>JAHRHZ010000012.1:56769426-56782479 GCA_024137785.1 Ginglymostoma cirratum
TCTGATGCTGCTTGGCCTGCTGTGTTCATCCAGCTCTACACCTTGTTATCTCAGATTCTCCAGCATCTGCAGTTCCTACTATCTCTGCTCTTGTTTCAACACCACATTATAAGTGATCACTATTCACTAGCTTATTTTACAGGCCCTTGAACAATCAGAGTCAACATGTCTGGTTTAAGGTTTAAAGTCTGGTAATTAAGAGTCATTCATCATTAACTGGAGCTTTCTCCATGGCAATGCATCTACCAATCAGAGTCCACTTGCTAATTAATTAGCAATATCCTTACATAGAATATAAATGTTGATTTTTCTCTTAAATTTGCATGCTTTTGAATCATCCTGTTGAGTGTCACATGAAAATCTTTGACATAATCTCTTTTTCAGCCATACTCATAGTCAGGTTTGTGAATGGTGTGATTTTCAACTTGTCTTATACCTGATTTCACTGTCATATTCTTACAGACAGTTGATTGATGAAATTGTGTCATCATGATCTGCTCGACCACAATGGGTTTGGTTTGAACCTTGTGAATTGTGACTCTACCAATATCTGTGCATACTGGTAGCCCTGCCACTGCTGGACCATCGGTATTTACTCAGTAAAAGATTTCAGTAAGCCAAAGTAAGCTTACATGTTTCAATTGCAGTGTATGATTCTGCCAATGTGTGGAATTGGTGATTTGATATATACTATAGAATGGTCTCTTACAGATTGTACAATGGAGTGGCACTTGCTAAGATACATATCCTTCAGGATGGGTAGCAGTAAAAGGTTGGCACCAGGTCCTGTGTCAATTTTAGCTTTGGAGTGCATCATTGTGCCTTTTCAGGACATGATGTTCAAGGTTGTAAATGTCTATGATCATCTTATACCATCCTCACGGGTTAACAATATGGAAAGCTTGGGAATTTGCTTTTTCCTTGGTTGTGTCTGAATTTTATTTATGTGGTTGCCTTTATGAACCTTCTGAACACTTTCCTTGCTGCTAAAGTTGTGGTGTTACACCAACTTGTTAGCCACCTGAGCTTTGTTCTGGACTTTCGACTTGATCCTTGGAACCAAGTTTCCAGCATATAAATGCTGGCCCTAACCCTAACCCTTGGTGACACATGCTTTACAAATAGCAAGAAAAGCTGGATAGCTTTTGGGTAGATTTGATAATCTGCATCAGCCACAAGTTTTAGTGGTTAGGTGCAGTTTTGCTAACTATAGAAATATTGTTGATTGCATCTAGAACGTGTAATTGTTGTTAACAGGTCACCATGGTTTCCTAATGCAGTTTCAAATAATAGGTCAATGATATGGCCCTTTTCTTGCCTGTAAGATACTCCCCACCAGTTCTAATTCGTATAAACATGATAACTAACTCAATTAATCTTTCTTACAGTTCCCCGGTGAAAAAGTCACACTAAGGCCCTGCGCAGCATCTTCTGACAGACTGGTGAATAGATTTTAGTGGTTTCTGTCTGTGTGACATGAATTAGATTTTATTAACCCTGATGTTAGTTCTTGCCTTGAGCTGGTCTTTGAGAACTTTCCAGATCTTTTCTGGATTTTTCTGATGGAATGACTTGATGTGTTAATTCATAATTAAGTGCTTGCATTCCATTTCTCTTTGCAGGTATTTCCTTTTATTTAAGTACAATGTAGTGCAATGTTTGTTTATTTCTGCTACCAGTTTTCTTCCGTCTTGTTTTTTTTCTATTTTCCTCACTCCTGGTTCTCTTTATTTTTCTTGGTTGCTTCTCCTTTTCTGGTTTTGGTCTCTTTAAAACTATCGCTTTAAGAATGTCAGACTTGTCATAACAGGTTTCAGCGTGAAGAGGGAATTTGCATCAGGTAAGGAGTCACGACATCATGATATTTTTATATTTACATCAATTTGGATCAAGAAAATTGTGGGACTGACTGACCTCTGGACACAGGAAAAGCTTTTCATGTAGAAATACACAGTTGCTTAATGTTTTAAAGACAAACTTTCTTCTAGGAGAGCTTGAAACTGTGCTTTCAGGTGTATTTAGCTGGTTATTTCTTTAAAATCATTTCTGACTGGTGTATAGCCTTTAGTTTTGAATGAATTTGTAACTTTAGCCTTTGTATTTTTAAGTAAAGGTAATCTTTGAATTTATGATATTTTGGAAGACTTATTTCTAATCAAAAGGAATGAGGTCAGTTTTCTGGCTGATCTTTAGATACCTATGACTGTCTGTCACAGAAACTGACTCCCAGAAACTGATGCTGATGATCGTCAGAATTCTATGATGTTCAAAAAACTGTTGTATAGTTAGCCTTCAATTAATTTTCCCAATATCTGCCACCAAAATATTGCAGGCTTTTTAAATTAGCTTTTAATTGGATGTGGGCTTCATTAGCTCGGCCACTATTTATTGCCCAGCCTTTGTTACCCTTGAGAAGGCAATGACGAATTGGCTTTTTGATCTGCTACATCCCATTTTGTGTAGGTACACTCACAATGCAATTAGGGAATTCTAGGGTTTAGATCCAGCGATACTGGAGGAACATTGTTAGATTTCCAAGTTAAGATGGTAAGTAGCTTGGACAGGAGCTTGCTGCTTTTGGTGCTTCCATTGTATCTGTTACCCTTGTCCTTCCAGATGGCAGTGAATGTGAGTTTGAAAGGTGCTGTTGATGGAGCACTGTGAATTGTTGCAGTCTATCTTGTAAACGGTACTCTGATGTAATCTGTGGGGTTTAAATGTATAATTTTTAATGTTAATTGTTGCACGTTCGGATTTGAGCTAATAACTGGTGATTTTTCTGTGCATCTGAAGTTAATAATTAACTTGTAAATATTTCTGTAACCATAGTGATTTATTTAAAAATCACAGTTTTTGAAACCTGAATATAGAGTGCATTAGTTTCAGTATACTAATGGTCTTTTATTTATTTTAAGCTGTTTGTGACCCAGCGTGGTAAGTAATCGGGCCTCAAAGGTTTGTTAGAGAGTTCTGGAACAGAAACCTGGAAAATAGGAGTAGGAGTATTTCATTCAGCACCCCCAACCCTGCTTCACTCAATATGATTATGGCTGATTATCCAACTCAGTACCCTGTTCATGCATTCTCCCCATTCCCTTTGATCCCTTTAGCCCTAAAAACTTCTTTTTGAATACATTAAATACTTTGGACTTATTATGGTAGTGAGTTCCACAGGCTCACCTCATTCTGGGTGAAGAGATTTCTTCTCGTCTCAGTCCTAAGCGGCCTACCCTATGTCCTTAGATTGTAACCCTTGGATTCCCTATCATTGGGAGCATCCTTCTGCATTAATACTGTCTAGTTCTGTTGGAATTTTATGGGTCACTGTGAGATTCCCCCCTTATTCTTCTAAACTCCAGTGAATACACTCGTAACCAATTCAATGTCTCTTAAAGTGTTAGTCCTGCCATCTGAGAAATCAGTATAGTAAACCTTTGCTGTACTCCTTCCATAGCCAGAACATCAATCCTCAGGTATGGAGGCCAGAACTGTAAACAATACTCCAGGCGTGGTCCTATCAAGACCTTGTAGAATTGCAGCATGGTGTTCCTGCTCCTACACTGCTGAAACCATGGTCATTCACTTTCAGCTCTCTGTGATGTGTTCTCCTACCTCATCATTACACAGTCCCACATAGTAATCCCACCAAACCCTAATTCTACAGCCTCAGCCTTTCTGGGCCTGGGAAAATGTGTTCATGATCAGGCACTTTGCCAACTTTCACAAGCAAAATACTACAGATGCTCTGAAATCAAAAATGCTGACAGTCTCGTTGAGTATTTCCAGTGTTTTCTGAACTTCCATTATTTGTATTATTGCTTGAAGAAGGGCCACATGTCTTTAGTTGACCTTCTGGGATCAATGCATGAACTGTGGCCATGAAAATCATAAATTACTGAATTCTATTAACACTATATTAAAAAGCATAAATACACCTGTTACTTTTCAGGGTTTTTGGATGTTGTATTTCATTTCCTAGAGAAAGGAGTAGAAAAAGATAGATCCCTCTTACTTCGTAAAGTATTGAATTTGCACAAGTTTAAAACAGAAACACTTTTGTGGACATTTTCTTAAAGTGTACGAACGTAAGACACTGTCGATACTTGTTTAAGAACAGAAGCAATCAAATTAGTCATTATCTCATCGTAATAGCCTGGTCAGTCCCACTCCTATGTTATCTTTGAGTGTCCCAAAAACAAAACTGAATCTCCCAGGCAAAACTCCAAGCCATCCAGGAGATTGAAAGTTGCAGCATTGCACTGTGTTCAAGCTTTGAACAATATCTAGCTTGCAAGGTTTTCCCATTGTTTTCCAGTTGGTTGAAAAAGTTTCAAAAGTCGACCCAACATATCAGTGAAGGCAAACTCTCTCCTAACGCTTCCTTGAAGCCAATAAATTTTAATTTGGAGGTTAAGATTTGTTTGAACATCTTGCAAAAAGTGACAAGTTCATAGTTTGGTTGGCTCTTCTAAACCTCTGCATAAGAAATGGATTTGCACAGCCAGGCATGGGAGTGAACAAATCTTAAAACCATCTGCTAATACTTATTGACTGTACTTTCTACCAGAGTGTGGAGATGTTAGATCAGTTGAAAGCTACAGCTTGATGCTTGTTTCACTATTGAGTTTAAGAGATGTGTAAAGTGTGCTATGGAAATATCTACGACTGCAATATAAACTAATGACTGCTATCTATTACAGTGTTTCAAGTGAAATTGGCAGTGTTTTTGAAGAGTTGGTCTATCCATGCTAGATATCTCTTCCCAGCTCAAGCTAAGATGTAGTCTGAGGATCAGCCTATAGTCTCCTTTGCAAGAAAACTGAATACAGGAGAGCAGAATTAGCAAATTAGTTTTAAATCAAGCAAGAAAACCCATTGTATACATTCATTAGATTCTGATGTAAAGTTGCTGATTTGAAATGCTAACTTTGTTAGTCTCCACAGACGCTGCTTCAGCTGTTTTATTCTAGCCTATTTGTTTTTCTTTTCATGACACAAAGACAATAGTTTTCCCCTGGCTGAATGAGAATTGTTGCCCAGTAAACTCACCTTGTGCTGAAAGATACCCGTGCTTTCGTCGGATCACAAGTAAGAGCCACTGTTAATTCCTGTGTATAAGTAGATATAGGGCAGAGTGAGTCAAATCTCATGAAAGTTAGGACAGTAAGGGGGAACCGTAACTGATTACATCAATTTTATGGCAGTTGGAAGCATGGTTAGAACCCCAAAGGCCTATGTGTGCTTTCAATGTGGGGACATTAGTAGCTATTCCCTTTGGAATATATCGTGTTTGGGAGGATGAATAGAGACTTTGCAGAGTAGGACGAACTCCTGGAGGAAGAGACTATATATATCAAGGCTGTTCAAGGAACAATTCTTCCACCTGCACCCCAGCAAGGACCAATGTATGAGATGCCTGAGGATGTCCTTGCGGAAATCTGTCAATGTTTGCAGGCAAACTACACATCAGAGCAGGGCTAACACTACAGTGTCGTTGAATGTAAGTGTAGTAATTAACCTTTATACTTCAGGCTACTTCTAGGCCAGAGTTAGGGATGTTTGTAAAGTCTCACACTTTGCTATCAATTGTTGTGTAAGCGAGATAACTGAGTCTCTTTACAATGGAAGTTAACTTCTATTCTCACTTAACCAGATAGAAACAGTGAAAGTTGGCACATAGCTTTCTTAATATTGCAGGCATCCCTATGGTGTAGGATGCCCTTGAATTTATGTACTCTGCCTGAAGAGCACTGCTTTTCAATGTGCTCTATTGGAATTGAGAGTCTGTCAGATATTCTCAGAATTCATTTAGGGAATTCTCTTGCTGGACCAGCATTATGGCCCATCCATAACTGCCCTCAAAAGTCTTGAAACATTGCAGTCAATTTGGTGTAGGTAGACCCATAATACTGTTAGGGAGGGAGTTCTAGGCTTTTGACCCAGTGGCTCTGAAGGAACTGTCAGGAGGGTAATTGGTTTGGAGGGGCTTTTGCAGGTGGCGGTGACCCATATATCTGTTGCCCTTGTCCTTTTAGGTGGGAGTGATCACAGGTTGGGTAAAAGCAAAAGTAGACCATTCAGCCAATCACGTCTGCTTCGCCACTCAGTGAGATCATGGCTGGTCTGATAATCTTTAATTCCACTTTCCTGCCTTATCCCTGTGATCCTTGATTCCATTAATGATTAAAAACCTGTCTATCTCAGTCATGAACATCCTTTACAACTCATTCTTGACAGTCCTGTATCAGAAAGAATTCTGTAGATTCACTACCCTCTGGTATTAGAAATTCCTCTACATCCCTAGCTTAAATGGGTGTCCCCTGGTCCTGGACTCTGCTGTAAGGGGAAACACTCTCTCCAAACCCACCCAATCAAGCCCCCAAAGAATCCCATATGTTTCAATCAGTTCTACCAGTTCATCCTTAGCTGGCTGGCTGACAACAGTTTGTTTCTGAACTGGTTATTTTCTGGGAGGCATTTGAAGTCCCTTTACTCTCTTTAAAGAAAGTGAAATCAAGACGTGTGCAGACTCAAAGGGGGACAATGTTGATTGTGAATTAAATAAATCACTTATAGTCAAGAGTGTAACCTATAATACATACATATGCCCTTAACAGTAATTCTACTTGTGTCACCTATCCTCATCTCGAAAGATGGTAACTTCTGATTCTTCACTACAGCATCTGTCTGATAGGACAGTGACATTGAACCATGCTTCAAAGTAATGAGGTGTTCAGTGGCATAAACAGGTTCTGTGAAATTCAAATCATTGGCATTACAAATTTTCCCCTATGGATGCTTCAGTTATCCATTCTAAAGGAATTTCTCTGTCATGTTGAGCTCTGTGTATAGTCTCTCTTTTTTTTTCTGACGCTCTGCACAGTGCTTTACTTTTGCACATCTTCTGGAACTAACCTATAGGCTACAGATATAGCATGATTTTGCCTATACCTGTGTGGCTTAGCTGTTCCACATTGGTAACACTGGCCCTTAGTGTCTGGTATTTGATGTGCTGAATACAATAATGTTTTAACTGGTGCAACTTCAGAGTTAGTATTTCATTTTGAGGTAATTCTGTACCTTAAGTATTGTTGCCTCTAAGATGCTCAGCCTCGTGTTTTGTGCGTTCCATTTTGAATCTGGGTATCATTTTTCCTTACATTTCTTCACGCCAACCTTAATAATTTTATACTGTGAAGTTGTGTTAAATCTGTAGCATGTCAATGTGGCTTGTGATCTGTTGTTCTTTAAGACTGTATGCTTGCATTCGTCAACGTTGTTTTAAATTCTGTAGTTGTATACTGCATTAGCTTCTATAATATTGCTGTAACTTATTTGTTTGCAGTCTTTTAAGATGTTGCAATAATGTTTAAATTCTTTAATAAAGCTTTAAATACTGTTAAATTAAGTTTTGCAGTGATTTACTGCTTTCAAGCTTTTAAATTCCCATGTCTCCTATCAGCTTCTTGGTGAAATTATGTCTTTGGAGTGCTAAACTCACTTGGCTCCTGTTCCAACACTTCTATGACTTAGGGGAGGTAGTGTAGCAGTATTGTTACTTAGCTAACAATTCAGCACACCATGATAACATTCTGGGGAACAGAAACAGAATGCTGGAGAAACTCAGCAGGTTTGGCAACATCAGCAGAGAGAAAACCAAGTTAACATTTTGATGCCAGTGACCCTTCATCGAAACTAATGTTCTGGGGACATGGGTTCAAATCCCACCACGGCAGATGGTGAAATTTGAATTCAATAAACGAAAACCCAGATTAAAAGGCTAGCCTAATGGTGACCATGTAAACCGTTGTCAATTATTGTAAAAATCCATCAGGTTCATTAATGTTCTTCAAGGAAGTAAAATCTGCTGCCCTTGCCTGTTTTGGCTTAGATGTGACTCCAAACCCATTGCAATGTGTTTGATTCTTAACTGCCCTCTGGGAAATTATGGGTGAGCAATAAATGGCAGCTTAGCCAGAAATACCAAGGTCCCGTGATTTTTTTAACCGATTGTCTATCGGTCTGTATCTTCCAGCAGCAGCAATAGTCTTAATGTGGTAAATTCACTTTTCTTCAAAAAATCTTTTCTGTTATCCTTCGGGTCAAAGGGATTCTGTATGCCCACCACTAATCACCATATTGTACTTTCAGATATTAATGCTGACAGTATTTGATATTCTTATATGAGTAGTCTGGTGCCACAAATCCTTCTTTCCCTATGCTGGGCCTATGACTATCTAATAAACAGTGGTAGAAGATGGCTACTGGTGAGTCTAAACAGAAGAAGTACTTGTCTTACATAAATGAATTTATTGCTTAGTAGAAATAGATACAATTTATATTGTTAATCAGACATAATTACAAAGGACTCTCAGGAGCTGTACAGAAAACATCTGCTCCTTGGAAGTACTCATGCAGAACCCAACTGTTTCAACCCAAAGATTGTGATGTATCATCAGGTTAGTCGGAGCTCAGTATGATGTGATCATTAACTAATTCAGTGCCATCAGCATATACAGCATGAAATAATACTTATGCAAATTCTGCCATTCAGAAACAGCCCTGAAGCACTTAGCAGGATGTGTATCAAGATTTCTGGGAACATGTTGCACAACTATGCTGTGGATGACTGAAAAGCAGGAATACAAGGACAAGGAAGAGGCGCAAAGCAGGTAGTCTAGATAGCTCATTTAAACCCAAGCTTTCTATTAAGTACTCATCTGTGTAAGATGCCAGTAATTTCAATTCAAATTCCCTTTTCACCAATAATTGTATATCTAAATGTTCCTGATATTGCTGAACTCAACTGCATCTGCTTGGCTACAGTGCAAAATAAAGGTTATCAGGAAAAAAAGTTACTTGTTTTAGAACTGCCACTGCCTGCACTGTACTCCAATTGTCTTTGTCAGCAGCTATTCATTAACGAGTATGATTGTCTACTTAGGAAATTCTGTTTCACTGGTCATGGGCTCTGTAAGTCATTGCGTCGCTGATAAGTCTGATCCTAGAGCCACACTTCCCACCATACATTTAGCATATGTTTCCAGGTGGTGGAATTGGTCCTTGGCCTCAAAAACATTGGCAACCCTTTCTCTGGTTCCTTTTCCATACAGTAGTTTCCTCTAAGGCACTTTTTTTATGAATGAGGGTCTCCGATGCATTGATATCTGTGTTGTATCTCTTGAGGGAAAACTTCCGGGAGTCTTTGAAATGTTTCCTTTGTCCTCTTGCTCAAGTGCTTTCCTTGAACTGGATGACGATTTGCTTTATTAATCAGAGCTCAGGCATCCTAAGCAAATGGCCAGCCCAGCGGAGATGGTTTCAGATGATCATGACCTTAATGCCGGTCCTGTTAGATTCTTCAACAACACTGATATTAGTATGCCTGTCCCTCCACCTGTTGTGGAAAATCTGTCTAAAACAATGTTCATGGTATTTCTCAAGGCCCTGAGGTGGTGTCAATATGAAATTCAAGTTTTGAAGTAACATAGAAGAGACAGAAGGATAACTGTCTAAAACAGAAGGATCTTAGCATCAGCATGGGTGCCACAGTCATCAAAGACTCTCATCCTTAGGTGTCCGAAGGTGGTGCTTAGAGATGGATACGATGTTGAATCTCCACATCAATGTCAGCCTCACCTGAGTGGTAACTTCCCAGGTAGTGGAAATGTTCCGAATTTAGAAGGGTCTCTCCACTGATCTTAATGGAAGAATGGACCAGAACATGACCTGGGATGGGTTGGTAAAGGATTTGAGTCTTCTGCAGGCTGGGGCTGAGACCAATTTTTCAGGATGCTTCTGCAAAGATATTACGTGAGGTTTGAAGATTCTCTTCTGACAGAGCAGAGTGGACATTATCATATGCACATTGAAGTTCCATAACTGAGGTCAGTGTCATTTTCTTCTTGAATTTGAACCAGTTGAGGTTGAAAAGTATTCCACCTTCCTGTAGCCAATGTTCACACCACTGGGAGGCTTAGTAAGACCATAAAACAAAGGAGCAGAAATTAGGCCATTCAGCCCATTGAGTCCGCTCTGCCATTCAATCATGGCTAATAAGTTTCTCAACCTCACTCTCCCACTTTCTCCCCATAACCTTTGATCCCCTTGGCAATCAAGCACCTATCTATCTCCATCTTAAATATACTCAGTGACCTGGCTTCCACAGCCTTCTGTGGCAGTGAATTCCATACATTCATCACTCGCTGGCTAAAAATGTTGTTCTTTATCTCTGTTCTAAAAGGACTTCCCTTTACTCAAAGGCTGTGCCCTTGGGTCTGAGACTCTCCTACCAATGGAAACATCTTCCCAACATCCACTCTGTCCAGGCTATTCAATATTCTGTAAATTTCAATTAGATCCCCCTCCTCATCCTTCTAAACTCCATCGAGTATTGACCCAGAGCCCTCAAAAGTTCCTTACATGTTAAGCTTTTCCATCCTGGGACCGTTCTCATGAATCTCCTTTGAACCTGGTCCAGGGCCAGTACTTCTTTCCTTAGATATGGGGCCCAAAACTGCACACAATACACCAAATGTGGCCAGACCAGAACCTTATAGAGCCTCAGAAGTACATCCCTGCTTTTATATTCAAGTCCACTCAAAATAAATGCCAAAGTTACATTTGCCTTCCTAACTACTGCCTCAACCTGCAAGTTTACCTTGAGAGAATCCTAGACTAGAACTCTTAAGTCTCTTTGCACTTCAGACTTCTGAATTTTCTCCCCATTTAGAAAATAGTCCATGCTTGTATTCTTCTTACCAATGTGCATGACCTCACATGTTCCCACATTGTACTCCATCTGCCACTTCTTTGCCCACTCTCCTAACCTGTCCAAATCCTTCTGCAGCCTCTCTGCTTCCTCAATACTACTTGTCGCTCTACCTATCTTTGTATCATCTGCAAACTTAGCCAGAATGTCCTCAGTTCCTTCATCTAGATCATTAATGTATAAAGTGAAAAGTTATGGTCCCAACAGTAAAACTTGTGGAACACCACTTGTCACCAGTTGCCATCCTGAGAAAGACTCCTTTATCCCCACTCTCTGCTTTCTGCCAGACAACCAATCTTCTATCCATGCTAGCACCTTGCCTCTAACACCAGGGGCCCTCATCTTACTCAGCAGCCTCCTATGCGGCATCTTGTCAAATGCCTTCTTGAAGTCCAGGTAGATAACAGCCATTGGCTTTCCTTGGTCTCACCTGCTCATTATTTCCTCAAAGAATTCGAACAGATTTGTCAGGCATGACCTTCCCTTGATGAAGCCATGCTGACTTTGCCCTATTTTACCACGCACTTCCAAGTATACAGAAATCTCATCCTTCACATTGGACTCTAAAATCTTACCCATGACTGAGGTTAAGCTAACTGGCCTATAATTTTCAGTCTTTTCCTTACTCCCTTTGTAAAGGGGGGGTGTCACATTAGCAATTTTCCAGTCCTCTGGGACTCTCCCTGACTCTAGCGATTCCTGGAAGATCACCACCAACACATCCAATATCTCTTCAGCTGTCTTCTTAAGAACTCTTGGGTGCAGTCCATCTGGTCCTGGTGATTTATTCACCTTGAGGCCATTCAGTTTTTCTAGCACCTTCTCCTTGGTGATGGCCACCATACTCAGCTCTGACCCCAACTCTCTTGAATTTCTGAGACACTATTCATGTCTTCCACTGTGAAGACTGATACAAAGTGTTCTTGGCAAGGGGAAGAATGATGGTGATGAAAATAGAAAGAAGGATGGGACAATGACACAGTCCTGCTTGAACTCAAAGGATTCTATTATATTCCCGTTGCTGAGGACTGTTGCTGACATTTTGTCGTGGAGGAGTTGGAAAATGTTGATGAATTTCAATGGGCAGCCAGCCTTTGACAAGATCTTCTATAGCAGTCCTGTTGTGGAAATTTTTATTTCTACTTAACTAATAATGAGACTTGACTCCAGCTTCCGTTCGAAGCAGTTTATTTTCTTACTTGGTACCAAGGAAAGTGAGTGTCGATCTCCACTGACACCCGACTCTGCCAATACAGAGTATAACAATCTCATTTATACCATTAACTTCAGAGCAGGGTGTTCCCGTGACATCTTGTGTGTGTCGATTCATTCATTGTAAGCTTAAAGAAAACAGACGCTGCTCGAGGAAACAGGAATGCTGTCTTACAGATATCTTAATAATTACTTCTTCAAATGACCTTCGGCATGCAGCTAGCATAGGGAGTGACATACAGTTTGATTGAAGCTCTAGCTTATCAGTAACTGGGCTCCACGGGGATACAAGGGACATCTCCAATTCAGCCTAAAACCTTGGTATAGTGACAATATATCAAGACATCCTCCTCTAGCTCTAGCTAAAATTACATGCACATAGTGATAATGCAGTCTGAGTAACTACCTCCCAACTTCTGCTAAGCTCACTAAAACCCCACATGCTAAATTAAAATTCTTTCTCTATGCCATCAGTTTCTCCCATGGCTGCCTTTTCTGACATGGCCTAAATTCCCATCTACCCCTGCAATGTAATTTCTGTGATAACAAGCATGGGGCTGGATGAACACAGCAGGTCAAGCAGCATCATAGGAGCAGGAAAACTTGACGTTTCGGGCCTAAACCCTTCATCAGAAATGGGGGAGGGGAAGAGGGTTCTGAAATAAATAGGGAGAGAGGGGGAGGCGGATAGAGGATGGATAGAGGAGAGGATAGGTGGAGAGGAGGCAGACAAGTCAAAGAGGCAGGGATGGAGCCAGTAAAGGTGAGTGTAGGTAGGGGGGTAGGGAGGAGATAGGTCAGTCCAGGGAGGATGGACAGGTCAAGGGGGCGGGATGTTGTTAGTAGATAGGAGATGGGGGTGTGGCTTGGGGTGAGAGGAAAAACAGGTGTCTCCGCCTGCTCCTGCCCCACCGAACTCATCTCCACATACTTAGACTCCATTTTCACCCCCTTGGTCCAGAAACTCCCTACCCACGTCCGTGACACCACCCACGCCCTCCACCTCCTCCAGAACTTCCAATTCCCAGGTCCCCAACACCTCATTTTTACTATGGACGTCCAGTCCCTAT
>JAHRHZ010000012.1:56784863-56798270 GCA_024137785.1 Ginglymostoma cirratum
CCTGCCCCTCTCTCCCTATTTATTTCAGAACCCTCTTCCCCTCCCCCATTTCTGATGAAGGGTTTAGGCCCGAAACGTCAAGTTTTCCTACTCCTATGATGCTGCTTGACCTGCTGTGTTCATCCAGCCCCATGCTTGTTATCTCGGATTCTCCAGCATCTGCAGTACCTTTTATCTCTAATGTAATTTCTGTCTTGGCCTAAATTCCCATCTACCCTTGCAATGTAAAATTTTTCTTCCATAAGTCCCCAATTGACAGATTGAGTAAAAGGGTTGGTCAGGTTGATGAAGGGCAGGTAGAGTGATTGGTGTTGTTCCAGGAATTTCTCTTGAAGTTGTTGAGCAGTGAAAATCATGTTCATATTTCCATGGATTGATCAGAAGCCACACTGGCTTTCAAGAAGGATTTGCTCAGAGACTGGGAGAAGGTGCGTAGTGATGGAGAGTAGCAAAATTTCTCTTTGGTTCCCATGGTCCACTTTGCCTCCTTTCTTGAAGATGATGGCAGCGATTTCTTCTTTGTCGCCGATATCCAGGAACAGTTGTTGGAGATGATGTGCAAGCTCTGCATCTCCAAGTGTGAAAATCCCTGGTGAAATCCTGTCTACTCCTGTAGCTTTGGTCAAATGGCGACTTCAACTACTGCCACACGAGGTAGGAGTCCAACGTCATCTTGGATGGAAAGTTGGGGAACTTCCTCAAACACATCCTCATTGATGATTGTATTACAGGGGATGTGATGGCCTCGTGGTATTATCGCTGGACTGTTAAATCAGAAACACAGATAACATTCTGGGGAGAGATAGTAGGAACTGCAGATGCTGGAGAATCTGAGATAACAAGGTGTAGAGCTGGATGAATACAGCAGGCCATGCAGCATCAGAAGAGCAGGAAAGCTGACGTTTCGGTCGAGACCCTTCTTCAGAAAAAGGGTCTAGGCCTGAAACATCAACTTTCCTGCTCCTCTGATGCTGCTTGGCCTGCTGTGTTCATCCAGCTCTACACCTTGTTATCCAACATTCTGGGGACCCATGTTCGAATATCGCCATGGCAGTTGGTGGAATTTGAATTCAATAAAAAATATCTGGAATTAAGAATCTAATGATGACCATGCATCCAATGTTGATTGTTTTGAAAACCCATCTGGTTCACTAATGTCCTTTAGGGAAAGAAACTGCTGTCCCTACCTAGTCTGGCCTACATGTGACTCTAGACCCACAGCAATGTGGTTGACTCTGAACTGCCCTCTGGGCAATTAGGGATGGATAATAAATGCTGCCTGGCCACCGACACCCTTTTCCCATGAATGAATAAAGAGTTTAGGAGTGCTTTGAAATGTTTTCTGCATCGAAGGCTGATGTTTTCTCTGTCTTAAAGGGGTGCCACCTTACTCTGCATCAGTTTGAGGCCAAGGGTGTTGGGTCTATGTATTGCCTTGGTGGCACTGAAGAAACCCTGGGTGTTGTTTTTCAGCGAGGAATTATAGCTCCTTAGCTTTCTCAGTCTCCCATTGGTGCTGGATTTCCCTCATTCTTCTTTGTAACTTGACCATTGCTGTTTGATGAGTTCTCCTCTTTGCCTCAATGGTGATGTTGTCTTTCCAGGGATGGAGGGTTTTCTTCCTCTTGTCGATAAGATCTTCGGTGATGTAATCATTCATATTGAGCCCAGTCTTAGCGCTTCCTGTTCCTGTAGTTGATGGTTTCTTCACAGTTCCTAGATTTTATCCATTCCATTAAAAAGCTCTCTTTGGAGATTTTGGTGAAGATATTCTAGAAAGTTTGCTAGTCTTTGCTTGTGAAGCTGTTCAACATTGAGTTATTATTTGAACTGTATCTTTGTCTTCAGCTGCTTTTGGTAGCATGTAATGGTCATTGAGGAGTGGATGAACCATTGGTCTGTCTAGCAGTCATCTGCACTGGCCATCACTCTGGAAATGAGGACATTGTTTCGGTCTTGGGATCAAACAATTACATGAAGTTGATCCTGGATGCCTCCAAGAATGTCTTGAAGTTGTCTGTTTTGTGGAGAAGTCCATTAGTGATGACCAGCTGATGTTCCACACAGTAGATCAGCAAGACAATCCCATTGTTGTTACAATTCCCTACTGCTTCCTTTTTGATTGGTTCTTTTCAGAGTTGGCCATCTTTTCCATCCATGGTGATGAAGTCTCCAAGGCGGATCATTTTATCTTCATTAAGGATGTTACTGAGTATGGTTTCCAAAGTGTAGTAGAAGCTTCCTTTGGATTCATTCTTCAAGTTCATTCTTGGTAATGAATCCAATTGCATGCATCTTGGTTGATCATTGGGTTTTCTTCTCCAGAAGACAGTCTTAGCACCTCTTTCTTCCCTCAGCTGCCCACCGCCTGCTCTTCGAGTCTCCTATAGGGCAATGACATTAATGTTGAAGAACCTGAAGTCATGGGCAGTTCATCATTCTAGACAACTGTTTTGCACATTGTCCATGAGGGTTCTTGTATTCCAGGTTCCAAGATTAAGTTTCCTGTTGGTTTTCAGGCGGCAGTAGATGAGATGCTGGATGTGGTTTTCCAGCCAGGCTGCTGATGAAACAGACTATTTTTAGGGTATCTTAACTAGTCCCTTCCCCAGGCTGGGTGAGCAGAGTAGATCATGAACAGGGCTGCTCAATACTGCTGAAATGCCCTCCAGTTCCTATTCCAAGAGTGAAATGACTGAGTTAAACTCCATCGCATCTGTACCTTTCCCAAGCTAGGGACTTCCAGATTACTCAATCCTGACCTGCCACCCGTCACTGATCGCCGCAGGGCTACTCTTGTGTGTTTATGTGTTGGTGGGGAGAGGGTTTAGGAGGGCCACGGAGCAGTTGAATTCCTCCTGGTAAACACCTTGTTTGGGGCATCTTTTCATGTGGGAATGCTGTTGGACATCACCATCCTTGAGAGATGGTAGATCCAGTTCCAGCAGCAAGGAAATCTGGATGACTGGGGATCTCCCAACTGCTGCAGACTTCACCTAGTGTCACAGCCACTCATATCATGTGAATAGCTTCTGCTTGGATTGCTTTGTCTGGCTTCTCCCCTCCAACCTTACTGTCATAAGTGACCCTGCCAGGTGTTGGGGACTCCAAACGGCGTTGCTCTCCGGATCAATGGAACTCTCAAGTGTCTCCATTGCAGCAAGATAGCAATCCATGGAAAGTATAATCCTGTGCAGTGCATACCCAGTGGTGCACCTCTGTTGTTAGAAGTCTCCTAGTTTTCAGTGTTGGAGACTGCAGATGGCTTTGCAGGATACCGTCCAGCTGTTTTCAAGCTAAAAGATTTGTGTCCCCTTGGTGTAGATGGCTACAGTATAAATTAATTGATTTAAAAAATGCTCAGATTACCATCAAAAATGATGTGTGCTCTCATTTGAAGAGAGGAACATTGACAAAAGTGGCAGAAACTTGTATATGAGTATCAGCAAAGGCTCAGTGACTGTTGGAGTCATACAGTCATAAAGATGTACAGCCTGGAAACAGACCTTTTGGCCCAACTTGTTCATGCTGACCAGGTACTCTAAATTAACCTGGACCCATTTGCCAGAATTTGTCCCAAACCGTCTCAACCCTTCCTATTCATATACACTTCCAAATGCCTCTTAAATGTAATTGTACTAGTCTCCACCAGTTCCACTGGCAGTTCATCCCATACACGCAGCACCCTCTGCATGTAGAAGTTGCCTTTTAAATCTTTCCCCTCTCACCTTAAACCTATGCTTGATAGTTTTGGACTCCCCTGCTCTGGGGAAAAGAGCTTGACTATTCGCCCTATCTATGTCCTTCATGATTTTATAAACCTCTATAAGGTCACCCCTCAGCCCCCGACGTTCCAGGGAAAATAACCCCAGCCTATTCAGCCTCTCCCTTTAGCTCATACCCTCCAACCCTGGCAACATCCTTTCTGAACCCTTCCAAGTTTAAGAACATCTTTCCTATAGCAAGGAGACCAGAACTGAACTCAGTATTCCAAACGCAGTCTAACCAATGTCCTGTACAGCCACAATATGACCTGCCAACTCCCCTCAGCTCTCGATCAAAACATTGTATGCTCTATCCATAGTCCATGGACTTTGTTCAGCTTAATACCCTGGTGTTCTTCAAAAGGAGAACTACATTGTTTTCATTCCACAGATGTTAAACTGACACTGCTGTCCCAGGTGAATGAAGCTCCCATGCACTATTTATGGGATCAGGAATAAGCAAGAGAATCCTTGACATGCCCTCAGCAACATTTCTCTCTCAACCAGAGGCAGCAGCAAATTAACAGGTTATTTTTCGGGATTCTGCTACATGCAAATTGACTACCATGCTCATCCACATTTGCTTTTAGGTTTTCTGAGATTGCAAAATGCAAGTTCTTTTTCTAAATTGTCTAACCTTAAACATCCCAAAGTACTTCATAGAGGCACAATTAAACACTAAAGAACATGGGAATTAGTGAGCTCAGGCATTGCCACTGCACTGAATTAAGGACCAAATTACAATCAACAATCTAGGATGTTTTGTAATGATGTGGTGATTAACTAATTAGGGTCTCCAAGGGAGTTCCACAGTTGTATAGTTAAACAAAACCTTGGAAAAAAATTAACAGAATTAATAACAAGAGGATGTTGAATCTAATCACAGCTCTTTGTGATTAATTTTAAAAAAAGGATACAAGAGATATCCTTCCGGCATCTGGCTGTAACTCCACCTGGCAAATCCAGAAAATGATGGTTGACATGAAGGCATTGTGGTGACCTCATGTAACACGGGAAATGTTGAATGAGGAACCAATTTGTGATACGATACTGCTCTCTGGAGAGTACAAACCCAAAAGTCTGTCACTCTTTATGCTATAGGAACTGCCTTTTTTAATGCTTTATGCAAGTCTGCTCGAGCCAGGCCTAATTTAAATCAACACTATATGATCAGTTTTGTTAAAGTTGAAACAGCAATATTTTTGTTGCATTGATGACTACCCCAACAGCTGGGAAGTGTCCATTCAGGCCAATAATAGCAGGCTGTCATTTTGCTTCTAGAAGTTGATTGACACGTTTGAACTACTCTCAGTTCATCATTGAATGTGTCCTTTGAATGTCTCAACAACCTTCAGCAACAGGATTAACACAGAAAGTACTGCCCTGACATTAGAGGGCAGATGAAAATCAAATCCTTTAGTGGCAGGAATGGTACTTAACTTATGTTGCCAGTAACTTTGGCAATGTCAGGGAGTGATAAACCTCTAAAGGTATCCTAGCAGGGCTTTGAAGAATTTCTGCAAATTCTAACATTATGATGAAATGGACAAGTAATCTATCCTACTATTTATATCACGATAATGTGAAATTAAGATTGTTCATGCACATAATTTTGTGCCCTAATAAACCTACATAAAATATGTAGCCTCTGAGTCATACACAACTGGCAGAGATTGATGGAGTCAATAAACTGCAGGTTAGCTACACAGATCCAAGAAAGTACAAGCTTTAGTGAAATTCTGAAATCTTAGAAAATTGAATTTAAACCCACAGATTATAATATTGAATTTAATGTTGCAGTACTTCATTTGTCTTAATCTATTCTCATGTCATTGATAAATCCCAGTTAAAGATTATCAGTAAATTATTCATTGCTATGCATCATTTGAAGTTTTCGTATTAATTTTTGTAGGTTCTCTCATTTCTTCACAGACTCAGTTAAAAGATCCTGGAAAAATAATTTTAATGCTGATTTTTTTTTTAGAAAAAGAGATGCTAAAAAAGGCACCTGTAAAATAGTGATGAATTTCACAAAATACAAACACAAAGTTATAAGATGTGTCTGCTTTAAATTCATTGGTTCTTGGAAAGTGTGCATTGTCATCTTCGAGAAGGCGGTAGAGCCCTGATGTTTAAATGTGTTCAAGCTTGAGTTAGATAAATAATTGATAGAAAACTGTGTCAACGGTTATGGGATGCAGACAAGAAAATGAAGCAGAGACCATAACTGGATCAGCCATGGTTTTATGGAATGGTGGAGCAGGCGCAAGGGCCAAATGCCCTATTCTTCACCTAAAAGTGCTAAGTCCTAGGTCTGCTTTTATTGTCCTGCCTTAATTGTTTATTAAAGGTGGTACTGAAATTAATATTTCAACCCTTGAAATATTTGGGGTGATGCTTTTTACGATAGTTTTAAGTAGGGATTCAGATTGATCCAATATTGAAAGTCATCCATGTCAGGATAGCATACTATTTAGAGGTGAGAGTTCAAATGACTTTTATTCTCTTTTTTTCCTTCTTGTTAATCATTGGAGATTAACATTTGTGCCATATACTGGCAGTTAATGACCATCTTGAACAAATAAAAGCCCAGTCTCTAAACTGCAGTTGCACAAGGATCTATAAATCCACCACACCATCATTATCTTTATCTTTTGGGCGATTACTCACCAGCTTAACATGATAAGTCAGATCAGATCAACACTATGGCTATTTGAACTCTTGACAGATTGATGCTGTGATATAAATGGTCCACCTCTGGGTCATTGAAGGACCTAACCCATCTTCTCTCCAGAACTGGCAAGTTGAATTATGGATCTTTATTAGCCACCCTTGGAAAGTAATTAACAGAAAAATCAGAGGTAACATGAGGAAAAATAAAAGCCTTTACACAAATGCTTTGTTATGAACTGGAATGCACTGTCCAAAATTGTTATTGAAGCAAAGTCAATAGTAACATTCGACAGGAATTTGGAATAACGTCTGAGAAGAAAAGCATTGTTGAAGAATGGGGAAAGATCAAGGGAATGTGACTAATTGGATCAATAATTCACAGAATGAGTACAGGCAATACAACTCATATTGTTTCCTTTATGCTGTATGATTCTGTAATTAGAAAACAGCTCCGTGAAAAGAAATCTGTTCTTTAGAATAAGAAATGGAGGTTGCCTTACATGCCTGTGGAGTTGGTGCCACTTGAACTTGGGCCTCCAGATTCAGAAATAGGGACACTACCACAATGCCACAAGAGTGCTTAAGTGGTTGGACAAAGCGACAATTTTAAATCCTTAAACCTGACTGTTCATATAATTACTGTGGCTACGAAAGCTAGTTAAAGTCGAGGATTCCTGCAGCGAGTAACTCACCTCTGACTCCCCAAAGCCTGTCAACTATCTAAGCACCTTTCAGGACAAAGCAGTCCTACTTGATTGGTACCATATCCATAACCATCCACTCCCTCTCCCACCGACACTTATTGGCAGCAGTGTTACCATCTACTGCAGAAATTCAACAAGGCTCCTTAGACAGCATCTTCCAAACCAATTACCACTTCCATCTGGAAAGACAAGAGCAGCAGATACATGGGAACACTATCACCTGCAAGTTTTCCTCCAGTTACTACCAACCAAACTTGGAAATATATTATCGTTCCTTTATGTCAAAATTTCCTGGAATTCCCTCCCTAACGGCATTACATGTGCATTTACACCAGATGGACTACAGCAGTTCAAGAAGGCAGCTCACTTTCACCTTTTCAAGGGCAGCTAGCAACAGGCAATAAATGTTGGCCCTATTGGCGATGACCATATCACATGAATGGTTGCATGGAATGTATTCCAGTCATTCCCCAGGCACGTTTCCCCATGTTCTTGCAGTTCCAGATGGGAAACCTCAAGCTATTAATGACCTGGGTGAGGATGGGTGAACTGACTCTCCTCCACTCTCCCCTTTGGTTAGTCAATGTTAATTTTGAAAAGGATCCCTTCGCTTGAGCATACCTTTCCTCCAGACCTAAATGAACATATGTTTTAAAAGGAATAATTTTTACCTAGACTTTCTTGAATCAGCAAAATTCAACAACAAACTGCTAGACACAAAAAGAATTAGTAGCATAACACAGAAACACACACATCAGAAATAATAGGAGATTCCAAATATATAAAAGCTTTGTTTTAAAAAAAACATACAGCTCAGTCTCTGAATTGTCCTTGAAGAATGGTAAGTTGAACATTGTGACAATCACAGTAGATGTCACCCATAGCATTGATGTTCATAGTTGAACAGTTTATTTGAACTCCTTTCCTTTGGAAGCTCGTCGGCACACTTCTGTCCTGAATCGGCAGTGGCTCACTAGCATTCAGAGTGAGGCAGAATATTTTTCCCTTTTTACCTGCAGGCCAGGAATGTTTAAATGGATGTTCACAGACCTGTGGCCCTTATTACACACTAGTCCAGGCATGGCTATTAATCCAGACAGATGAGTGTTCCTGTCAGTTTTTTTTTAACTCTTTTGTTGTACCTTTCTGGGAAACTAAAACACAAAAATTCTGTAAGAGGTTGCCTTCTGCTGAGAGGATGAAAATAGTCAGCCCAGCTGTTATCATTTCCAGTTACATTCCTCTCTCTGTTTGAGATTTCCTGAGACTTGAAAAGTGTAACATTCAATGAGCCCCACAAAGGACTTTGCCTCCACAATGACTTAGCACACATCTGCACACAATTTTTGGCTGTCGCAGACTTCTTTTAAAAGTTATATTTTGATGTTAAAATCTATCAAAGTCCATGACATTTAAGGGTTCTGACCCATCATCATGATAAATAGAAGGGGGTGGAATTAAAACAATCGCAGAGATTTTACTTTGTGTGAAACTCGCATCAGCTGCAATTCACTTCTTCTGAATTTCAATTTCACTGTGGAGATGGCCTAAAGGAGTTTGAGAAATATTTGACAATGAGTGTCTAATTACACCATTTTAACATTGAGCTAAATGCATAGAGAAAAGGTGCTGAAATTTGAATCCAGGGCCACAAGGATTAAGTGACAACGCACAATCTTTTTCAACAAAAGTTTGTTTCTGAATCAGGAAGTAGGGTGTGAATATCTCAGACTACGTTTCCATAGAGTGCTGGAGTGGGGTCTCTCACCACATGATTCATACATTCTCAGGTTTCAGATTTTGGCTATGCTTTGAAAGGTATCTTAGGATAGTGACTTAAACATAGATTTTTGTTACTGAAGCAAATAGCTCGAGTTGTGAAATTTCCAAGCTCACCACATCACCCTGGTAGTACGACACCTAAATTCTGGAACAGGTGCAAGATAAACTAGAGAACGCCTCCCACCAAAAGCATACTAGAGATAGATATGGTTAAAACACCACCTTGGTTCTCTGTGACTTCAGCCCAGTTGTTTGGTTACATTTTGTGCCCTCTAGCTCTCACCCCTTACAGCCCTCCACTTCCAAACTACTGAGCTCTACCATCTATCAACGACAGCAGGTACATTGAAAACTGCAAGTTTCCTTCAAACCACAATATTTTGCCATTCCTTCGCAGTAGCTGGTTCAAATTTCTGAAGCTCCCTTCCCATCAGCACTGCGGCTATCCCTACTCTCTGGGACAGTTCAAGAAACTGCTGGTTGCCCCTTCCTGCAGAGCCATTAGGGAGAAACAGCAAATTCTGATTCAGCCGATAATTGCCACATCTCATGATCAAAGTAAAAAAAACCTCTGAATTCATGTCAACTCAACAGTGCCAAGCTAACCGTATCATTCATCCATGCCCATTAGGCCTTATACTGTAGTTTCATGCAATGCATTGCCCATCCATGCCCATTCGCCCAGCAAAACCTACCTATAGAACAAATTAGCCAGATTGTAATAATGGTATGTAGAAATTGCCTAGGCAAAGAAACAGCCAATTATAGCTCTTTGGAAAAACGTGGTTTACTGTCTTAGAAAAATGTCAAACAGACTACTAAAATATCAATTATGGAGCATCTAAACACTTCACACATTTCAATCTTGTGCAAACAAACATTGAGACATTGACAAAACAGATCAGGAAAAATACATTTTTACAACCACATTATCCATTCCAATCCCTAACACAAACCTGACTGCCCTGGTCAACCCATTGTCTCCGCCTGCTCCTGCCCCACCAAACTTATCTCCACCTAGCTGGACTCCATTTTCTCCCCCTTGGCCCAGGGACTCCCTACCTACATCCGTGACACCACCCATGCCCTCCACCTCCTCTAGAACTTCCAATTCCCTGGCCCCCAACACCTCATCTTTACCATGGATGTCCAGTCCCTATACACCTGCATTCCCCATACAGATGGCCTAAAGGCCCATCGCTTCTTCCTGTCCCACAGGCCCGACCAGTCCCCCTCCACTGACACCCTCATCCACTTAACCGAACTCGTCCTCACACTCAACAACTTCTCTTTCAACTCCTCCCACTTCCTACAGACAAAGGGGGTGGCCATGGGTACCCACATGGGCCCAAGCTATGCCTGCCTCTTCGTAGGTTACATGGAACAATCCCTCTTCCGTACCTACACTGCCCCTAAACCCCATCTCTTCCTCAGTTACATTGATGACTGTATCGGCGCTGCCTCATGCTCCCACAAGGAGCTCGAACAGTTCATCTACTTCACCAACACCTTCCATCCCAACCTTAAGTTCACCTGGACCATCTCCAATACCTCTCTCTCCTTCCTGCACCTCGTTGCCTCCATCTCTGGCAACCACTTTGAAACCGATATCTATTTCAAACCCACCGACTCCCACAGCTACCTAGAATACACCTCCTCCCACCCACCTTCCTGCAAAAATGCCATCTCCTATTCCCAACTCCTTCGCCTCCGCCGCATCTGCTCCCAGGATGAGGCATTCCACTCCAGCACATCTCAAATGTCCTCATTTTTCAAGGCCCGCAACTTCCCCCTCTCAGTGGTCGAGAACGCCCTCGACCATGTCTCCCACATTTCCAGCAACTCATCCCTTACACCCCCTCCCCGCAATAAAAACCAAAACAGAATCCCCCTCATCCTCACGTACCACCCCACCAACCTCCAGATCCAACGCATCATCCTCCGACACTTCCGCCATCTGCAATCCAACCCCACCACCAAAGACATTTTTCCCTCTCCAACCTTATCTGCTTTCCGGAGGGACCACTCTCTCCTGGACTCCCTTGTCGACTCCACAATCCCCTCCAGCCCCAGCACATCCGGCACTTTTTCCTGCAACCGCAGGAAGTGCTACACCTGCCCCTACACCTCCCCCTTCACCCTCATCCAAGGCACCAAGAAGACTTTCCACATCAAGCAGATGTTCACCTGCACATCTGCCAATGTGGTATACTGCATCCGCTGTTCCTGTTGTGGCCGCCTCTACATCGGGGAAACCAAGCGGAGGCTTGGGGACCGCTTTGCGGAACACCTACGCTCAGTTCGCACTAAACAACTGCACCTCCCAGTCGTGAACCATTTCAACTCCCCCTCCCATTCCTCAGATGACATGTCCATCCTGGGCCTCCTGCAGTGCCACAACGATGCTACCCGAAGGTTGCAGGAAACAGCAACTCATATTCCGCTTGGGAAACCTACAGCCCAATGGTATCAATGTGGATTTCACAAGCTTCAAAATCTCCCCTCCCCCTACCACATCCCAAAACCAGCCCAGCTCGTCCCTGTCTCCCTAACCTGTCCTTCCTCCCACCTATCCCCTCCTCCCACCCCAAGCCCTACCCCCATCTCCTACCTAGTAACCTCATCCCACCCCCTTGACCTGGCTGTCCTCCCTGGTCTGACCTATCTCCTCCCTATGTCCCCACCTACACTCACTTCTACTGGCTCCATCCCCGCCTCTTTGACCTGTCTGTCTCCTCTCCACCTATCTTCTCCTCTATCCATCTTCTATCCGCCTCCCTCTCTCTCCCTATTTATTTCAGAACCCCCTTCCCCTCCCCCATTTCTGAAGAAGGGTCTAGGCCCGAAACGTCAGCCTTCCTGCTCCGCTGATGCTGCTTGGCCTGCTGTGTTCATCCAGCTCTACACCTTGTTATCTCTTGCATCTGCACACAGCAGCTTTAGAAGAATCTCTGCATTCACAAGTCACATCCGTGACGAAAGTTGATCACATTGAGGAAAATTGTCAATTCACTGACATTAGCCGGTGTTGGAACTCATGAAGGTTTGGCATTACTGCCTGCAGGCTTTACTCCCAACTGTGATCACTCTGTAACCTCGGAAGTCAATCATTTATGGAACAAATGTGCAATGGCCCATGTTCAACATTAAGCTGTGTTCGACCAGAGTGAGCACCACTGATAATTGCTCATTGTGATTTGCTTTGTCCCTTCCATGGACATCAAGAAGATTGAGCAACCCCATAACATCTGACAAGACCGAACCAATGATTTTCTGTTTGATTCCGTTTGATTTATTTATTGTCATGTATATCTTGTTGAAAAATACAGTGAAAAGTGTTGTATACTGTCGCCACTCTCTGGCACCATCTTAAGACACAGAAAAATAAACCAAAGCATAGAATATGAAGGCAAAAAAATGAAGAAATTAAGCAAGTGTCCAACTTTACAGTCTTTCATGTTAAGTGCTCCATCATGGCCATGGGCGTGGTAGCCAGGTGTGTTTCCCTTTTGCTGCACTATTGCTGCTGGAACAAAAGTCATCACTCTTTCACACCATTGCCTCCACCTGACACCCTCGCCACAAAGAGACTTCGCGTGCCTTGCCAATGCAGATGCCACTCATACTGCCAGGTACCACACTGGCCCAAACTCAAATCCACCATTGCCAGGAGTCTGCTTCAGGCCCAACTCACGATGCAGCTATTCCTGATGCCACGGGGTCTCATACTGGGCCCAAACTTGCATCCACTGCCTCCATGAATCTGTGCTGAATGCAGACGCTGCCGGGAACCCAAACTCACATCCACAGCAGGAGCCATGAGTCGGTGCTAGGGCCACCTCAACAATGCAGAAGCTGCGAGGAAACCAAACTCTCTCTGCCGTTGCCACGTGTCCGCACTGCTGGGCCCACTCATCACCACAACTGAGTTCGTCACCAATACGTAAGTAAGTCAAAACAGAAGAGAAAAGAAAGAGAGAAGAAAGAAAAGAAGAAAAGAAAGAGAAGAAAACCAGACAGTGCAGACAAGCCCTGGACTCAGAAACCCTACTCTACCTCCATCTTTCCAAAAAAACACTGCAATAAGTGGTAAAAGTAGCCGGTGAAGCATTCTGCAGTACATAAATATAACTTTATGAGTATTAAAAATTGTAAGATGGTGCCTTTGCTCTGCTGGTTGTATCCGAAGCTAGTTCTGTCACACAGCAACTTTAAAAAATGGTTGAGATAATAAGCATGGGGCTGGATGAACACAGCAGGTCAAGCAGCATCATAGGAGCAGGAAAACTTGACGTTTCGGGCCTAAACCCTTCATCAGAAATGGGGGAGGGGAAGAGGGTTCTGAAATAAATAGGGAGAGAGGGGGAGGCGGATAGAGGATGGATAGAGGAGAGGATAGGTGGAGAGGAGGCAGACAAGTCGAAGAGGCGGGGATGGAGCCAGTAAAGGTGAGTGTAGGTAGGGGGGTAGGGAGGAGATAGGTC
>JAHRHZ010000012.1:56798670-56819282 GCA_024137785.1 Ginglymostoma cirratum
TGGGGAGGGAAAAATGTCTTTGGTGGTGGGGTCTGATTGCAGATGGCGGAAGTGTCGGAGGATGATGCGTTGGATCCGGAGGTTGGTGGGGTGGTATGTGAGGACGAGGGGGATTCTTTTTTGGTTATTGTTGCGGGGACGGGGCGTGAGAGATGTGTTCCGGGAAATGCGGGAGACATGGTTGAGGGCGTTCTCGACCACTGTGGGGGGGAAGTTGCGGTCCTTGAAGAACGAGGACCTTTGAGATGTGCGGGATTGGAATGTCTCATCCTGGGAGCAGATGTGGCGGAGGTGAAGGTTGGTTGTTGAGTTGTGAAGTAATGACAATTGTTCTTGGACCACAGGGAGTAGACAGTTGCTTTGGTGACCATGTTAATATTAGTTTAAGCTCACTATTTTTGTGCTGTACAATGACCAGGTTTGATGAGCATGGAGAAGAGTCAATTTGTTCAATTTGCTGTCTGTTTTGAGTTGTTTCATCTCCTGTGACGCAAAATCTGTGAAAGTGGAAGAATTTACAAGTCAAAATGAGCATTACAGAACCCCTTAATCTCCCTGATATTGGCAAATAAGGAAGGACACTGTTGGATATAGTTGAGCACATTAATGTGTGGTGGGATTTCAAGTTTATAGCTAAATATTTTAAATGTATGCCACCAGAATGCTCCTGATTTCGGCTAGGTAGAATATAAACCTGTCTCGGGTAATATTTTTGTGTTCTTTCCCAAAATAGGAATTGTTGAATCATTATAAGTTTGCAAGGAGTTTGTGGCTGAAATGAAAGAAAATCAACAGTAGAACAGGGCTCCCAATACGGATACTTTGTCATTAACATTGATCAGGAATGATATTGAGACTGAGTAAATCTTAGAATGACTTACCGTGATGTTAAATACATTCTACACCTCACTCGAGAGGAGAGATTCCTCCAGGTCTCAAACTGAAATAGTCCTCTTCACCAATGACCTTTAAAATTTTGCAAAGTGTTTCCACTTTAAGCAAGAGTTGCACTTTTTTTTGACATGCTATCAGCAATCAATAACTTCCACAATTCAGACACATTTTTGAAGGTGGTATATTCTCTGCTGGAAGTTATAGCATTCAGTTATCATGAGCAGAATCTTACAGCTCTGAATAATGTGGGCTATAGAGAGAAATGTGGGAGTCCCATGAAAAGTTGGGCAAGGCCTTTCTTGAGACTGGGATCAACTCATTGCATTTTCAAATAGAGTTGAGACAAGATTGTCACTAGGGAGCAGTGAATTGCCTATTAAGTGCGGTTATTGCTTGTTAACAGCCTCATTAATAACGAATCTCCTCTCGTAAATATACAGCTTTCTACCGCACCACCTGCCGCGAGGAAACTAGACATAAAAAATTTCCAATATAAATGTCCAAGCAGGTACCTGGCAACTTTAGCTCGCTGCTTGCTCCTCTGGGCTGCCATCTCGCACATTAAGCAATAATGTCTCAGGGTACAGTCCAAGAATACCAGCTACGTGCACCCCACATCCATGGATGCCGGAATACAACTTCTGCCAGCCTCCAAGAATCCTCATGGTGTTTTTCCAATCCACTTGTGGGATACTTCCGCACTTTACATCTGCACTTTCGTGTGCACCAGCAACGTACATTGAAAGGCTGCTGCGAGAACACATTATGCACGGGATCTGGACCAGGCTGCATCTCAGGGCTGTTCACTTGCCCTCTTAGCACTCACTCACTTAGCTCCTATCTGCATGATCATAGCATTCCTGCCTTGTCGAGCCATTCCATGCCTTTTAATCTGATAGCACGACAGCCAGAGTCTAAATGCTCACAGTACTGCTGTATTGAATTGCTTTTTAGCACATACACACTCAAAGTCAGGCTGCTTGTCATGCTTGTCAGTAATGATTGATCAGTAGACAGCTTACTGTATGCTGCAGTGAGAAATCAATCTCACACCTACAGCATGTGCCAACAGTCTGCAATGAGTGAGTGAGAGACTAGTGGTGTTATTACTAGCCTTTTCACCTATGGGGCCAGGTAAGGTTCTGGGGACCTGGTTTCAAATCCGACTGTGGCAGAAGATGGAATTTGAATTCAATTAAAAAAAATAAGACTCTAATGATGACCACAAAATCAAAGTTGATGGGGAAGAAAATCTGTTTCATTATTGTCCTTTAGGAAAGGAAACTGCTAGACTTACTTGCTCTAGCCAGATGTGACTCCAGACCCACAGCAATGGGCAATAAAAGCTGACCTAGCCGGCATTGCTGTCATCCTGTGAATGATTGAAAAAGTATCACACTGAATGATTTTTAACTGAAAGTATGTTGGGAGTTGGAGAGTTAGTCCTCCATGAAATCAGTGGAGGCTGTATCACTCAGGAGGGCCTGGTACTATCAAGTCAAGCATGGAGTCTGCACACAGTCCAAGGCTGGGCCATAGTCAGTCAGCTATTTGGGGGTGATGTGGGTCAGGAGAAATGTTTGACTATCAACCAGGACATCAGCTGACTTTTATTGTGATTTACAGTTTCATTTCGCAGTAAAATAAGGCACACAAAAAGCTTCAGAATACCTGAACTTTGTCCAGTTTAAAATTAGAGCGCACACACACCTACTCCCATCCCAATTACAATTGGTCAGCGGAGCCGAGTTATTCCTCTGTAATTGGTTCTCTGATACAGCATCTTACACAGTTCAAGCTTGCGTCAGCAATTTCAGTGTATTTCCAATTAAGCTAATCATATCACTGAACGACTAAGAGATAAGCAGACTTGTGTTCCACACCCGGTCTTCATGATGTTTTCCCAGACTTTCTTATCTTTCTTCTTGAGACTTTCCACAATGAATACTGCATTCAATTAACATTTGCCAGCTGCACCATGTTAACTGCCAATTAATTAGATACTTGCCTATTACTTTGGGACCTTTCAAATTCCTTGTTACAGGAAATACAAAAGAATATTGGTTTTTGATCGGTTCCAATGAAGTTATGTGGTTACACCTAATGTTAGAACTCTTTAGAAGACAAGTTGTGTCTTAATGTGTTAATTCAATCCACAATCCAATGTCTGCCAATCTCTGTATTCATTCCTCCCTGTAATGATAAGAGGGCTCTGTTTACTGTCTGAAACTGGTTTGAATCTTTTCCTCTAATGCTTTTAGTGATTTTTTTCTACATATGTGGATCTATTACTACTTCAGAATCTATATCTATGATTATGTGAAGAATCTGAACTAAAACCTACTCTTAATATTGTAACACATTGATTAAATAATTTGAGAGATTAGTGCGAAAAGTTCTTACCTGTGTCTCGTGCATTAACAGCTGCAGCTGACCTTGAGTTTACAGAACCTCTGTAGTTCCACTTGTGAAGACTATGTTAAGCAAATATTTTCCCTTGCCCTCGAACTACTGTCAGCCTTGTTCTGCTGCATTAGTCATGGGCAGCCCTAACAGGCCATCATATACAGTCAGGAAAATTGTGTAGCATCATGGGGCTAGACAGCAATCAGTCATGGAAATCTGTGCATTGATCAATAGGACAGGGATAGGGTTTTGGGGAAAAGATGGGTGGTCTGTGGCAATAGTGGGTGAGGGCTGTGAGGGAGATCGGAAGAGTAGTGTTTGAGTTGGATACAAGGATGAAGTTGGAGAAAAGTTGAGGTATAAGGAGGTTAAGCGGCACGTGGGAGAGCATGGAAGGCTATTGGAAGGCTATGCGTGGCATGGTAGCTCAGTAGTTAGCACAAGTGTCCCGGGTTCGATTCTAGCCTCGGATGACTGGCTGTATGGAGCTTTTCACGTTTTTCCCTTTGTCTATGTGGGTTTCCTCTGGGTGCTGTGGATTCCTCCCACAGTACAAAGGCATGCATGTTAGGTGGATTGGCCACGCTAAATTATTTATAGTTTCCGGGGATGTGCAGGTTGAATGGATTGGCTGTGGTAATATGGAGTTACGGGGATAGGATTGGGGGCTGTGTGGGTGAGATGCTCTTTGGATGGTTGGTGCAGACTCGATCGGCTGAATGGCCTCTTTTGGCACTGGAGTGATTCTAGAGGAGCATACTGGAGCACTGTGGGTATCATTAAAATGTAACGTGGGAGTTCAGGGGCCAAAGAGGAAACTTGGAGGTGGTGCTCTATCTGGTGGGTTTCCACACTGTAGGGGAAAGGGGGCATATTGTTGGCTGCCCCGGGTAGTGCAAGGTAAAAGGGTAAGAGGAGACTCTTTAGTTGGGTTTGGGGGATTAGTGGTGGCCAAGCCTGATGATGAGGGTGTTCACCACAAGCTCTGCCCCCTACCATCACTCTCTGCCTGCTGGAGGTGACTTACAGCCGGAAAATATCTGGCACAATGCTCACGATGGGCGCAATCAGTGTCAGTCTGACAGGGAAAAGCACGTGAAGACACTGAAGACAAAAGGGATCAAATTTGTAGTCGCAAAAGGCAGCTACACTTCATTTGTAATCGTATCATTGAACATGTGAAATACATCCAATGTGAAAGTGTTTGAGTTTCAAATTCTGGTCACAGACAATGTTAACCACATCACTGGCCATTGCAAACTGCACACTGAGATCTCAACAAAGTAGTTGTTATCAGCTCCGACTTTAAAAGCGGCAGATACTGACCACAACCAAATCAACACTCGCAAGATTTTCAAAGATACCGCAGGGCACAGAAACAATCCCCTTACATCTGTACTGTGAGCAGAATGCCAGACACTACTGCATGCAGTGATAACTCCTATTGTCGATATGGTGATGGATGGGAGTGGTTCAGAGCATGTAGAACTGCCACAAGAGACTGTCCTGTGATGTTCACTTGGCCTGTGCTGTACCTCTACCAAATGGGTCACTATCCCAAAGAGCCAGGAGAACTTGACACATGGCACTCGACAACATATCTCTTCATATGGAGGAGTGTGTGCAGCTTTCATGGTGCATGCCACACTGAGCCTTCTCTGAGCTATGAACCTGTTCTATTCCTTGCATAAGAAGCAGGTTTGACAGTAAGTCCAGGAGTGCCAGCAAGTACCATACAGCCTGAGAATCATCCAGCTCAGGAAAAGGTTGAAGCCTCAGGGGGCCCCTCCGAATGGGTCTGGGACATAGGAGGACCAGAGTCTTTCACCACCGAGTCTATTTTCTTGGGATCAGCAAGCTGCAAAATGGAGGCAGGTTCTGTCTGTCCTGGATACTGTGATGGAACTGTGCCAGCTGTTGGATTGGGATCTAAGAACTGCACGAAGAGTGGGGGGAGGGACTACCATCCCTCCATGGCTGTGAGGGTGACGGCTGCTGCTTCAAACACCTATATGACAGGCTCCTTCCAGAGAACAACCTGGGTATGAGCATCAGTCATCTGGCTACAACTGCACCAGGAGAATGACCAATGCCATCGCAATCATTGTGCGAGGTCACATCGGATCACCTCATTTCCCTGTGACGGCTGTAGCCTGGCCAGTAGGATTCAGAATTGTGGCTGGCTTCCCAAAGGTCCACCCAAAGGGTGCCAATGACAGCACATACATCGCATTGAAAGGACCAAAGCACAGTGCTGTAGAGTTCATCAACAGGAAGGGTTTCCATTCTATTAATGTTCTGGCAATCATGGGTTTCACTTCCTGGAGATGTGTGCTAGCTATCGTGGCAGCAACAACAACTCCTCCATCCTGGGACACTTCCATGTATCTGTTGCTGGGTTTGAGAGTTGACATGCCTTACAAGGCTGGTTTTGGGGATCGGGGCTGCTGAAGATGTTGTATCACTGTTTGGAGCATCTGGGGAAGCCATTCAGACAGCATGTACCTCATCATTTTACCATGTTGTGCTCTTTACAAATGGGGCAGGCAATAGGGTGATATGCTGGATGCTGAGAAACTAGGAGAATGGGAACAGTCTTCTGAGGAACAGAATGAAGACATTGAGGAGGAGGAAGCTTTCCTTGCACATGATAGAGCTTAGCTGTATCAGTTACTACAAACCAGGCAAAACGTGATTGATAGCCAGTTGAGTAGATGATAGCGGGGTGCAGCAGGTAATAGTGAGATCTAAAATAATTGTTGGCCATCATGCCAGCCTTTAGTTTGGATTATGGGGGGCAAAATACAGCCTCTGCAGATAAGATGCAGTGGGCACTAGGGAGTGTGCAGCGGGGATTTAGAGAGGGTAATAGAGTGGGATGTGGTTGGGGACAGGTCAACTCTGAGGCCTTGTGGCTAGAAAACAACCGGGGCAAAAAAATGGCACCTCTGTGCCAGGAAACATTAGAGATGTCAGTAGAGTGCCATGAACGACATGTGTTTGGGACTGATGTGAAATCACTTTGTTGGTGAAAGGCAACTCTGTAATGCCAGTGCTTGGTCTGGTATTTGAAGATGGCACTTACACTAGGGTTGCTGGGTTTATTCTGTGATATCTGGTGAATGACATATTATTCTGGCTACGGGGATATGGTAGAATAGGGCTGACATTGGGTGAGAGGGGTACCCTAGGGACATAAGTTAATTAAGTAGTTAACAAAATTAGTTAATGAGGTGAGTTTCAGCTGATACAACAAGAAATCTTTCTAAACCTCACACCGAGAAACACTCCATAAAACTCACTGAAGTTGACACTTAGCCAAAATATCATAACATTCAGCTAAAATATTTTTCAGCTGCAAAAGGATGGGTGTTAACATGTCCAATTTCTCATCCCATTTGTGGGAATCCCATACTGATTTACCAATAGGCAATCAATGGGTTATAATGCTAGATCTACTTGTTTAACAATCTCTTTATTTACAGAGGGGAGAATCAATGTCAATTCCATTACCCATTGAATTCTTTTGTCTCCAGCTAAATAATTTATCAAAGTTATCAAACCAAACCCCTGCATAGGAGAAGGAAAAGCATTAACTTTAGCTTGTAAAAGTGCAATGTTTCACTGAAATAAATCATAAATATATTTATGTCGTAATTGCACCAGTCAGCTTTTATATGTTTGGAAAGAGTAAAATTAAACAGGCAACATTATTTATTTCTGTAGTGACAAAAACCAGTTAACAGAATTAAAAATTAGGGAGCCCCAAGTTATTCCAAAGCATTGATGATGTTTAACTAGCAAAAATTACTTCTACCCTCAGGCAACAGCTTCTAGGGTTATCTGGCGCTGAAGAATGTCTGAACCCAGAGATGGGCCTGACTCTCAGTTCTCGTTGTTGAACTAGACTGGATGTTCAAACCTAAACAGATCATTGTACTTTGGACCTCTGTAGCTTAGGTATTTGGTTACAATTCGTTTGGAACCACAATTGCATCACCAGATGTATCATCTTGGATCAACTCAACTCCAAAGAGAAATATTCACCTTGCCCTCAAAATGAACACAAGTGGGGATCTGAGCCATAAATACTTGACTAGCACTGCACTGCACTCATCTGTTTTTATGCTTTCAGATGCCCAAATATTCCTACAATGAGCATTTGCCACATTGCCCAGGAAAAAGAACAAGAGCAACTCCGCTCTTGTCCTAAGAAATCATCATTCCTTGATCTGGCACTTGCAACAGACAGATCAGATATTGGTACTCAGCAAATATTAAAAAACCTAAGACAAAGGAGCAAGAGTAAGTCATTGTGCACATTATTGAATAGTTTCCCATTCAATAAGATCATGGCTGGTCTGATTAGACGATATTCCTGGCTACTCAATAGCTTTTCACCCCTTTGCTTACTGATAATATATCTACCACTGCTTCATAAGCATTCAAACACTCAGCTTCCACAGCCTTTTCAGAAACAGGGTTCCATATTTAATGACCCACTGAGAGGAGAAATTCCTCCTGATCTCCATTTGAATTGGGATAGCACAAATCTCTCTTCCTACACACACATTTTCATTCTGAGACTAAATCAATTGGATCTGAAACTCTGCCTCTTAGCTCTAGACTCAAAGCAGAAACATCATCTCAGCATCCACCCTGTGAAGACCCCTCAGATTCCTGTACGTTTCAAAAGGTCACTTCTCATTTTTCTAAGCTCCAACGAATACAGGCTCAGCCTGTTCACCTTTTCCTCACAGACACACCCTTTATCCCAGGAATCAAATAAGTGGACCTTGTCTGAACTGTAACCACTGCAAGCATGTAGTCTTGTTGAAGTTTCACAAATGGCCTCTGCAGTTGCAGCAAGACGTTATTTTCTGCTCTTTATTTTAAAAACCAACATTCTACTTATCTTATTAATTACTGCATGTGCCTATTATATTTTGTGATTCATGTATGAGCACACTCAGGTCCCTCTGTACTGTAGCACTCCGCAATCTCTTTCTAACCAAATACAGCAAATATTTTATTAACCAGCATCTATGTGACCAGTAGAGCACCAGCGAATGGAATGTTCCAGATAATCTAGAGGCACCCACAACCGCAGTAAACCCTGACCAAACAACATTTCAAGACATCAACAACCGTCTAAAACTTTATGTAAAAACATCAACACACTTCCTAAAATCAAAGCAAAAACACACAGTAAGTTTTATAAATGAAATGCGAGGTGCATATACATCACTTTTATGCTTTACTTACAGCATAAATACCTGGCCATCATGCGGATCGAGGTGTACAATTTGTGCCTGTTCATCAAGAGTGTCAGTAGATAAGGTGCCAATTAAAACAAAGTTTGCTGTAATATATTTTTACCTTATTCGGTTTTGCCGGCTGACCAGCATTTATTACCTATGAGGTTGTTGATTTGCTCACGGAGCTGGCTTGTTTTTGTTCAGACGTTTTGTCACAAGGGAAACCTTTGCCAACCGACTGAGCTCGACCCATTTCCTCCACGAATACCTCAGGAACCAGGTACTGCCCTGCAGCAGGAAATACAAACCTCCACTCAACAACTCACAGGCATATAAAATAGCTGAACAGAACAGACGCAGAATGCTACGAGCAATGATGACCATAACCGACTCCATAGGTACGAACGAAAGACTTCGTGCCAAGAATCACAGTATCTAGACTCAATGGACCAGCAATGGACTACAACCCTAGAATATGCCATCACCATCAATCAACACAAAACCAAAGCTATGATGAAATGTCTGAACAAAAACAAGCCAGCTCGCTGAGTGAGTCAACAGCGTCACCCATTACCTGAGCTACAGACCTTTGCCAATACTTTAAATTTATTACCTATCCCTCGCTGCCCGAGAGAAGATGACCCTTTGAATTGCTGTTGTTCATTTGGTGTGGATACTGTAACAAGACTGTTAGGGAGGGAGTTCTGTTATTTGACCCTGTGACAGTGAGGGACAGTGATATATTTCCAAGTCACAGTACTGAATGGTTTGGAAGGGGATTTGCAGGTGGCGGGCATTCCCTGCTGCCTTTGTCATTCTAGATGGAAGCAATTGTGGGTTTGGAAGGTACTGTCCAAGAAACCTAGAAGAATTTCTGCAGTACAAGCTGTAGATGGGGTACACTGACTCTCTTGTGGGTCAAAAATCTATCTAACCCACCCTTAAGAATTCAATGACCCTACCTACATTGCTGTCTAGAGGGAAGAATCCTTCAGACAAATGACCTTCTAATAAAAAGAATTTCATAGAATCGTAGAATCCCTAAAGTGCAGAAAGAGGCCATTTAGCCTATCGAGTCTGCACTGACCTTCCAAAGAGCATCCTACCTATCCCCTACCCTATCCCCTTAACCCCACATTTACAATGGCTAATCCACCTATATGTACGTCCTTGGACACTACTGACAATTTAGAATGACCAGTCCACCTAGTCTGCACATCTTTGGTTTCTACTCAGCCCCATCTAGAATGGAAGACGCTTACATTTAAACTGCAGCCCCTGGTTTTCATCTGACCCACAAGAGGAAACAACCACAAGCATCAACATCCTCAGGATCTTACGTGTTTCAATAAGTTAATCTCTCATTCCTCAAAACTCCATGGGATATAGGTCAAGCAGCTGTACTCTCATCATTAGAACTGTTGCTATTACTTCTTAAGCATCCTGCCAGACCAAGCCGAGGTGGTACAGGCTGAAGTTAGGCTTTGAAGGCCAAAAGCAGGTTGAAATTGTGCTAAAAGGCCATCTGAAATGCCCCCAACTGAAAGTCAGCTGTCATCCACTAACCATGCTGTAACCCCCGGGTAGCACTTCATAGAAGTGTCAGCACAGGCAAAGGTACCTGCAAAATAGGCACGAAGGTGAATAATTCATTTCTGTTTGTATATTGGTTTGATGATGTTTAAAGATATTTATAAAAAGGAGCTTTTGGATTGCCTTTGTTGTGATGCTATGTGCGTATACCTTTTAAGAGTAACCTGAGCTTCCAGTTGCCTGTCACTTTAACACACTACACTGTTTCCTGGCCAATATCTCTATCTCAGGCTTGTTGCAATGCTCCAGCAAAGCTCAGCGCAAGCTGGAAGAACAGCACCTCATTTTCTGCTTGGGGACCCTGCAGCTTTCTGAACTTGATATCCAGTTCAATAACATTAGGGCTTGAGCTGTCCCATGTCCTTACCTCAACCTCCATGACCAGGCCTTTTTATCAGAGATAACAAGGTGTAGAGCTGGGTGAACACAGCAGGCCAAGCAGCATCAGAGAAGCAGGAAAGCTGACGTTTCGGGCCTAGACCCTTCTTCAGGAATGCAGGCCTTTTTATCACATAGTATGCTATTTCACACAACCCATTGTTAGTCACTAACAGTCCCCGTTAATAGCTAGCATGGGGCTGGATGAACACAGCAGGTCAAGCAGCATCATAGGAGAAGGAAAACTTGACGTTTCGGGCCTAGACCCTTCATCAGAACTGGGGGAGGGGAAGAGGGTTCTGAAATAAATAGGGAGAGAGGGGGAGGCGGATCCACCTATCCTCTCCTCTATCCATCCTCTATCCGCCTCCCCCTCTCTCCCTATTTATTTCAGAACCCTTTTCCCCTCCTCCATTTCTGATGAAGGGTTTAGGCCCGAAATGTCAAGTTTTCCTGCTCCTATGATGCTGCTTGACCTGCTGTGTTCATCCAGCCCCATGCTTGTTATCTCAGATTCTCCAGCATCTGCAGTACCTTCTATCCCCGTTAATAGCTATTCACCCTCCAAGCCAGATTGTTATACACTCCCTTGTCTGTCCAATTGTTCTTTTCTCTCTTTGGGCTCTATCCCCACCTATCGTTTACTCCTTAACCCCTCCCCCCACTCTATCTTCTGCATATAAACTGTCATTTTCCTCGCTGCTATCAGTTCTGAGGAATGTTAACTGTAATTTCTTCCGCAGATGCTGCCAGACCTGCTGAGCTTTCCAACAATTTCTGTTCTTGTTTCTGATTACAGCATCCACTGACCTTTCAGTTTTTACCTTTTTAGGAGTGTCTATCTTAAATTACTGTCAATCATTACACACCTCAAAGGGATATGATGTATTAGGGTATGGGGATAAAGTGACAACAGGGTACTAAGTTGGATGATCAGTCAAATTCATATTGAATGGCATAGCAGGCTCAAAATGTTGAATAGCTTACTTCTGCTCATATTTTCTACATTTTCTATACTTGTTCCATGAAGCAGCTGATTATTTTCTAACTCAGAACACTGCGTCTCCACCTAAAATTGGTCTGGAGTTTAAATTAGGGTCACAATACCTTGATAAATAATACCACATTATAATATTTACTTTCATATGCAAAGTAACATCAGTTGTTGGGAATATATTGATCATTAATTGATGTTAATGGCCATTTACATGTAAAGAAGCTTGACGAATAGTGGCTTGAGATTCAAACTTGTTATCTCCTGATTTACAGGGCTGTCAATGTCTACAGTCAGTAAGATGCAGATTTCTGCAGCACATTCTGATGATTTACAGACATTTGTTTTGAGTCCACGGAAGTCCTATTACTGTTACTTCGTAATACATAAATCACAAAATGTGATAATTTCTAACTCACTTTGTCATGTTGGGTTCAGATATCACTTTACTATGAGCTGATATTACATTAAGGAATGGGTCACAGACACATAAATCAAAAGCGGTCTTAAAAAAGCAAGGCTATTAGTTTGATATACTCCACTTACAAAGCTAGTTGTTTACAGTGGTACGATAACAGAAAATACTGAAGTTTTGTGGAAAATTTGCAACTAATTGGTTTGTTTACAATACAGAGCAATCACTTAAGAATGAGAATGATTCCCTGTTTTACCCATTCCAGTAGGTTCATGGTCAAATCATGTTTCCATAGTGGTACAGTTCATCTTGCTATGTAAGCATGTAAAAGGAAAAGGATGCAATGGTTGAGGTGAAGGACAAACTAGAAGATTGTTGAAAGGAAATTTGGTAGACTGGCTGGATGTTTGCTATGCGAACATAGGACCCAGTATACTGGAAGTGATGTATAGGAATTGGATAGAATTCAAATTTAAAAACTAATTAGCTGAAATGCTTACTGCCAAAACCAGCTCACGTGATTTAGTTAAAAAACAAGTCACAATCTCACTTAATAGCAGGTATGTGCCTTGACTATTAATGCTCAGTAATAGGCAGTGGACTATTATGGAATCTTATTGCAAAATATTTTAAATATCAACACAATTTTTCATGGATTAGCCACGGTAAGTACTGCTGTGCAGAGATTCCTTTCCATTAATTTGACCTATTTTACATTTTTATATCAAGTGCAGTCCTGTTTGAATATATTTAACATAAATTTAAATACAACTTTGAGCAGTATGGGAAGAAATGTTTTCTATCTCATTTCAGCAGGTGATGAAGCCTGACCTTCCTGAATATTGCCAATTTTCAGGGTGGAGAGGTCAGAAAGATGAGGGATGATTTGTCTGATCTCTGCCCCCTTTACAATGGACTGGGAATTCTCAGACTTCCCTCGGGAACATGTGGGATCTGGAATAGAATAAACATGCCTGCAGGCAGCACTTTTTTTAATCAATCGAAATGCAAATCAGGGTGGCCTTATAACAATTTCACTGCAGAATTGGTGCGGGTAAAAATTCCCCATCTCCGGTCAAGCACAATCATCTTGGCATTTCATAACCTGTTGAAATATCCACTGGAGCATATAGGTACAAAGACACACCCTATAGCTGTAGCTGGAGGACTATATGTCATTTTGTTGTCTTTCTAAGGAAAATGTTAGGTGCAATGCTGTGTTTTTTTGAAAATCTAATATTCAAATTAAAATAAATATTATCAGTTCCTTTTCAAAAAAAGTTCCTTTTCAAAAAGGCCCTTCAGACTGTCTTAAAAACACAACCCTGGAAGTCACTGTTTATGATTTCAAAAGATGGACATTCTGTGTCTTTGTCGGATATTTGTATCCATTTAAAATAAGTGATTAACATGTTACAATAAATGATATAAAAGTATCATATGAATGAACTACACATTATGAACAGTAATGTTTAGGTTAATTGTACTTCTTAAAGAAAGGTCTTGATCCTTTTTAAATGGAAGAGTGAGTAGATGCAATAGTGCTGTTTTATTACGGACAGAAAAAATCATTGTAAAAATGAAATTGCAATGTGTGTACCATTAGTGAACACATTTGTAATGGCATGGACATGTGTTTACAAGAATATTTATCAGCCTAGCAATAATTAATAAACAGATCTTGTAATCTTTCTATTTAGAATGTAAATATATAGAAGTTTGTGGCAGGTATCTGTCTAATCCTCAACAGTGCTCTTAAAAAAAAATCCTTTACAAAGTTGACCATACAATAGATGGCATCCGTGGGCTGTACAGTTACGCAAGGTGACTTTTGTCTTGCTACCTTCCCTTGATTTCTAGGTGCCTATTCAAAAGAATATATTTCTGTGACTAACCCATACTCCAAAAGACTATTGCAGTCTGTTCCCAACTTTGCTCCAAAAAAAATGTAGGTATGAAGGAATGAATGCTTCTCCTTGACTAATTGCTACCTCTTTCTCAGTGTCAGCCTAACGCAAGCAAACTGCCAATACTCTCCCCCAAATCTGCAACCCATAACTTCCAGTTTGGTTCCATTGAAAACCTGATGTGTTATTCCCCACAACATTCCCCCCACCACACACTAAACCTTGGAGCTCACCAAATCAGTCAGCAGCCTGTAAGCAGTTCATGAAGAATTGATATTTGAATTTGCTCAATTAACTGAGATTCGAGCATGAAGGTAAGTTGGACTTTGCGTTAGGTGGTGTAAATGCTTTTTCGACTGATATGGAAGTTGCCTTCATGATTGAAATGTTACTAAGGCATTCTTGTCAGCGTGCTGGATAGCCAAAATGTCAGAATTGCCCAGGAAGTTGAAACACCCGATGGGCAATTGCCTGGCATCTGAAACAATCCAAAAAAGCACCCCCCTCTGAGCTAAAGTCAGAGTCTCTGGATGGTTTCGATTCACTTACCTGAATAATTAGCCAAGTAAAGTTAGAGCAAGTAAAACCATTTGCTGAGAATGCCAGGATTCTCCAAAGTTGATGTCTGCTTAGGAAAAAGACAACAGCCAAGTAGTCATGGAGTCAGGTTTCACTCTCGCATAACTCAATGACTCTTAATAACATTAAACTGTATTTGCTTTATCTTCCTGTTTGTACTAGACATCTTCCTATCACCTCTTTTCCTCTAAAATGATCATGTACATTTGTGTGTATGTTTGATATCATGCATTATTATTTTCTCTTAGGTTAGTTGATAATAGGGTTTCCTGCTTCTTTAACTCAAGAAAAGTTTGGTAGTTTGCTTTGTCATTTTCAAGCAAACTGCATTTAATTGAAGTGTGACAGCTGCGTGCAAAAATAAAGGAAATAAAAATGCTTGTTGCAACTGACAAAGAGGACGTGAAAAGCAAGGAACAAAAACAGAACATTTCTTCAGAATGGATACTGAAGAAGGGTGACTGGACTCGAAACGTTAACTCTGCTTTCTGTCTACAGATGCTGCCAGACATGCTGAGTTTCTCCAACAATTTCTGTTTTTGTCTCTGATTTCCAGCATCACAGTTCTTTCATATTTTCTTTAAATAAAGCGAGGAGTTGATTCGTCCTCCTCATCTGGTGGCAATGTGGGTTAATTATTTTATTTGACCTATTCGAAAAATAAAGCATAGAGCTATGGAAAATCTATTTCACGACTCCCACTCATAGTATATTTATACCACATATCTTCTGTAACACTGGCAGTTGCATCATATTGTAATATACTTGTTTGCTTCCAAGACTCCACTAGGACAAGTTGCCCTTTATGAATACAATGCACTAAAGCGATGTAAAGTCACTTTTGAAGCAAGCGCTACAGTCGTCTTCATATTTATACTCACGACGTGTATTTGCCCACCTGCAATAATCCTTACCTGAAAATGTGACCTTTGTTGATTTTTTTGGGCACTTTCTCCTCATTGATTGAATATTAAAATGACAGGAACAAAAACAAAGTTGCTGGGAAAGCTCAGCAGGTCTGGCAGCATCTGTAAAGGAAAAAAACAGAGTTAACGTTTCGGGTCCGGTGACTCTTCCGCAGAACTTTGTTTTTGTCCCTGATTCACAGCGTCCGCAGTTCGCAGTTCTTTCGGTTTTTATTAAAAACATAGGCCTAGCAAGAATGAGCTTTAAAATTAAACTGGACAGCCAATATACACCCATAAGAATTTACGCCTCTTTAATTTAACCAGGAATATCGCGTTAAAATTGGGCAACTTGTCATATAAAAAAATGTACCATAGAACAATTTAATATTTCAGGATTAGGCAATCATCTTGAAATCAACCGAATTTATGACATTCATATGATTTAATGACAGATTGCAAACCAAAGAGGTAATGGTTAGTATTTTACACTTCATCCTGCTTCCCACCACCACAAGAGCAAACTGGCAGGCAAGGGTCTTAAAATCTGCTGGAATGGTGGGCAATGTTAGGGGAATGCAGATACTCTGTATATCAGCTACTCACCTCCACTACCACTTCACCAGTGCAAAGGTAGGTGTTTGTTAACCTTCCCATATCTTGAGCTAATTCAGGCTGTGGGTTCATGGGGGTGTCCGTCCTGTGCGAGCATCCTGTACCTAACAGAAGGAATCCCTAGAGAGCAGCCCTGTCATGTACCCAGCCAGCTTTCTAATCACAGCCTCAACTCCCTCACTGGACCTGCATAACCGACCCTAGCAAGGTTACACCCCCATTCCTGGTTATCCAGCCTCAATCGCTGTTCCTTGTTAGGGATTGAAAGAACTGCAGACACTGTAAATCAGAGACAAAAATAGAAATTGCTGGAAAAGCAACCAGTTTTAAGGAAGGGTTACTCGACCTGAAACATTGAAGAGGTGGCACAGTGGCTCAGTGGTTAGCACTGCTGCCCCACAGCACCAGGGACCCAGGTTTGATTCCACCCTCGGGCGACTGTCTGTGTGGCGTTTGTACGTTCTCCTTGTGTCTGCGTGGGTTTCCTCGGGGTGCTCTGGTTTCCTCCCACAGTCCAAAGTGGGGCAGGTTAGGTGGATTGGCCATGCTCAGTTGCCTGTAGTGTTCAGGGATGTGTAGATTAGGTGGGTTATTGGGTGATGGGGCTGTGTGGGTCAGTGTGGACTTGTTGGGCCAAAGGACCTGTTACCACACTGTAGGGATTCTATGAATTAACTTTGATTTCTCTCCACAAATGGTGCCGGACTTGCTGAGCTTTTACAGCAATTTCTATTGTTGTCTCTTGTTAGGGACTGGCTGCACCCACTGATACTGTGGAATCCAGAGTTCTGCCAGTCATTTTTTTTAATTCATTCACTGGATATGGGCATCACCATTTGCCCATTCTTAATAAGTCAACCATATAGTGAAGTGTCTGTAGGCCAGACCAGATAAGTGTGGCATTTTCTTTCCCTGAGGAGAATTAATGAACCAGATAGGCTATTTCTAACAATCAACAATGGTTTCATGGTAATCACTAGACTCTTAATTCCGGATTGTTTTTTGTTGCATTTAAATTCCACCATGCACCAAGACAGCATAGGACCCAAGGTATCTGGATCACCTCCCCAAACTTCTGATTTGCAACATCACAGTTAACCTCCTGATGATGGTAAAATCCAGCCATAGCTTCAAGGGTCAGAGGAAGCAGGCTCAGTGGGCAGATCACTGTGAAAAATCCAGCATTTAATCCACTGCGGTCTTCTAGGAGGATACAGAAGAGAATGCTACCTGGAGAGGCAGAATATTTAGTGGTGCGTAAATCTATTTTTTCGGATACACATTTATCTATCGCTTCATTACCAAATTTTTAAAAAATCATTATTCCCCAATATTATATACTAATATTGATGCAAGATTAGATTGTGAGAAGCTGCAATAATGTTTTAAAATAATTACATGTATCTTTTGGAATAACCCACATGTATGCCAAGCAGAAATTCCAAGACATCAGCAGGTGGTCTTTGAGTAAGCTGCTTCTGAAAGATGATTTTTGAATTATTTCTGAAATTAGTGATTTTCCTTTTTGTTTCGGGAGGTAGATGTTCCCACTTACTCATCGAGTCGGACAGCATGGAAACAGATGTTATTGTCCAACTCATCAGTACTGAGCAGACATCCCAATCTGACCTAGTCCCATTTGCCAGCATTTGGCCCCTATTCCTCTAAACCTTTCCGATTCATATACCCGTCCAGATTCCTTTTAAATGTTGTAATTGTACCAGCCTCCGCCACTTCCTCTGAGATCTCGTTCCATTCATGCACCAACTTCTGCGTGAAAAAGTTACCCCTCAGATCCTTTCTAAATCTTCCCCCGCTCACCTTAAACCTATAGCCTCTAGTTTTGGACTCCCCTACCCTAGGAAGAAGATCTCGGCTATTCACACTATCCATACCCTTCATGATTTTATAAACCTTAATAAGGTTACCCCTCTGCCTCCGACGTTTCTGGGAAAATAGCGCCAACCTATCCAGCCTCTCCCTGCAGCTCAAACCCCCCAGTCCTGCCAACATCCTTGTTAATCTTTTCTATATCTTCTCAAGTCTAACAACATTGTTCCTATAGAAGGGTGAAGAGAGTTGTGTGCAGTATTCCAAAGTGGTCTCATCAGTGTGCTGTACAACTGCAACGTAACATTCCAAATCCTATACTCAAAGCTATGACCAACGAAGGCAAGCATGTCAAATGCCTTCTTCACCCTCCTGTCTACCTGCAACTCCACTTTCAACAAACCATGCACCTACGACCCTAGGCCTCTCTGTTCAGCAACACTCCCCAGAACCCTACCATGAACTGTATATGTCCTCTCCCAGTTTGCCTTATCAAAATGCAACACCTCACATTTATCTAAATTAGATTTCATCTGCCATTCCTCGAACCATTGGCTGATGTGATCAAGGTTCCATTGTACTCTGACATAATCTTCTTCCTGTCCACAGCACCGTCTATTTTGGTGTCATCTTCAAACTTACTAACCATACCTCCTACATTCACATGTAAGTCATTTATATAAATGATGAAATGATAAGTCAGTGCCCAGCACTGATCCCTTGTGGCACACCACTGGTCACAGGCCTCCAGTCCAAAATGCAACCCTTGACCACCACCCTCTGTCTCTTACCTTAGAGCTAATTTTGTATCCAAATGGCTAGTTCTCCTTGTATTCCATGTGTGATCTAACCTAACTAACCTGTCTACCATACGGAATCTTGTCCAACGCCTTACTGAAAATCCATATAGATAACGTCCACTGCTCTGCCTTCATCAACACTCTTCAGCACTTCCTCAAAAAACTCAATCAAATTACTGAGATGCAATTTTCCATGCCCATAGCCATGCTGACTATCCCTAATCAGTCCTTGGCTTTCCAAATGCATGTAAATTCTGTCTCTTAGTAACACTTCCAATAACTTACCCACCCCTGACATAAGGCTCACTGGTCTATTGTTCCCTGGCTTTTCTTTACAGCCTTTCTTAAATGGTTGGCAGCACATTAGACAACCTCCAGTTGGCTGGCATCACGCTCGTAGGTGTCGATGATGCGAGGGCCCCAGCAATCTCTTCCCTGGCTTCCCATAAAGTTCTGGGATGGCCTTGATCCGGTCCCAGAGATTTGTCTATGTTTATATGTTTAAAGACCTCTAGCAAATCCTCTTCTGTAATACAAACTTGTTTCAAGGCATCACTATTCATTTCTCCTAAGTCCCCAAACTTCCATGTCCTTCTCCACAGTAAATACTGACTCAAAATATTCACTTAGTATCTCACCTATCTCTTGTGTTTCCTTTGATCTTTAAGGGGCTCTGTTCTCTCCCTAGTTAATCTTTTGCTCATAATGTATTTATAGAATCTCTTTGGACTTTCCTTAACTCCATTTGCCAATGCTACCTCAAGTCCTGTTTTTACCCTTCTGATTGACCTCACTTCAATTTAGAACTTTAACTTTTTGATCAGTTCTGTCATTTTCCACGACTGTTTTAAAAGTAATTGAATTATGATCACTTACCCCAAATTGATCCCCTATTGACATCTCAGTCACTTGCCCTACCTTATTTCGCCACAGAAAGTCAAGTACTTTTTACAAGCCCATTGTTGAGATACAATGCTTTGGTTAGCATGTTGCTGATCCATGATGTAAGGGAATCTCAATAAAACCTTTCTGAAGTTGCAAACTCCAGGATTTCGTTGGATTACACAAACCAAAGATGCCCAGCACTTTGGGGAAAGTCGGCAATGCTTTCAAATCACAGTGTTGCTGCTGATAACTGACAAATAGAGGCAAATAAAGTTGTAGATTCTGGTGAATACTGTTTGGTACAGTCATGCCGATTGACTAGTATTGCTAATGTCATCTTAAATGATCTAGTGTTGTAAGGATTCAGGGTCAAATTTACTTTCAGAGCATCAAGTAATAACACAAAATGATTTAGAACTTCTGATCAAATTTTGACCTCTGTCCTCAAAGAAGAATTTCTCCAATCTGTCTAAATAACTGAGGTTCTCATCCCTGGAAAGATTCTTGTGATTAAGGGAGGACAGACTGACTAGGAGGTGAGAATCGTACTTCAAAGAAACACATCAATATTTTGTCTGTATAACGAGACCTGATGAAGGATTTTTGGTAAGGGAGTTTCTGAAAAAGAGATTAAGTATTTTTGCATCAAAATCTGAGGATGATGCTCAGTGGAATGGATCGCTGGCAAGTGGCAGACAGAATGATCACACTTGTTGCTCACCAAAACAAGCGAGAAACTCAAACCAATTTGATGGTCCATCAATATGACTGGAAGCAACATCCTGCCAGTATAGTCTGAGTGCCGGTAGGCAACTTACCTAGGGGGTGAGAGTGCAGGCAACAGGCAGAGCCCTGGTAAACAAAGAAGTTACCGTTTGGGAAGGTTTTATTGAGAATCAGGAAAAGCAGTGCATTTCATCTTGTGTTAAAAATATGTTCAATAAACAAACTTTTCAGACTGTGAGCACATCCTCGAGCAATCACTTTAAGAAATGTAGATTGTGCCAGCTATCCTTTCATGAAGCGTGACCAGGTCCAGCACTGTTACAAATTAACATAGCTTTGGGGCATTATCTAAGGTATAGGCACTGATTTGCATGAGATAACAAGGTGTAGAGCTGGATGAACACAGCAAGCCAAACAGCATCAGAGG
>JAHRHZ010000012.1:56819682-56842065 GCA_024137785.1 Ginglymostoma cirratum
GGCCTAAACCCTTCATCAGAAAATTTTCTGATTTTCTGATGAAGGGTTTAGGCCCGAAACGTCAAGTTTTCCTGCTCCTATGATGCTGCTTGACCTGCTGTGTTCATCCAGCCCCATGCTTGTTATCTCTGATTTGCATGATTTGTTTTTACTGAGATTGCTCACTGGCCATATCTCGATGTCTTCACAAATGATGATAATGGAGCTTTGGCCAGGAAGGGAGTGGAGTTAGTCTGCTTTTTTGGAGCTGATATGACTTAATTCTTTCTGGTAGGTGCCAGTAGAAAGATCAAAATAGGGAGGGCATCTTCATTTCAGAGTGATGAAACCACAATGTGAATGAGTTTGTAACACATTTTGAGAACAATTGGATATTTTGAACTTGTATATTGCCTATTGTACAGAATTGTTACTGATGTTCCGAAAGAAGTTTATCTCTGTACTCCTACAAACTCAATCACCTGTTGGAAAAGAATGCTATTTATCTTCCAAAACGCTGTGTGATTCTTTCTACTTGCTGTCACATCTTAAACAAGTGCAATGAATTGTCAGTAAACTACACTATGACTTCAGTGCCAGTACTGTGGGGATTAGAATCACAATCATCACGATTGGCTTCAAGGCTGCATTCAATGCTCTCATTCTTCATATTTGAGAAAGTTCTTGCTTCAGTAATCTTCTTGGTCTATATCTTTATTTTTGCAATTTATGGAGTTAAATAAAATGATAAGTGATTACTTTTGCTTTGTGCTCTAACTTATTAGCTGAGGATTTCTGAGTCCACATTATTCAGGTGCACAGCCCTATTCTCCTTCAATTTAAACTGTTCTTTGGCCCACCAGGCACACACCACCTCATCGCTTTCTGCATATATCAAATCTATGTAGTGCTCCTATTTAGCTTCCACACACCAGCTACTTTTATTTCTAATGCATTATTACCATGAAATACTGAAGAATCATTGTCTTTCATAAAAGATAAGGATTTACATTGTTTATTTAAATACAATGGTCAGCTGTATCATGACCCATATAGAGACATATAGATTAAAAATATCTTATTAATCATCGGCATTCTTTGTTTCCATTTTAAAGATGAAAATTGACTGGTAAGATAGTTAATTATTTAGAATTTACTTCCCAGAAATGGACTATTCATACCAACTGGGGATGCCAATGTTTATTCTGTTATGGGCCAGACGAAATCCCCTCAAATACATTAAGAAGATGGCCTAGATAACAACTTTTCTTATTTTTAAAGGCAAGTGTAGGAGATTTGTTTCAGATACAATTCAATTGGTCTTGAAGCAAAACGCACTTTATTCTTACACTCCAGTTAAAATACAGTCAGTTCTGCTACAACGCGATAGCTGTGTTCCTGACAACATTGTGTTGTAGAAATAACGGGGCCTATGGGAAAAGTGGGGTTAGGGGTAGACCACCAAAAAAAAACACTCAAAATTGCACAAAAATCACTCAAAAGCCCAACACAAAGGATAACGCAGTTTGGATAAATGTTTAATTCATATCTAATAATGAAATAAAAGTAAATTTAACACCTTACCTTGAAAAAATTTCAAGATGACTTGATGGGAGAGGAGGTTTTGAGATTGCTCTGTTGTTAATGCAGGGGCTGAGGGTCATCATCATCATCATCATCACTTCCAGGTACAGTTGTGGTTGCAGGGTTAGGGTGAAAAATAGTTAATCCAGAAGTAGATGGCTGTGGCTCATTGTCTTCTGACTGTGTTTGGGAGTTGGCTTAAAAAAGATAACCAGTTTTTGCTACTTTGCACTTTTTCTTCTTTCATGAACAAGCTGTTCATAGGGTGCCAAATAAGATCTTATTCCATGAACTGCTACCCTGTTGTGTTCTGCATTGTAATCATTGTCCTCTAAGAGCTGCAACTGCTTCTCAATTTCCCTCAGGATAGGAGATAAAACAGAAGCGGAAAGCTCTTGTGGTGCTAAATCCTGGACTTCATCTTCTTCCTCTCCAGCTTCCATTTCCCCCTCAGCGACAAGTTGTAGAAGATTAGCTGTAGAAAGGTCTTCACAGTGGAACTCAAGCAGCTCTTCAACATCCTCACTCGCATGTTCCTTGTCTGTACTGGCAGCTTCACAAATCAGTCATTGCTAGCATTAAAGGCAGGCACATCTGCAGGAGTTTCAGCTTTTTTTGTTAGATTTTCATAAAATGATAAGGCTTTCTCTTTTGTGGTGAGAAAGGTGGTGCTAGATCAATTTTTCGTTTGATCTTCTATCCACGCACTTAGAAGCTGCTCCATCTCCTCAAATTCCTTTGTCTGTGCTCACAGATTTGCTCGCACTCAGACTTGATCCAGCAATACAGTTTGCTTTAATCTTTTTTGCTTTAATCTAATGGTGCATTAGGTAGACTCCTTCATTCCTGTTATGTCAACAATATTGTATGTTCTCTCATTATACTCAAAACACTTTACAACATCTAGCTTCTCTTCCAGTGTTTTAGCCTTCCTTTTATGTTCACCACTCATAATTTTATCACCAGGATACCTCTTGCTAACATTCTTGTTACTTTGTCCTTGCATTTTTGTGGGTAACATAGCAGAATTTGCAGAAGAAATGAAAAGCATGGAGTACTGTACCTCTCACAGAAAGCGCTTCATGACAAAGTATGTGAAATGATCATGTGATGCTGGCACAGAGACTCTTTCAGCGCTAACATTGCACATGCTCAGGACAAAGACCGTGAAGCGATCATGTGATGTCGACACGTACTCCTCCGCGCACCAATGGAATCACGTTATAGCCAACACAAGTGCATGTTATAGAAATAGCGTTCCCCTATTCACCAGTTGCGTTATAGCCGAGTTGCGTTGCCGGAACACACATTATAGCAGAATCGACTGTACAGACAAAGTAGGAGTCAAAAAATGCTCAACTATAATTCTAACAAAATATTTATATATATATATGTTAACTACCACCGATTAAGATAGCATCATCCCATAAACACACCCTTGGCAGAGGCAAATTCCATAAAATAGGTTATGTCCCATGCAACATTTCTCCCTTCCGAAAGGAAGATTATTCGGAGAAAACTCTGTGTGTGTGCGTGTGTGTGTCTAAGAAAGAGAGAGACAGACAGACAGAGAAGGGACTCAAGTGTTTTGTTGCAACAGGGAGAGATGTGTAGCATCTTTCAAACCCCAGCAGATACCAAAAGTTAAAATTAAAATCCTGCTCCCGTGGGAGCCTGACCCCAAACCATCATACTGCTTCTATTCTTCCAACTTTTCAATAAAAGACAAAGCTAGCTGGGCTCCAAACAGACAGTTCAGCTCCAAGTTTACAACATTTGCTGTCTAAAGAAACATGACAGAACAAACCCTTTTTAAAGGCACATCTCATAACAACTTTCAACATAAATACTCTACTTCTTGTAATCAATCAGTGTATCGTTCCAATCCTTCCTCCCTCACATGGTTATTTTGCTTTCTTTTAAAAACATTGATCTGAAATTGTGTTATCTAAAATATTAATTTATAATATGAATGGCTAGTCACATATGCATTGAATTTTTTGAAATGAACACTTTTCAAAGCAATTACAATTGGGTAGAGCAGCAAAAATGTTGCATTTGCAAAGAACACAAAGCTGCTTGAATGGAGGCACCAAGTTTGCAACATGTTGAGAATAGATCATATGATGAAGTCTATCAGTGTAAAATAGATTGGTGTTGAGAATGGACTACCTACGGCAACCTACAGCACAGGACAATGGCCTTCACACTCTCTTTCCCTGAAAACCTTTCAGCTAAATTGAAAATCAATTGAAGATCTCATCAGCACAAGTAGATAGGTTTTTAAAGAAGTGTGAATCTATACCACTGTTTTGAAAAAAATATCAAAAGAGAATTCAACCAGACATAAATGATACAGGAAAACTCTTAGTACCAATAACTTGCATGAAAAGTGATTTCAGCTTATCTCCAGCATTTGGACAATCTATGAATTAGGATTGTTGAATGTTTTTGAACATCTTTTTATTCGTACTTTTTGAATCTTTTCTTGGTTAAGTTTTTATTTGCAAAAAACTAAATTATTTATTGGTTAACTTAAAGAACCTGATTAACTTGCTTGTGATCCTGAGCGACAGACAGCCCAAAACATGTAATTGGTAGATATAAATTCCATTTTAAATTCAAACTCTGTTGTGGCCATTGGAGCAGTGGGACAGGGAAAGGAATCAGCCCGTGCTTCCTAACTTAGTCTTAACAGCATCTACGCTAGCCACCTCAACTATCCCTTGTGGTACTAAGTTCCTCATTCTAACCACATATGAACATAAATAGGAGCAGAGGTAGATCTAGTCAGTAACATTGACGTTTATCCTCTATCTCAATTCCAGCTTCTCACACTAAAATATACCATATTTTTCACTTTTAAGACTGCATACTGACCTGGAAGGTGGACTGCTATACTGAAAAACTAGGAGAGGATTATGCAATCTGAAAATCATATTGTTGAGTTGTGCAATACAATGTTGCTTTTTGGAACCAGTAACAGACACAGTTCAAGACTGAATGCAAGCCTAAGCAAGTGGAACTTTGGCATTTATTGCTTAAGGAAGAGAATATAAAAGTAGGGAAGAGTCGCTGCAAATGCACAAGGCATTAGTGAGACCACATCTGGAATATTGTTTATAATTTTAGTCTCCGTACACGAGGAGAAATGTAGTTGCACTGGAGACAGTTCAGAGGAGGATCGCGAGATTGATTCCAGAGATGAAAGGTTTGCCTTTTGAAGAGAGACTGAGCAGTTTAGGCCTATACTCTCTTGCATTTAGAAGAATGAGAGGAAATCTAATTGAGGTATGTAAATTGGTACAGGGGATCGACAAAGTAGATGTAGAAAGGACGATTCCTCATGTGGAGCAATCTAGAATGAGAGGTCATAGTTTTAGGGGTAAGGGGTAGTAGATTTAAAACAAATGAGGAGAAATTATTTCTCCAAAGGGTCATGAATCTGTTGAATCTGTGGAATACATTACCCCAGATGTGGTGGATTCTGGGACATTGAGTAAATTTAAGGGGGAGATAGACAATTTTTTAATTAATAATGGGTTGAGAGTGGACCATGTGCAAAAAGTGGAGTTGAGGCCCAGATGAGATCAGCCATGATTATATTGAATGGCAGAGCAGGCTCGAGGGGTTGAATTGCCTACTCCTGCCCCTAGTTCTGCCTAACAACAGTATCCTGATTGGCTAATCTGCAGAGTGTTAAAATGATGTAAATGCTAAAAACAGCACAGTAGAAAAAACATCCAGAACCAGTTGACAAAAAATATTCACCTAATCAACCATTGAATGGAAGAACGACAACCATCCTACAGACAACAGTGTATCATCGTTGCAAATGTCAAAGGAAATGTGAGGAAAATTTTCTAACTTGTGGTCGAATTTTTGATCTTCAGAATTTTGTTTACCCTGTCTCGGTCTTAAATTGGTTCCCTCTTATTCTGAGACTATACCCTCTGGCCCTAGACTATCCCATGAGGGGAAACATCCTCTGAATATTTACCCTGCCTAGTCCCTCAAGCATTTCACATTATCAATGAGATCACTTCTCATCCTTCTAAAATTGTGTAGAGCCCCAATCTGTTTAACTTTTGTTCATAAGACAATCCCTGCATATCTGGGATCATCCTAGTGAACGTTGTCTGAACTGCCTACCATATTTTTGCTTAAATAAGGGTACTAAAACTGCTCACAGTGCTCCAGATGTGATCGCACCAGCACCTTGTACAGTTGCAGTCAGTCTTCTCTATTTTTAGACTCAAACCCCTTTGAAATAAGGGCCAACATTCCATTAGCTTTCCTGATTACCTGCGGCACCTGTGTGCTAGCTTTCTGTGTTTTGTGCACAAGTGTACCTCTGTGTTGCAGCTTTCTGCAGTTTTTCTCTATTTAAATAATAGTCTGTTCTTTTGTTCTTTCTTCCAAATTGAACAGCTTCATATTTTCCCACACATACAACATTTGCTAACATCTTGCCTACTTACTTACCGAATCAATATTTCACTATAAACTGTTTGTATCCCTTTTGTAACTTGCTTTTCCAGCTATTTTTTTGTTGTCTACAAATTTGACTGTAGTACATTTGCTACATTCCTCCAAGCCATTAATATATGTAGTCAACAGTTGTGGTCTCAGCACTGAGCCCTGTGGAACCACAGGTCACCAACCTTTTTGCTTCTCTCCCATTTTGATTAGAGGTGTCACATTAGCAGTTTTCCAATCCTCTGGTACTTCTGTAGAGTCCAATGATTTTTGGAAAATTGTAACCAATGCATCCACTATCTCTATAGCTACTACTTTCAGGATCCTAGGATGCAAGCCATCAGGTCCAGATGACTTTTCTGCCTTTAGCCCCATTAGTTTGTCTAATACTATTTCTCTAGTGATGATGATATTTAATCCCTCCCTTCTATTCTTTAATATTAATGGGATGTTTGAAGTATCTTCCACTGTAAAGACTGATGCAAGATGTCTAACTCCTCTGCCATTTCTTGTTCACCATAACTATCTCCCCACATTCATTTTCTAAGGACCCTACATTCACTTTGATCTCTCTTTTTCTTTTTCTATATTTAAAGAAGATCTTACAGTTAGTTTTTATATTCCTCACTAGTTTGCCCTCACAGCTCATTCTCTTTCTCATTATTATCTTTTTATTCTTACATTGCTATATTCTAAATTTAGCCCCAGTGTTTGGGGCTATTACTGACTTTTACCTCCTTATATGTTTTCTCTTTCAAATTTATAGTCGCTTTAACTTCCTTAGTTAGCCATAGTTGGTTTATCCGTCTCTTAAAATCTTCCTTCTTTATTGGGATATATTTTTACTGAAAGACATGAATTACCTAATTAAATGTCTGTCACTGCTTGATCACTCTTTCCTGGTAATCTATCTGCCCAGTCTGTCTGAGCTGACTCAATACTCATTTCATTGTAATGTTCTTTATTTAGAACATAGAACAATACAGCGCAGAACAGGCCCTTCGGCCCTCGATGTTGCGCCACCCTGTGAACTAATCTAAGCCCATCCCCCTACGCTATCCCATCATCATCCATATGCTTATCCAAGGACTGTTTAAATGCCCCTAATGTGGCTGAGTTAACTACATTGGCAGGCAGGGCATTCCACACCCTTACCACTGTCTGAGTAAAGAACCTGCCTCTGACATCTGTCTTAAATCTATCACCCCTCAATTTGCAGCTATGCCCCCTCGTACTAGCCGACGTCATCATCCTAGGAAAAAGGCTATCACTGTCCACCCTATCTAATCCTCTGATCATTTTGTAGGTCTCTATTAAATCCCCTCTTAGCCTTCTTCTCTCCAATGAGAACAGACCCAAGTCCCTCAGTCTTTCCTCATAAGACCTTCGCTCCAGACCAGGCAACATCCTGGTAAATCTCCTCTGCACCTTTTCCAATGCTTCCACATCCTTCCTGTAATGGGGCAACCAGAACTGTACACAATATTCCAAGTGAGGCCGCACTAGCGTTTTGTACATTTGCAGCATGACATCACGGCTCCGGAACTCAATCCCTCTACCAATGAAACCTAACACACCGTATGCCTTCTTAACAGCACTATCAACCTGGGTGGCAACTTTCAGGGATCTATGTACCTGGACACCAAGATCCCTCTGCACATCCACACGACCAAGAATCTTTCCATTGACCCAGTATTCTGCCTTCCTATTATTCTTCCCAAAGTGCATCACCTCACATTTATCTGCATTGAACTCCATTTGCCACCTTTCAGCCCAATTCTGCAGTTTATCCAAGTCTCCCTGCAACCTGCAACATTCTTCCACACTGTCCACCACTCCACCGACTTTAGTGTCATCTGCAAACTTACTAATCCATCCACCTATGTCTGCGTCCAAGTCATTTATAAAAATGACAAACAGCAGCGGTCCCAAAACAGATCCTTGTGGCACACCACTAGTAACCGGACTCCAGGCTGAATATTTTCCATCAACCACCACTCTTTGGCTTCTTTCAGAAAGCCAGTTTCTAATCCAAACTGCTAAATCTCCCTCAATCCCATGCCTCCGCATTTTCTCCAATAGCCTACCATGTGGAACCTTATCAAAGGCTTTACTGAAGTCCATGTACACCACGTCAACTGCCCTACCCTCATCCACATGCTTGGTCACCTTCTCAAAAAACTCAATGAGGTTTGTGAGACACGACCTGCCCTTGACGAATCCATGTTGACTATCTCCAATCAAATTGTTGCTTGCTAGATGATTATAAATCCTATCTCTTGTAATCCTTTCCAAAACATTTCCTACAACAGATGTAACAGATTTAAGTTAAACACAGGTGTTTTCACACTCAAACTGAATATTAAAACCTGGCATATGCATATATTAATAAATAGGACCCTGTTCTATGCAGTCAGAAAGCATGGATAGAACACACTGTGCCTGTTTCAATGCGATACGTTAGGTGACAGCCATTCTCTGTTTTATTTCTCAGAGCAATGTATTGACCAATCCGAGTCAACCCGTCATATTTAAAATTTAAACAAAACTAAATAGTTAACTGTCAGTCACCGTTAATTACTGCATTCTTTATGACATTTTTCTCCCGAAAACAGTCTACTTGTCAACCAATAAGCATTCTCCTTTCATATATTTTTTGTAAAATGTCCTGATGAGTGCAAGACAAAAAGCTTTGACAAAATGTGTCATTTTTCAGCAGATCTGTTGTTCATTTAGTGTTTCATTGTTGCTGGTTTGTAACTCATTGTTTATTGATTTTTGTTTTGTTTTGGACTCGACTGATCCCCATTTTAAAAATTACCTGTTATTCTTTCTTAATCTATCTCCATCATTTTATTCTCAGTCTACCTTCCCAAATTCCAGTCTCAACACCTTGAACAAACATTATTCCAATCTACTACTTTGGTCTTGATCTTGGTTATATCTTTTTCAACTACTGTTGGAAACGTTGCTATATTCCGATCACAATTGCTTAGGTGCTCCCCTATGCATGGTTCTCATATCTGAGTTTATTTCTTAACTCTCATTACAAAATCCAGCAATGACTTCCTTTTCGTAGAATCTCAGAAATTGGCAAGAAGGAAATCTTGAGCATGCTGTCCAAATTTTAATCCCTTTATCTTTTGCTTCCATAGCTGCCAGTTTGCTTGAAATTAATTGAAATCTCTCATGTTTATCATTTCTTTAATTTACTCATTCCATCGATCACTGGCATGTTTTTCTAATCACTTCCTCTTGCTACTAAATGATGTGTAAAATATTCTATTATTGTGTATTACATCACATTAAGGTCTGGATGTCTATAGAATAGTCTTAAATTTTCAATCCTTGTCAGTAAATTGAGCAGGATGTGTGGAGAGCTTGAGGAAGATATTACCCTCCAATTCCCTTCAACATCCCTCAGGACCTTCTAAAGGGCCTGCCTGAAATAAGATAATGTTTTGCGTTTATTTTCCAACAACCCTGAACAACACTGTGCACAAAAGTACTCAAGATTGCAGCGTAGCTCAAAAAACTAACTTGGTGCCTTTTTTTAGATTCATTTTTTGGATCCAAGAACTGCTGGAACAAGACCAGCTCCTAACTATTTCAGCCATGCCTACTTTTAACTGCCTTTAGCAGCAGCCACTCTAATCATCAAAGCCACATAACCTTTGATATGTTGCTGGCCTCAGAACAGGCAATTCCCACCTCTCAGAGGTGCTTGACACTTTTGATTGGGTGCTAAGCTCACTTCCTGGCCAACAAGGCCATTTATGTTTGAAGATCACATCACATATGTGATGTAGTTCAGGCCCAGCGAGTAGGATGAAAGCATTCATCTGGTAGGTATAAGGACAAAGGGTAAAAATGGATGGGGCAGACGTGGCACAAATGTAATATCACAGGATCACCGAAATGTTACAATGTGGAAGGAGGCTATTCAGTCTACCCTGTCTGGCTATAATTGGCATTATCGTTATTACAATGGAATAGGCAGGAATGGATGGTGTGAAGAGCCATGGGAGGAGAGTACGGGGTGTGGGTTTTAATGAAAGGCATTAGGGCGATCGTGAGAGGTGGCTAAAATGCATAAAGTTGTAGGGATTAGCAGGGATAAAACAGGGTGAGTGTGTGTGGGGATTGGGAATTGTGAGACATAAAGATTGGAATGCTGCTTTATACTTCATTGTTTATTTTTGAAACTTCAATATAATGCCAATGTAGAGACAGGTTTTCCACTCGCCCATCTCCATACCAGGCATCTTCCACTCCCAATCTGGGGTCACCAACAGCAACTTCTATTATAAATCCCTCCACTCTGAACATCAAAAATCCAGGGAACCATTTTCAAAAGGCAGGCTTGTGAAGCCAAGAATTCTTCCGGCTCTGCACATCCAAATCATGGATGGAAACCTGACCCTAAGATACTGACTGTCTCAAATTCTTAAACCATTAAACAACAACATGGGATGCTGGAGTCAACAAGCATATACATTACCCTTTATTTGAGCAAAGGTTTGTACTTGTAGAAAGTTTTATATTAAGGCAGCCATATTGGCTGTCTACTAAATTGGCTAAAACAGTCTTGTTCAACAGGCACTCCATGGGCTGCAATGTGGCCTGCCAAGGGGTCCTGTGTGGCCCCTGTGCCATGTTCAAAATAAAGGTAAGGGCACCAGGAAGATTTTGGAAGAAACCGCTTCTCCAGTCAGAAACCAATTCTCTCACACTTTTGCTTCTAAGCTCACTAGTAACTGGCCAATGCTGGAAGGTTGTCCACACTAACTGGAGCATGTCAGCAGTGCTTCAGTTATAAGCAATTTTGGAACAGGGATGTACAATGGAAAAATTTTGAATAAGGTCAGTAACATTCCCTGTAAGTTTTAGTGGGGCCTTTCTTGCATTGGTACTGAAACATTGTACATCTAAAAGAAGGACACCTGTACAAAGCAGAAGAGGCTATCTAGCTTGGAAGCTTCCCTACTCTAGTCTGGCAGAACAGTTGTGGCTAATATACCCAAGAAAAGACATTGTATTAACAGCTGAGTGCTGCAAATAGCATCCACCGGTGGGGGAGGGAGTGGGGAATAGACATGGCCCATGCCTGCACTCCCAAAGAATATTCCATTGATTGATGTGACAAAAGGAAGCATTGGCCCAATTTTTTTTTTTTGTACAAGCGATATGAACACTCCATGTCAAGTTTGTGCATTGTCTCCTTTAATAACCAGTGGGATGGTCTGATAAGCATCATCTTACACCGAGGTCTGCATCTCTGTGGTATAGTGGAAAACATATGGATTCTTTGAGATAGCAAGAACTGCAGTTGCTGGAGTCGGAGACAACAAAGTGTGGAGCTCGAGGGACACAGCAGGTCAGGCAGCATCAGAGGAGCAGGAAAGTTGATGTTTCGGGTTGGGGCCCTTATTTAGAAATGTCAGCTTGCCTGTTCCTCTGATGCTGCCTGGCCTGTTGTGTTCCCCCAGCTCCAAGCTTTGTTACAACACAAACCAAAAGTACTGCAGATGCTGTAAATCAAGAACAAAAACAAAGTTGCTGGAAAAGCTCAGCAAGTCTGGCAGCACCTGTGGAGGAGAAAACAGAGTTAACGTTTCGGGTCTGGTGACCCTTCCTCAGAACTTAGTTGTAACACTTTGTTATCTACATGTATTCTTTGTTGACATTATGTAATAACTAGGTTTTTTGGAATTTATTTTATGGATTTATGTATTTATCCATTCTTTACATGAATGCACATTGCTTCATGGGATTTATTTGATCTCACATGAGTTTTGGGTGTCACTGACAAGGCCAGCATTTGCCCATCTTTAAGTGCTCTTTGAAATGATTGGTTCTCTCAACCAATTCAGTGGGCATTTAACAGTCACCACACTTCTCTGTGTCTGGAGTCACACGTAGGCCAGAGTTTCCCAAAAGGACATTTGTGGACCAGATGCTTTTTCATGACATTTGACAATGTTTACATGGTGATCACCAGCATTTTAATTCTAGACTTTTTTGAATTCAAATACCACAGTCTGCTATGGTTTGATTCAAACCCATGTTCCCAAAGCACAGAACAAATGGCAACGTGCATCCCATCGTGTGGATCACCAGTAAATTTTTCGCTTTCCAGTTCTAGCACAATCGAGCCAATATTGGATCTACCAGTGGTCCATCTTAAAGCAACAAAATCAAAATCAAAGTGGACTGTAAATCCTCTTACCCTGTCAAGCTCAGTTCACAGTTTGCACTGAAGTTAGCCCTTGAAAAATCAGAGATAGAGAGGAGAATAAAGGCAAATTAACTTTGAACCTTTCATTATAGATTAGTGCACTTGGTAACCATCATTAAGTGCATAAGAGTTATTGCATGTCAACAACCATTTTAATACGCAGCTTCATCCCATCAAAACAGTGAAAGGTAAATAAAAAGATCAATGAGCGCTTCCTCATTCATTATTGTCTATTAGTCATCTTTAAATTTATCATAATCTCAAATATTATAGGTATACATTATAGACATTGAAATTAAAAGTGCAAATGAAAGTTGCCATAATGCAGATCAAAACTAATGCATGGTTATCTTCTTGTTAGTAATAACACACATTTGGACAGCCAGGATTGCTGAGGTCATAATTTTTAATGTTTATTCTTGCAAAAACGAATGACTTGCCAATGAATTGCAATTTACACCCAGATGGTGGCATTACACAGTCGTGGGTGCATGATTAATGCAATTGCCCCTAGTAGTGTCTCACGTACAAAGAATAATACTTCAAACAGAAAAGCAGTCTTCCCTCAGCTTCCCAGCACTCTGATGGTTTTTGAAATCCCATCGTTCTATCTTGAATTAGCCCCTTTAACTATAATCATTTTCTCAGTGAGTCTGTCCAAAGAACCCTAACCTCAACCTTGAGCTTCGCAATTTCCCTAGGACTCCATGAACTACAACATGATAAGACTACTAACCGTTAATACTTAAATGCTCAGGACCAGCCATGTCCTAGTCTGTGGACTAATTTGGGATCACAGCCCCAACTGAGCACAACCCAGCTCTGGATGGTATCTCTGAAGCACCTCAACTGATATGATCCCTGTACAACTTGCAATAGATCTTTAGGACTGACCACAAACCAGTTCCTGGACTGCAAGAACCAAGCAACTGACTACATGTAGCCAGCCCATTGGACAGGAATCAGACAAGTCTCTTGAATGATTGTGTCAGCACACCTTTCACATCAGAAATAGTGGTCCCTTTTGACTTTCAGACATGGGCATTTGGTAGAAGCACATGCAAGCCAGAGAGGCTGATAGTTACAATGTCAGGGAAAAGTTACAATAAATGCTAAGAAAATAAGCTAAGAGGTAAAATACACATATTGATGCAAGTATGTAAGCTTGAGGGCAAAGTGACCTGGCAGAAGCATGCAAATCATAAATGTCCCTGAGTTCAAAGTGAAGTCCTGAGGGATTGAAGTGCTTTGCAAATTAGTCTGAAATTATTCATGATGATGTAGTGGGGCTGGTGGTTTAGCAATGCCCAGGGAAGAAAGGGTGGAGGAGGACAGTATCTGCAGGACATGCAATGTCCAGGGAAGAAAGAGTGGAAGAGGACAGTATCTGTAGGACATGCAATGAAATTTTGGAGCCAGTGGGTAAAGGCCCAGAGGAGCAGAGGGTGGGTTGTGTTGCTTTGTGACAGCTCTGGCTGACATGTCAGGAATTTGCATCTTGTAGTTTCTTGGGAAGGAGGAGTTTCCTGAGAAACTGGGAGCTGCATAATAGTGAGGCAGAATTAGTTAATAATAAGAAGCAAGTGCATGGAAATAACATAATTGCTGCTCATTAGTGAGATTTAGAATTTGCCATTTAAACCCCAAGGGGAATTTCAGAATGGTAGAATCTGATTTTGTCATTCTCACTGTATTTTCCCAACTTTCTCATCATCACCTGTGCTGCTCAAGGCAACGAAATATTCTGCTCATTCAGAACTGGGAAAGATAACTGATATGAAAAATTAACCCTGTTTCTCTGTTTGCTGACGCTGCCTGACCTCTTAAAAAAATGCTATGTTTCTCATTTCAGATTTCCACTGTCTGGTGTATTTGATATTGTACGAACTTTCAACATCGCCTGTACTGTTGCAACAAGATGAGGAGGAGTGAATGAGCTCATTTCTTTTTAACTTCCCTGGTTATAAGCAACGAAGATTTGTGCTCTTTTTAGTACCCCTCTCTCTCCAGTTAAAATTGTGTTAATTAATTTGCAATGTAGCCACAAGGTGCCAAATATCATTATTTCCTTGAGTGAAAGAAAGAGCAATTTTATGATCTGCTAACCATGACAAAAATAATCATAAAACATTCACACTCTGAAGTACAAAGTTATACAACTCCAGCAGAGAAGGAAGATGAAAGGAATATACAGTTTAGTCCTAGGGTATCCCAGAGGTGTAAAGTTTTAAGTTGATTGACATGACATATCACCAGGACATGAAGGGGTGATAGGGTGATCGGGTGTGATACATTGACGGTCTGTCGTGATCATGCTGTTAACATACATATCCTGCAATGTAAGGGTGAGATGTGGATCTCACTGTACTGAATATTATACCAAACTTATTATCACTTCCTGATATGTACATGTACATTACTGGTGTGGTGTGTCTGAGCTCCAGTTCAGCAATTTGCTTTCCTCCACATGTCATGCTGCAAGAGGGCAGAGCTCAGCATGATTCAGATTGCGAGCTTTATACCATCAGCTCAATGCCGTATTATGGGGATGACATCACAAGCCTGACCCTTAAAGATATATCACACATCTCCTGTGAGACATAGCACACAGACTGAAACCATAATTGTTTAGCCAGTGACTTAAATGATCAGCAGTGAAGGGTATTTCAGTTGTCCTTTGAGTTCTTGCTATTCTGATGTTTATTTTTCATCCAGATTTTCACCAGGCACTTTTTCTTCTTTAGAGACAAAGCCTTTTCTGGCTAGTTTCAGCTTTACAATCAGAAATCTGCTGTTTTCCTTTGGCCAAATGCAACTGCTTGAAATACAAAACTGTTTATGTATTTCCATGTCTGAACACATTGTCTCCAAAATGGGTATCACTGATGGTTTTTCTGCTTGCAAATATGTGAGTGTTTGCATAAGACCATAAAATGTAGGAGTAGAAGCAGGCCAATCAGCCCATCGAGTCTGCTCCACCATTCAGTTAGATCACATCTGATCTGATAGTCCTCAACTCCACTTTTCCCCATAATCTTTGATTCCTATACTGATTGAAAATTTGTCCATCTCTGCCTTGAATATATTTAACAAACCAGTCTCCAAAGCTCTTTTTAGTAAATAATTCCATAAATTTACTACTCTCCCATTTCAACTCTGAACACGTATCACCCGTCTTCCCTTGATATATCTTCTCTGAGTTTATCTTTTAAACAGGCCAAGATGCTTCTAGAGACCTAATTACCACTTAACAGCATTCAAGATCAAATAGGAATATTATTATCACACCTCCTACTAAGTAGGCTACTGTACAAGTTGAAATAGCAGAGTGCAAGTTTGGTGAATGACTTATAACATCTCCTCTGGAGACAGCAGCTGTCGGGTTAATTCTTGGATGAATGTTCAAACAACTGGCAGGGCTCAAACTAACATGATTAAAGTAAGTTGATTCCAAACCCATTGTTCTGATTATGGTTGAGCGATTTCTTTTCTCAGCCAGATTTCAACGTTCGAAGTTCTTCCATCTAATGCCTTGTTCCACTGCCAGCTGAATGTACAGAACATTGGCTGGATGTTTTGTGATTGGCCTAATCTCCTAAATGATTCAAATTCCTCAAAGAGAATTGTCTCTGATGAGTTCTTTTCAATTGTCTAGCACCATTACCATAACTTTATGACTTATCGAGTACAGCTATGTTAAGTTATAGCCATCTTGGAAACTGCTATTTAAGTCATTGGACTGTTTCACGCTTTTAAACCTCAGCCATTTGGTTTGAGCCTAATATCAAATAAAGTCATTTTCACTTTGAAAAAAATGGCATTATGATGGATGAACGGATTACATGAGAAGCTGGCAGATTTCTTTTTTTAAAGCTATCCATCTGCTTACTGTTGTCCCTTGACTAAATAAAGAATAACAATGGAAAAAGTTTAGTGCTCCAACAATTTCATTCAGGTATGCAGCGAGTGTGTTCAAACTATCCCCAGATCACACAAAATTCATATACTCAGACAAAGGAAGACATAATTTCTTCAGCCTGAATTGGACTATGATACCATTAACACCTTCTGGAGGCTGGTATGTATTCACAGCACCAGTAAACCTTTTTTTGATACCTGGAAGGGAAACTGTAAGGAAGGAAATTGAACAACAAGTTTATGCTGCCGTAGTAATTGAGTCAGTACAACTCCAAATACAATAACTCTGTCGGAATTAATTTGAGTTTGCGTGTAAACACATGGTAACTGAAGTATTACTGGTTGGACATGAAATCTTATTGAATTTTATTGGCAACTTATCACATTATCCACAATTTAGGTTTTCTAGATGATATTGATGTCGTTGGTTGAATATCTTCTGTTAGTGCGGACAGATCACAAAATATTTTATTTTTAAAAAATCTAATCTGTCCTTATGGCCTTTTCATACAGTCTAATATAAGGAAATAATTCATAGATGCCTAAAACCTAAGAAGAAAAAAATTGTAATCTTTTTTAGTCTGTACTAAATTATGAGCAGAATTTTAGCACGTTTTTTTCAACTACAGCATAAAAATTAAGGAAAAACTCAAACACTGGTTGTGTGATATAAATATACGTGTTATAAATAATTATAAATATATAATTGTGTGATATAAATATACGCTAGAGATATGCTGGAAAACTCCCCAGCCCTTGAGCATGGTCGGCCATGGTGAGAAGGATGGGAAAATTAAGTGTGATGTCCAGCTAGGACCTTCAATATTGAGAGCAAAAAGTCCCATTTTCCAACCACGTTATAGAGTCATAGAGTCATACAACACAGAAACAGACCCTCCAGTCCAACCAGTCCATGCCAAACATTACCCTAAACTAAAAGTGTTGAATAGCAAAACAAGATCTACATTAGTAGCCAAAAAGAGACCTATTAGCATGGATGATCACTTATTAACAGCTTCATTATTACGTAATCTCACTTCATTAATATGCATTTTTCCAATCTCCCATCCGCTGAGACTTCCCAACATGAAATCAAAGTGGTTACCTAGCATCTCCAGCTCACCACTTGCTCCTTCACACCTCCAGTTTTGGACACCTGGCATCAACATTTCACTCCATGGGAAGTGACTGCGTACACACCCGTCCACAGACCTTGGCATCGAATATATGCCAGCTTCACTGCACCCTCATGGCACATCTTCACTTACACTGAAGTCCAGTTCAACACTGAAATGTTGCAGTTTGGACGACTGCACTCATTGCAATATTACTTCAAGGACACTTTGGTGCAGGGATGGGTACCCAGATCGACGATTGACCAGGCTGCATCTCTAGGATCCTCACTTGCTCTCTTGGCTCACTCACTTTGTGCCTCGTTCAATATTTGCAACATGCCTGCCTTGCCTTTTGTTTGCTTTGTGCCGTCAGCCAGAAGTAAACAGCTTACAAATATTTGTATCAACATTTGCCTTTTAGTGCAGACACAAAGCCAAACAGGTTGTCATGACGGTCAACAATAATTAGTCAAGGATTTTGGAGAGGCAAGGAATGATTAGAGATAGTCAGCATGTGAGGATTTATGTGAAGGAAATTGTGTCTCACAAACTTGATGGAGTGTTTTGAGGAAGTAACCAAAAAGACTGATGAGGCCAGAGCAGTAGATGCTGTTTACTTGGACTTTAGTGAAGCGTTTGATAAAGTTCCTCATAGTAGACTAATTAGTAAAGTTAGATCACATGGGATTCCGGGTGAACTTGCTAAACGGATGGAAAATTGGTTTGATAGTAGGAGACAGAAGGTGAAGTGGAGGGTTGTTTTTGAGACTGGAAGTCTGTGATCAGCAGTGTTTCACAGGGACCGGTGTGGGGTCCGCTTTTGTTTGTCGTTTATATAAATGATTTGGATGAGAATATAGGAGGCATGTTTAGTAAGTTTTCAGATGACCAAAATTGGTGGTATTGTGGAAGGTGAAGAAGGTTATCTAAGATTACAAAGAGATCTTGATCAATTGGGTCAATGGGCTGAAGAGTGGCAGATGGAGTTTAATTTGGATAAATGCAAGGTATCGCATTTTCATAAAGTAAACAAGAGCAGGTCTTATATAATTAATGGTAGGGCGCTGGGTAATGTTGTGGAACAGAGAGATCTAGCAGTTCAGGTAGATAATTCTTTGAAATTTGCATCACAAGTCGACAGGCTGGTTAGGAGGTTGTTAAGCATGCTTGCCTTCATTGCTGAGACCTTTGAGTATAGGAGTTGGGATGTCATGTTGAGAGTGTACAGAATGTTGGTGAGGCCTCTTCTGGAGTACTGGGTGCAGTTCTGGTCACCCTGTTATCGGAAGGATATTATTAAACTGGAAAGGATTCAAAAAAGATTTACCGAGCTGTTACCAGGAATGAGGACTTGTGGTATGAACATGGGCTGTGTAGGCTCAGACTATTTTCATTGGAGGATGAGGTGTCACCTCATCCAGGTGTAAACAAGGTTTATAAAATCATGAGGGGCATAAGGAGAGTAGCAGAGTTATTTTCCCAAAGGTGGGGCAGTTCAAAACTAGGGGGCATATTTTTATGGTATAAGGAGAAACATTTAAAAAGGACATGGGGTAACTTTTTTTTTTACACAAAATGTGGTCAGTGTGTGGAAGGAACTGCCAAAGGAAGTGGTGGATGCAGGTTCAGTCGCAACGTTTAAAATACATTTGAATAAGTACATAAATAGAAAATGTTTGGGGGGATATGGGCCAAATGCAGGCAGGTGGGACTAGTTTAGTTTGGGAACATGGTGGACTGGTTGGACCAAAAGGTCTGTTTCCATGTTGTATGATTCTATGACACTATATTATTGTATGGCATCATGATGCGTCATTCACACACAAGCACTATGTGCCAGCCACATACGTGCCAAACACAATGCACATGCTTCAAGAAAATGACCATATCTTAAAGTCAAAGGGGAGCAATCATCAGTCAAGTCAAGGGGGATATCCTTCAGGTAGGAGATCCCGGCACAGACTGTCAAAGGTATCATCAGTGGCAAGTGTGAGAATCAGGATAGCATTGGACGAGCAAGTTAACATAGGAGAATGGAACATAATTAATGGGACGAGTTGGAACTATATTGCAAGAAATCCACCATGCCTCAAACAGAGAAACCCTCCTTGAAACTCAATAAATACAATGCACAGTTGACTTCTGTTAAGATTCAACCCATAGATTTTATATACCTAATTTAAAGGTGTTGTATCATATTTCAAGATAGTTCCACGTAGGCATATCATGATTAGAAATTATGAAAATAATTTGCTATAATTTTCAAGATGTAAAGCACATGAAATAACATACTATTAGTCAACTCTACTTTTGTCTGTCTCATTGCTGTCTGTGCAGCGTTGTTCCGCACAATGCTTGTCACGTGCATGTGCAGAATCAGGACTCCATGTTATTAAAGAAACGATGGTGTGATTGTACTGTAATACCTATGGACTAAGTAAGGTAAAGAACCAGGTTAATGCTTGGAGGCTTTGGTTTAATTTCACGTAGCATTTGTTTAAATTTGAAATCAATTAAAAGTTCGGAATTATAAAGCTAGACTCGGTTATGGCCACAGCTACCAATCATTGCTGTAAAAGCCCATTACTAATATCCTTTAGTAAAGGCAAACTGCTCTCTTTAGCTGACTTGGGCAATATGTAACCCCAGACCAACAACAATGTTAGTGACTCTTAACTGCCCCCTGAAGTGGCTGAGTAAGCCATTCAGCTGCAGGATAATTAGAGATGGGCAACAGACACCAACAGTGACATCCACATTCCCTGAAAGAAGAAAAATCATATCTTTTACAGATTCCGGTCCCAGACTCCTCAGAGCCAAGAGAAACATGCTTCTTGTATCTACTTTATTAAGCCCCTAAAGAATTTTGTATGCTTCAATGAGAGCACCTTTCATTCTTCTAAACTCTAGACAACTTAGATGCATTCTTCTCAATCCTTTCCCATAGAGTAATACCACCATCCTATTGTAAATTGTACACATTAATCCAGATGTGATCACCAAAAGGTGATGAACTCTATTTCCAGCATTCTGTGGAACTGTTACTTTCAAGGTACACTCAATTCCAGGAGTTGTTAGGTGGCAACATTTAGTTTTACCCTGCAACATGGGAGGTGCAATTGCAAGGTTTTCAAACAGTCACTCAGGACAGTTTGGCTCACTGAAGAGGAATTGATAGAAGACAAGATTGGAGAAGGTGAAAGACATATGATTCAATACTAGGAACACTTTTGTTTAGCTGTATTGCTGGGAGGCAACTGAACAGCTATTGTTCTATGTAGGAGACTCAGTGAGAAGTCAAGAACAATTGTGTTGTTCTAGGGAGTAGCAGGCAGCTAAGTTTTGGAGTCAGAACTTAGAAAAGATTGGGGGAGCTGAGAAAGTGGGAAGGCAGTTCTTTTGGCTGTCTATGATGGAGGACCTCTTGAGAGGGAGCTTCAAGGTTTAGTCAGCAGAAAGGAAGAAGTGTAAGCTCTTGAAAAGTTTGATGAGATTGTATGACTCACTGTACTTTTGTTGTCCAGGGAAATTGTTGAGAAAGCCAAAGGATCAGTCTTGATTGCATTTCTTGTTTGACATGCCCAGTGGGTGTTTGATCACAATCTTTTACCTACGTTTAGTACATTGTATTCTGGCTGTTAGAATTGAGTTGTGTACTTATCGTAGCTTGTAGTACAGACCTAATGTTGTATAGTAAAATCGTGTTTTTCAAAACTGTGGAATCTTGTGGCTTTATTCTGTTAGTAAGTCCCCCGCATTTCATTATGACTGGTTCCTAGCCAGAATGTAACATAAATTCGCGAGCCTGTTCCAGGGTCATAACAGGCTCTATACAATTATAACAGGACTTTGTTTACTCCTGTGCTCAAATCTTCTTGCAACAAGAAATGAACAGGTAAATCACTTGGTGGATCCAACGGGAATATGTGAGGGTGGGTGGGAGGAAATGTGTGGTGATGGGGGTTGTTCTTTAGCCGGTGGTGTGTTGGGTCTGGAGGAAATCTCCCTCTTCTTCTGGTCAACAAGAAATATTTTAAAGACACTTTCTTCTTGAATTCACCTTTTACCACCTTCTGCAATTTTTTCACACCTGCCTGGTTTCCTAAGGCCAGGAAAAGCTGGCCACTTCTTGTTAAAAATAGGTTTGCTGTCAAAATGAAGGCACCCAGCCTCCTCTGAGCAGATTCTTTGCCTGCCCCTTGTCCTATTTATGTTGAAACCAGAACTGGGCAGTTCTGAGGTGGCTTGAGTTCCATCTCCACAATTTATTTTTTAAACAACCCACGTCTACCAATCCAACCCTTTTTGTAATTTTTTTTTGGGTGAATGGGGTGTGGAGAGGTGGCTGGGGGTTAACATTATGCCCGTTAACTTTCCGTCTCATTCCACAGATACCACCAGATCGACACAGTGTTTCCAGTATTTTCTGTTTTCGTTGTACAAATCTACCTCTAATATAGGATTAGTTAATTGATGCTTAATCTTTTCACTTCTGGGCTTGGAAAAGTAAAAATAATAAGGTAGTGTTCCTGGATTTGATGACTGTGCAGTGGCCTTGCTGATGTTTTTGGGCATGGAGCCACTAATAATCTCAATGGTCAATGATTCATTGACAGTCACTAATGATATGCAATTCTGAAGATGACAAGTTAGGTCGATAATTGAGAGCTGTCTCTGATGGAAATGAACCACAGCATAAGTCACTGCTACCAGTGGGAGCAGGAAAGGGGAGGCAATTGAAAAAAGCAAGTTTCATGTATAATTTCCCCTTGGTACTTTCAGTCCATTAAACCACAACCGATCCTGAAAAAAAGTAAATTCCTATAATTATCTTCTTCCCATATGAAGTTCCAGTTGAAATTTCCATTAGATTTTAAATATGGACTGACCAACATAACCAGTTTTCAATTTCTCATTTGAAGCAGTCTTCCCCTTTTTATTTATTGTGGAAAAGCAGTCTTTGTTTAATTCATGAGATAACAAGGTGTAGAGCTGGATGAACACAGCAGGCCAAGCAGCATCAGAGGAGCAGCAAAGCTGACGTTTCGGGCCTGGACCCTTCTTCAGAAA
>JAHRHZ010000012.1:56852065-56901990 GCA_024137785.1 Ginglymostoma cirratum
CCCCCTCTCTCCCTATTTATTTCAGAACCCTCTTCCCCTCCCCCATTTCTGATGAAGGGTTTAGGCCCGAAACATCAAGCTTTCCTGCTCCTATGATGCTGCTTGACTTGCTGTGTTCATCCAGCCCCATGCTTGTTAACCAGTGATGGTGATGGTGTTGTTTAGGACCTTATCTGTGAGGTGCACTTCCATGAGTATAATTATGTCAGGCTTTAAAATAAATCTTTTTTTTAATGATATCTGTATGAAGGATGCTTCAACTAGTAGGGAAGCATGAGCTTAGTGGCATAGTCATTGGACTAGTAATCCAGAGACCCAGATAATGTTCTGGGGATCTAGGTTCCACTGTGGCAGATGGAATTAAAATTCTAAAGTCCTTCTAAAGTCAATGAAACCATTGTCAATTGTTGGAAAAACCCAAGTGGTTCATTAATGCTGTTTAAGGAAGGAAATCTAATCTCCTTACTTGACTTAAATGTGACTCGTGATGACATTGACAAAGGTTTCTTGTAGGGTGGTCTCCTCCTGTGCCACTCTCCAGAAAGAGGCCCTAATTCCTCCCTCTCATGTCTTCCACCAATACAAGCCTTAATTTCTCCTGTGACATCTCAGTTCCTTCTGGTGCTGTGAAAGACTTTGACACCATCAGTGGGTTTCCCCCATAAAACAACCAGCAGCCTCAGGGAGCCCTAAACAGTCATACACTTCAACTGACCCATTCATCTCTGCCTCCAACACGTATGACTATCTCAAATTGGACAGAAAACTCACTTTCATGTCAACTAAGGGCTTGTTCTTGTGGAAATCTGAACGTTAAATTAGTTTCTCCTCAGAAGCAGGTTTATGACCTGAAAACTAACATATCCTGTTTCCTGCTTTCATGGTGAAAATTGAAGTTCCTGTTGATATCACAACATAGCTGAATCCATGCAGAGCATGGTTTATGTAAATAATAGCTTCACAAATCTGACAATCAGTAATCAGCAGCAAACTACAGTGAGCAAAGCAAAGCTAAAAGAACATAATAATAGAATATATGGAAACGTTTCCCATTCCTAACACATATTGTTCTTTAATGTCTTAAATAAGTAGCAATCAGTGAACAAATCAGTCTATTTTTGCAATTGACAAGATTTGCTGTAATTTCAAGGGCTGTTTAGTAATTGAATGAAAACAGGCTGTCTGTGCTTTGTTAACATTTGTTTGAAAGTCTGGCATTAATGCAGAATTTTGGTCCCACTCATTGATTGCCATAACTTGAATTTGCCTGGGGCTGCTAAAACAAACACTTGGGGCAAGAAATTGAGATTATGTCCAGCTGCTTTTTTCTCCATGTGTAACATTAATCTGATTCCAGCTGCGCTGTATTCAAGATTATACCCCCAGCTAACACTATTTCTTCCTCTCTCACAGTTGAACACTCATTCGCAAGCAGGGGGGTGCATCACCAGTACTATATTTAGGACCATCAATTGTTCTACAAGTGCTTGGTGCAATCTATTGTTGTTTCAAGTTGCAAAAGTCTACAGAGTGTGCTGAAGAGATTTTCGTGACTTCAGGGTCTCGAAAAAAGCCAGTTCATCGATATAAATGCACTGGTAGACATTCCCTTTGAAGTGCACTATGATTTAGAGAATAAACAGAGAGGTCACATCAAGTAGGATAGCTGCTGGAAGTAGGTTGAACGTGAGTGAGGAAGATCTCTCAGCAGATGTTCATATCTGCCTATGCTATTGAGGAGCAGGGCTGACGTGTCAGATACAGACATTTCAGTAAAGATGCCCTGACCAAAATCTATTGCTGTAGCCACAATTATATCCTCCAGTCGGGCTGAGGACTGTATTGTCAGTGACTGTGAAACTTGGGAGAGTGATTAATGGCTATGTACTTCTACCTGGCTGGAGTTGGAGATATTTGCACCTCCTATCACTTTGCCGTCAACTGTTGCGTAACAGACATCACTGTAGCTCTCCAAATGACAGCTAATTCATTTTAATCTCTCTTAGCAGTGAGAAGGTGCTTTTGCAAAGAATGCAGTCTTCCCAATTATCCCGGGTTCGTCGTGTAAGAATGCTGTGTGCATGAAATGTTCACAAACTGAAAGCTATTGTTACCAGGTAAAAACTCATACAGCAGACCATTCACATGCTGAAACATTGTGTCTACCTCCTGCATTCTAGAGAAACCTTCGCACAGTGGGTGTCAAGAATTATTGAGGTCTGCCGAATTCTGCCTCTGACTTGCCATAAGCTAAACGGTGAGCAGTTTGAGGAGGAGGAGGCAACCAGCCCAGGCTCTTTCTGCTTGGGATGTCATGGAGAACTCATCTGAGTCAGCAGTAACTGCAAGCCCGATTTGCCCATTCAGCAGCAGTCACTACCTGCCTTCCCTCTATCAGTGAATTCCCGTTTGTCTACAATTTAGAAATAAAAACAATAATGAATTAAATGTTCCAGACTAACGTTATGAATGAATTCATGTTATATTGCATACAAAAATCAGACTTAATTCTCACCAGCTGCACACAATTAAACAGTTAAGACATAATTACCCCTAATCACCAGTGTGCATTTCCTAAATGTCTCTTTTGTGTGTCTGTAGTTAAACTAGTGACTCTACATAGCTCTTCTCTAGTCGCGATAACAGGGCTTGCGAAAGGCTGCTTTTGCAGGATTACCTCAAACAACTCTGGTCCTAAAAGGCTTGACTGTATACTGTATCCTCTCAGCATGGATGGCACCCATCTCTCTGACAAGCAACAGCTAGGGACAGCTGGAGTGACAGGATAAATGTTGTCTTCCTGAGAGGGAACATCAGGGTTGTGCCGGATAGAACCACTGATACACTTTTGGTACGGTGTCTTAACAATTCTTGTAATCTGCTGGAGAACAGATCACTAGACTGCTAAACCCTCCAAGTCCCATTGCAAAGTGCGATTCTCAGCCATGAGGGCAGTAGGCTGGGCTCGTATGGCAGCACACAGATATTGGTAGCTGCTACTTCAATAGAAGCTGAGATTTTGACAATTAGATCACGGTTGGGTTCACATGCATGCAAATTGCATTGGCCACCTCTTTCATGCTGGGATTGAAGTGCAGAGTAAAACCCTGTGTCAATTTGCTCAAGGATTCTTTTTATGTTCCTGGGCAATGCACACAGTTCCTCTGGCAGCCCTGCCAATGCACCGAGCATTTAGTCATCCGTGACTATTAGTTTTCTTCTGTACGCTGCCCTATTGAAGTGCTTATCTGAAGCTCCTGCAGCAGAATTCATGCACAGTCTCAAATCTCTCCAAGCTGGCATCTTACTCCCTTTTTGACTGAAGTCTACTCATTCCGTGTTTATCATGATGTGCAGATTCCACTTTGCTATAATCCGCTACACTATATGGTCTAACTGCCTGAGCTGTTAGTTCCCGGCATGAAATCAAGTGATGGCATTTCTCCGTCTTGTTGCTTTTCCACCACTGACTAGCTAGGCTGAGGTTGTTGAGTATCTGAAAGGACAAAGGCACAAGGCTAAACTGATGCGATGGAGGTGGAGTGGGGAGAATTGAGCAACTCACATAGTTCACTATCAACAGCCTCTAAATCAGAAGCAGAGTTCACAGTCCAAGGATACAAGATAGGCCACAAAGATGAGGAGAAATTTCTTCATGCAGAGAGTGATGATTTTGTTGAATTATTTGTCACAGAAAACAGTTGAGGCAAAAACATTGAATATTTTCAAGAAGGAGATAGATATAGATCTTAAGGCAAAAAGGATCAAAGATTATGAGCAAAAACAGGGACAGGGTATGAGTTGGATCATTAATGTGGTCAAATTGAATAGCAAAGCAGGCTCAAAGGACCCGATGGCCTAATGCTATTCCTATTTTCTATGTTGCCATGACAGGAAGGTGGGATGTGAGAAAGAGAATCGGGTATGAGATTACTCTTATCTTCAATGGTTTTCACCTCATTGTTGACCATGGCTTCAGGAATAATTGTCCCATCTATGACCTACTCTATTCTGTCCATGGGGTTGGATGGGAACAAGGTTAGGATGCTCAGATGGACTCAACCCTCTCTAGTTAACTGCTGACATTTCTGAGTGTGTGGAAATTTATCTTGCAAGAAAGAAGATGGTGCATGAGTGAATATTTTGTAATTTGTTCCTCATACTCAGATCGCTGGTAATCTGTGCAAGCTGTAAATAGTTGGTCTGAGACTCGCAGCAATGCTAAATATATAAGTGTGGTGTCTCAGTGGTTAGCACTACTGCCTTACAGCACCAGGGGCCCAGGTTCAATTCCACCCTCGGGTGACTGTCTGTATGGAGTTTGCACATTCTCCCTGTGTCTGTGTGGGTTTCCTCCCACAGTCTGAAGATGTGCAGGCTAGGTGGATTGGCCATGCTAAATTGCCTGTAGTGTTTGGGGGGGATTGGTTTGGGTGGGATGATCCAAGGGTCAGTGTGGACTTGTTGGGCCAAAGGGCCTGTTTCCACACTGTGGGGATTCTATGAAATGTTAGACATGAGTCTTTTATGACAGGTTGTGGTGGTATATTTGAACCAGGTCTGGGGCTGATGACATAGTGGGTAGGGGAAGGCATATGAAGATGCATTCACTGACTCTGAGCCCTTGCATGAAATCATTGAACTTCTTGAAGCACTACATTCAAATCTTCAGGACTTGAGTCCTAACATTGACCAGTACAATTATTATTTTCTGAGTCTTCTATCTTTACAGGGATTAGAACATTCCGGACTTATAAAATTCACTGGACCCAACCTCTGATTATATCAGCAGCATACCCTCCAGCACAATCCTACAGAAGGTGGCCAATTAACAATGTGACAGGAAAGGCAGGAGAGTAAGGTGACAATGTGATTAAGGGCACTGTATTTAAAGGGACATTACCAAGCTGTACAATAGAAATCCCATGTTGAGTAAAGGTCAAGTCCCTCAAAAATCATCATCAATTGCTTATATTCACTCTCTTACTGTCAATAATAAAGTAACCTTTTCATTGAGTATAATTTGCTTTGAGCAATTTTTGTCTGTCTCAGGTTTCCAGCTGATTTATGCTGAAGTTAGTTCTACTGGCATATCATTACTGAGGGAGAACATAGTACTGATTATTTTCTCCTAGTCTTCTCTGGGAAGAGAATCTATCCAACAGACTATCCCAGACTAATTCTCATGATCTTCTCTGTTTCTCTTCACTTGCCTCTATCTACAGTTATAGATCCTTCTTTGACTACATGTTTGACCTCTTATACTTCAATACATTCTGTATTCATTTCGATAAGGTCCTTCAGCTTTGTCTCTGCAGGATTTATATTAGTCTTCCATATTCTTTGGTTCTGATTAATTTGTTAATTCCTTTAGATATTTTCTGCGTCTTCCTCTTTTGTTCCTTTGTTGATTTGAATGTCTGTCAGTCACAAACAAGTTTGATTCCTCTCTGTGGTATTTCCTTCTTGGAGCTGATCTCCTGACACTTTGTGAGACCTATGTAATCTTCAGAAAATGTGGCTGCTTTGTGGAATAGGTGATAATTGTACATTTGATTACCTGAATTGATCTCTTAGTTAGCAATTGCTGCTGAGAGTACAATACCAGTATGAGTGCACAAAAAAGTGAGCATTTAGAGGACCGAAACCCTGTGCTTCTCTTTCAGAATTTCTATGGCCCCAAAGCCACTAACATTGGGCTGGGAAGATTTTAGCCAGGATATTTCTCCCTCCTCTCTCCCTGCAAGGCCTCCAGTCAGAAAAGTTTCGGGTTCATTGACATGTAGTATGGTTTAGCGTTTCAGTGGTCAGATTCACTTCCGAAACTACAGCGACCATCTCCTTCAGCCAGTGTGCAGTTTCCATTTAATCTGTGGAGGCTAGCTGTAAGTGGTGCTAGCTATTCATGGTATTGTACTGTTGCCGACATGTAATTATTCAGCAACACAGTTAGTACTGGCTGAATATTGAGTCAAGCAGACTGAACAGTCTGGGTCCTATTGAATTTAACCTCTGCATCTAATCCATATTTGAATAAAAGAATTTTTGTGAAGCAGCACATGCGTGTTTCTCCTACCACTGCCGCTGAAGACATGGACCATCCTGACCGACACATAGCAACTTGTTGTTGCTTAGGGATCAAGATAGAAGATGCACAGGTTAACACACTTGAGGAAAGCCTGGCAGAGGAAGTCCAGAGGACGCAGGATATCCTGTAGCTGGACTCCCACTGCCAGGTTTCCATCTTGTTTCTTAACCTGTGCATCTTCTATAGGTGATGGACTCCAGATCACCCTTCAGTTTCTCTCCTTCTTCTACAGCAACCAGCATTGCTCTGTGTCTCACCTTATGTCTTCCTTCCATTTCTCATTCAGATTAAAGCGGACCTCTAGCACAATGCCCATGGGCATGTATTTTCTTTCTCACAGTGACTTCGCCAAGGCACCCAATAATGTGAAGTGGCATGACACCTAACATGTTGCTCAAGTGTTGATGAAGCCTTCATTGTCCCAGGAAAATTCTCAAAGCATTTCAGATGTGCTATTCATAGCTTCAGCAGTAAGTGAACACAAAATGATGACAACGGTTTTTCAGTAGAACTGGAAAACCTCATCACACTTATTTGTTACAAAATAAGTGGCAGTTGTTGGAAAGAACATTAATCATCTTCTTAATAATCACAAACAGGCATTTTAGCTGTAATCAATTCTTAACAAATCTATGTATTCATTCCTAGCACGCACTTCAATTTCTTTCCTATAATAGTGTCTTGCACTAAATACAGGCAAAACTAGGATTGCAGTACAAGTCCTATCTTAGCCATCTCAGAAGATCTTTAGTATCTGATCAAACTGCTGAAAATTGCTTTCTTGAAGCTTTATTCATCAAATCCCAGTCCTGTACTTTGCACAATATTGCTATTTTTTCCATGCAACAAACACATTTCCCATCCCTATCTCAGCAATCTCTGTGAAGTAATTCAATTTTTTTGCAAAAACCATACTTTACTAGATGTCACTGATGACCTAACTGGGAGTACATTACAAACAAGCAACCAAATGACAGCTCAGTCTCTGAGGGGATTACATTTTTCATAGGCAAAGAGATCTGGGTTATTTTACGTTATTTTGTTGAAATTAAAGCAAGTCTTGACTTCTGCCATACGCTCACAATTCATAAGCAACTAATATTACCTAGAGAGTTGAAAAATATAAATTTAAAAATGAGAACGCTGAAGCTGCTTCAGTGCCTACTTTGGTTCCAGTTTTGTTTTAATATTTGCCATCTCAAGGGTGAGCTAACTTCTCTTTATTGCTCTGACATTTTCCAACCAACCAAATAATTTTTCTCTCATGGCTGTTTTGGTTCAGGAAGATAATGCTTTTAACTTCCAGAAGGGCTGTTAAAGCGCTATGGGGTAAAGGGTATTTCTGTGTCACCACTTCACTAACATGTACGGTGCCCAGTTGTTTCTAGCCCAAGCTACATGGCACGTGCTGTTGGGAATGCCATCCATGTCAGTGTCACCTGCATGCACTGGAAGAATGGGAGATTTCTCATAATTTGACAACACATAGTCATATTGTATCCACACTTTCCTTGCCTATGCAAAATATGTCACCAATTAACAGAACAAGGGACTGCCAGTCTGGCCCTGGCAAGAGTCTGGATTTACCTGGGACTGGGGATATCCCATGGTTCCTCTTCTGCCTGGGAACCATTTCCCTCGGTAGTACAGAACTTGAGTATTACTGAGAAAAGTACGTATATGATGCCAGATACATGGGTCATACATCCCAGCAACTGATGAATTGGATCAATCAGCGTGTCATTTTGGCTGTTTAATTTATTAAAAATTGATCATAATTGAATGAAAAATGAACTAAACTGTTGCATAAGATATAAAAAGCTAACATTTACATGTTTCATTAAGTTAACTTATTTTTACCTTTTTTTGACTTAATTAAATAGCTTACTTTACAGGTTGATAAAAATAAATTAAACTTACTCCTGCAAAGTTCCTTGTACTGCAATATCACTGTCATTTTCTATTCTTCCCACTTGGATCACAGACTCACGGAAAGAAACATCCAATTCTCACCATTTCAATCTCCACCTTGATCTCTCACCACACTAATTTGAAAGACATAACCCCCACTATGCTATGAAAGTCTTAGATCTAAAACCCCAAAATCCACAGACATGACTGTGAATTCTACAATATGAATAGCATAACTTCAACACAACACAGAGGTAAGCTATCCACATATTGATTGTAACTTTGCAGACACATGAGCCAGCTGAACATTTGGTTCCTTTAAAAGACTGGAAGTGACTCTCTCAAACAATGGCACAAGGTTACTGCCAGCACATAATGTAATTAAGAAACTTGAAAAGATATTCTGATAAAAAATGGTACAGAAGAAGCATACATCAATCCTGCAGACAAATATTGCACACCGTGGGCTAAAAATTATAATGTTTTCTTATGGAAACAATACCACTTCTGTCCAAAACAAAAACAGGAATTGCGGAGAAACTCTGCAGGCCTGGCAGCACCTGTGGACAGAAAGCAGAGTTAACGTTTCAGGTCCAATGACCCTTCTTCAGAACTTTCTGGTATTATTTGTTTGATTTTCATGTCTGTCCAGGTAGACCAGGGAGTGGAATAAACAAAAGAGATGTTAAACACCAGACAATTCAGCAAGATGGCAACATGAGATGTATTTGTGACATTGTGATATGAATCATCATTGTAAAAGGAGGATGCCACTAAAGTGTGGTTATTGTCTACAAGAGAAGAAATATGGAGAGCAGTGATATCTGGATCAGACCAGTAGTCAACAATGCAATGATTTTCAATCAAATTGTAGAGGAGTTTGTACTAGGGGTGTTTTCACTTTGTAGTCAAGTTGAATGATTAAAGCTGTGGTAAATCATTAAGCTCCAGTCAAGCTTGTGTTTTGTTGGTGGTATGTGTTAATTCAGACAAACTGCAGGAGAACTGCCACTGTGATAGGGTTAGGATTAGAGTTGGAAAAATGCTGAAAGAGTTTTGTGAGTGCATTAAAAAATAAATCTAAGGTTCAGCCAAGCTCTGTCTTGTACATTTTGTTCTTACAATTCCTGAATTCCTAGAATGGTCATAAGAGGAAAATGGGATTGGAACTTACTCACAAATCCTGGTCTCACCCTCACTGAGTGCTGCGTTCCAGCACTACAACCTTGACCATGCGCTGCTTGACCACTCCACTCTTTGCCTGATATAGTGCCCCATATGGAACGGATGTCATTGAGGGGGATGAGCTTCTTCCTGCCTGAAGTATGAGCATGATGACTTTCTGGGCACCATGCCCGTTCCTGACTACTCCTCTCATTAGCCTGCATATTGAGAGCAGCTTGAATATTGACCTTAACTAACCATTAACTGCCTCCTAAAGAGCGTCATTTAGCTCAATTTGAGTAAGATTAGTGCGTTGGCCTAGGTCATATAAAATTACATGTGGGCAGGTGGGTGGAGGGAAGTACTTTGAGGAATGTTATGGACCTAGCCCAACTCTAAACCCTCTCACGGGGGATTGTAGCCATGAGTGGACTTCCAGACCCAGTGGCATTGCAGTATCTGATGGGCCATCTCTCAGCTCCCATGACAGCACAAGCAGCAGCAATGAAATATCAGAAAGCTGCAGTGTAAACTTGGACGGAGGCCATGGAATTTTGGTTTGTTTCTTGCCATGTTAGGCAAAAGGGCTCCAGCTGTTGCCATTATGACTATGGATCCTAGGATTTAAGGGAGATTTCAGGATTTTTACAGCACTCCAGTGATCTGTCCTCCAGCAAATTACTAGGATTATTGAGATACCACAGGGGAACTGCTGGTTGTTCCATGTTTCCTAAGCTTGTTATCCCAGACAGTACTCATGTTGCTTCTAAACAACAGTGATGTTGCTGTTCACAGAAGGCAAGGAATCCAAAGAACCCAAATCCAAAAATCCAAGTTGTACTGTATCCAATATTCCATGAAGTCAGAATGGTTGCTTCATGCTTTAGGATTGCAGCCCAGAGGGTGTTCTGATGAATTGTAAAAGAGGAATGGAAAGGCGGAACAATGGGGATCCGCAGTTATCTTTTGGAAAATCTGAGTATGTTGATGCACTCAGTGAACTGAGCACCATAGGCCGTTTTATAGTCAACATGTCTTCAAGGATCTGGAATCATCTGTGGGCCAGAACAGGCAAAGATGGGAGATCTCTGCCCCTGAAAGCCATTAATGATTTTTACAGCAATCCAGTATTTTCACAGTCATAATTGCTGAGATTAGCTTTTTAACCCAGATTTATTTATTAATTGAATTTCAGCCCCTAGCATTCTGTTTTGAGATTTGAACATGGTTCAGGTTTTTGGATTACTAGCCTAATAGTATCAGCACTAACCATCATCCTTCTTAGTGATGAAAAATCCATCATGGAAATGGCTTTGTGATGGCCAGCTTGTGGAGGATGTTCACTCTGGCAACTACTGGAAGCCTCTGCCAAGTGGTCCAGGCAGTGGCCCATTCATTGACATTCTTGTGGTAGCATGGTTTTCTCTCTGTCAGGTCATACACTGTGAAGCTATAAAAAGGAATCATCAGCCAGGCATAGAGTAGATCAACTCCATCGCTGAGCAGTACCCTCTGGTTCAATGCAGTAGCTGGAAGATTGCTCAAATAGCAAACTGGCGCAAGATGGGCAGCTGCCAAGATTCCTGCCAAGATTGCGGGCAATTCACCAATAAGATAAACTAACCTTAGCCATGCATTTACTGAGCTGTAACACTTACAGTTTCAGTACCTCTTACTATTGAGATGTGGCACTCAATGCCGTGTGTGTACAGCCAATGGAACTCTCCATTATGGGTATCCTACTATCTCAGTAAAATCATATGTGCAATCCTCCAGCTTTTCTTTGCTTAAAGAAAATATAATGAAGGCTCTTGTCCTTGTGTACAAAAGCTCCTGCAGCCTCTCAGATGCAGCAATGGATGAAAAGCTGCAATACATTTGCTCTGCTTCCTGCTTCAGCCTGGAAGGATCCACTGGCATTAATTCAAATCAATAGTCCCTGATAAGCTGACCTCAGTTATTGCGTTGAGGCTGCGAGTCTGGTTTCATTCCTTTGAGTACCTCCTCACTGAAGCACAACAATCAAACACACTGTGTCTGAGTTAGATCCAAGCCAGAGAAGTACTCACTGAAATCCTTTGGTGGATGAGGCTTCCTGCTTCTCACCTCCATCTGTCCACTTTGGGCTGAACAATACAAGAAATTGGCTAAGTATCAATTACGGCGCATTTCAGAGAGGGGCTTTCTCTATTATGTCAAATGGCATTTCTCAATGTATGTTCTGAAATTTACCTCATTAGCTATGCATGCACCTAACTGGCACCTCTCATTGTATCTCCTCTCTCTTCAGAAGCAGAAGGACTCATCACTAATGGGAATGCCCCAGATTCCCAATGCTGGTGCCATATTCAAAGTGCAATTGTGCACAGATCCCCAAACTCACATTGAACCAAGCACCTGATTCACCTTGGCCAACCCACTGAACTGGAATTGGGCTAGGCCCTTGTCTAACTGTAGTGGCATCCACAATTGATTGACTAGAGTCCCCCCTCCCTCAACTAAACACCTAGCACAAGCATAAAAAGCCTAGCTGTTCTCCAGCTACAATGCTTCAGGAACAATATGGTCATTGATCACGGAGGGACCTTGTGCAGAGGAAGCAGGTCCATGTATGGAAAAGCTAGATGGTCATCTCAATCATTCCACAAACTTCAACGGGCACTGATAAGACAAGTCAACAAGTATTTGCTCTGCTTCATCTGTTGGGTTTTCATTATATTGAGTTTTTCAATCATGGTTGCAGGGACGTTCAGACATACAATTCATTAGGCAGCTTAGGGTATTAATGAGATGTAAATCAATGGAAATAAGCTCATCACCACACCAAAGTGACGTTGTGAACTTGTTACCTGAGCCTTGTGTCATAACCTTGTGAGAGATTTCCTTGATGTTGAGAATTTGACCTTTTTTCCTCTTGCCCTATTAAACCATCTCACATTCCAGCAGTCTTGGCACTACCAGGAGGGGAAAATTGCACCCACAGGTGCTATGTCCATGATTCAGCACCAGACACTCTCTCCACGTTATTCAGCATCACTATCAGATAAAAAGAATGTGAGAATTAACTCCCATTCGAAATGGGCTTTAACCTACTTCCTAAGGCAAAGCCACATGGCAAGAAGGTGTTCCTAATCTGGGAAGCTCATTATTTAGAAGGGTGATAAAGATGGATGGTACAAAATAATTGAAAAATTACACGGGATGCTCTTCTGAGGAACCAGCTACATTCATGTTGTCAGACATAACTGGGGCAGACTTACATTGTATCTTCCCCAGTGTGATTTTAACACAGTGATTGTGGTAGAAAGTAGCACTGAGAATACCATTGGTTTGTATCATATTCCCCAATAAATGCATTAGAATTAGTAAAAAATTAATAGAAAGTATCTTTAATAAGAACTCTTAAGTTTTTACTAAAAGGTAATCGAAAGGAGCTCATGCATAATAGAGGAACATAAATCACAAAAGGCAGCTGAATTCCAGTTCAGATCTGGAGATGTTTACTTCCAACAGGAATGGTTTTAGAATAACAATGCAGGACTGACGGTTTTCAATATTACAGAAAAGTTTACTTCTGCACAACATATTTGGTGTGACTACTGCAATCTGTTTATTCAGCAGAAGAGGGTAGCCTAGGAATATTTAGAGCATATATTAGGTGTGGCACAGTGGTTAGCAGTGCTGCCACACAGCACCAGGGACCTGGGTTCAATTCTACCCTTAGGCAACTGTCTGTGTGGAGTTTGCACATTCTTCCTGTCTCTGTGCGGGTTTCCTGCGGGTGCTCCAGTTTCCTCTCACAGTCCAAAAGATGCACAGGCTGGGTGGATTGGCCATGTTAAATTGCCCACAGTGTTTGGGGATGTGTAGATTAGGTGGGTTATGAGGGATGGGTCTTGGTGGGATGCTCTGAGGGGTGGTGTGGACTTGTTGGGCCGAAGGGCCTGTTTCCACACTGTAGGGATTCTATGATCTATATACAACACATGGCACATGAGATGATACACCAGATACTAACAGATGTAGTTCATATGAGCGAATTGAATTGTCACATCAGAAATAACACATGAGTAGTTTTGGGATCCCTGGAGAATCTATGACAGTTGATGCCATGTGATCAGGAGCACAGTTAGATATTAATGTTGCACTATCTCTGGCCAGCAATGGTCCACACCTGGGAGGGAAATACAATTGATTGAAGTAAGTGGAAATGAAAATCATGAAGGATGTATAATAGCAGCTGATCAAGTTGCATTAGCCATATGCTTACACCAAAGGTGAAAGCTCAGCCTACAGCCCTCAGCTTCAGGTATTCACTGACTCGCCATATATTCGCAGGTTTCAGTCATAGAGATCTACATCACAGGAAAAGGCCATTCAGTCCATTGAGTCTGCGCCAGTCAAAACAACCACCTTAACTAAGTACTTTTCCAGCACTCAACCCATAGTCTTAAATGCCTTGACATTATACTTCCTAAATATTATGAGAGTTTCTTCCTCTACCACTCTTATAGGCAGTAAGTTCCAGATTCCCACCACCCTTTTATTTCTTTTTTCCTCATAGTCCCTTTAAACCTCTTGCTCTTTACCTCAAATCTATGCCTCATGATCATTGACCCCTCCACCACAGCAATTATGCCTCTCATAATTTTGTACATCTCAAACAGGACCCCCTCAGTCTCCTCCGCTTAAAGGGAAACACACCAGTTTATCCAATCTTTCTTCGTAACAAAACTGTCCAGCCTATGCAATATCCTGGTAAATCTCCCCTGTACCATCTCCAATGCAATCATTTCCCTCCTGCAATGTGGATTCCAAAACTACACACAAAACTCTAGCTGTGGCTGAGGTAACTTTCCTTACGGTTCCAGAATAACGTCCTTGATCTTAAACTCTGCACCTTGGCTAATAAAGGCAAGTATCCCATATGACTTCTTAGCCACTCTGGTGGGAATTATCAAGTTATTCACCACTGAATTAGGAGTTAGGGCTCTTATGGCACAGTGGTAATATGCCTACCTCTCATTTAGAACACACGGGTTCAAGTCCCACTGTTCTGGAGATCTGACATAGCATCCCTGAATAGGCTGTTTAAAAAATAAAATCAGTTAACTGGGGAGTTGTTCCGAAGAATACAATATTGGGCTGGATTTTCCTGTTGGCCTTGGAACCTTGATGAGGCAGCCACATGAGTGTCTAACACACCTGCCAAAACAATGTTTGGACAGGCGGCCTGCAAGCTGACCACCTCCGTTCTCACCATCTGAAAAGGGAGAGTGTGCCCCCAGGGCGGCAAGTCCTACCAGAAGTCTTGTAATGATGTTAGACTGGCAGCCCAGTCTCCAGATTTGAGCGCTGTCAAGGCAGGCAGATAAGCATGAGGGCAGCACAACATGGAGGCGAGATCAGTTGTCTGTATGGAAGCTATAAAATAGAGGCCAAAACCTGATGGACCATTCACAAATCAAGTTGTATCTTTGGGATATGAAGTGTCCATTTCTGATGGCCCAATGGTTGGCCATTGAAATGATGTCTTTTTAGATTTATTTTGTAATCACTAGAAAACTGAGATTAACTGGGTATTAATTCAAGGTATTATGGATTTCTATTTGCTGTAGTAATGATGCATTTCAGAAAGTGAGAAATGAGGAATGATCAATAATGAATGGGGCAATTAAATAACATTGCTTGTAAAAGTAAATTACTTTGTATCTTTGAATCTGTGCTATGTAATACTGAAATGATTACTTAATAATTAATGTGATTTTGAACTTTAAAAAAGCAGAATTGCAAACTCTAGGCTAGTAAGTGTGACATCTATAATGCTAAGTTATTGGGTTGTTTCAAAGAAATGATTAAAAATCAATTTTCAAATGCAATAACTATCAGCTGACACGGATTTTCAAATTTCGAACAGGCTAATAAGCTCAGAAAATCTCTTCCTTTTTGTTAGTACTTTTCCCAAACATTTTTTACTTCCTCCCACCTATAATCTTCTATAGTCAATGCAATAGCCTATAAGAAGACACTGAATAATAAAAAAACTTTGAAGTGGGAAAACATTAAGATACTAAAGAATGAAATCTTGACCAAAATGTAGACTGTTACCTAGTGACTATGCTGAGTCAGAGTGTTTGGATAGAATCATGGCTAAAATACTTAAAAATGTTCTAAGCTACCATTTTAGTTTCAATAGGCTGTTTACTTAATGTCGATCCTATTCTGAATGAAGAGGACATAGTCTAAAATGTGAAACCTAATTACGCCCAATGGAAATAGTGATTACAACAGAAGAGTGAGACTGTTTTTATTTTTTTTACCTCAGCAATACACGTCCCTTCTTTCCTGAAACTGTCGATTATTTTTTGCATGCATTTCCTCAAGTGTTGGTAACATTGTCTAAATGGCCACTATTTATCTACGTGTCTGGACTTTGATTAAATTTCAGAGGTTGTTAGTTTGTGGGGTAACACTACAGCTGAGTCTAATCCTGAATGTCCAGATGCACGATTCCAGTAGGTAGTAATTAGGGGAATGAAACCTCGGCCGTTTATTTTTCTTAAACTCGGGTCAATTACAGCTTCCCTGCTGCTGCCCTGATTGGAAACAATTAACTCAGGACAGGCTGGGATTGCACCTGTGACCTCCTGATCTTTTTGCCTACTCACTAAGTAAACCAGAAAAATCATCAGAGAAAAGCTATGATTGCATCTAATAGCTTCCTAGCCACTTACTTAAATGGGAAGTGATTATTTATGAGACAAGAATGGCAAGTTCTCTGACTTTAGACAGAACGCCCAAAAATATCTGTTCTGAGAGATTGACTTCTCTAAGGGGAAATTTAAGATTATACAGCCAGTATCCACTGAGGCAAAAAATAAAATTGAGACCAAGTATTTTCCTACAACAACTAACACCTGTTGCTGCAAATTGTTGCTACAATGAGAAAGACAATTGATCATCCAGTCTTAGAGTGCTTCACACACAGAGTTGTGAGTGAAGCACTGTAACCTTCAGAAAAGGTGATGATTTGGCATATAACTATGTACCACACTGTAATTTGTTCTTCAGATCAATGAATTGTTTTTTCTCCACCCCATTTGTCTCTCTTTCCATTATTTAGAGGCTATTTGCTACGGTCCTGATATCCCACAATAATTATTAGACTATAGTAAGTTGCTGACAAAGTTTCACAATTTTATATTGATGTTTCAGAAATGATGGATTCCGAACAATAACAAATCATTGAAACTAGTTACTTGCCTTAGTTATGATACACTTGTTAGATTTCTGGTGAGATTACGGTAGACTACCAACAAGATGTAAATTGAGGTCAAATTTTCAGAGTGTGGCCATGAGATTCTAAACTTTCACTCCCATCCCAGGCCTGATATTTTATTCAGTTAGGAATCAGGGTGCAGGAAGCATACTTACAACCCACTGTGGCTCATTTCATTGTAGGGATAATCACTTATCATTGCCATTCTGCCATTATTTTAATGGCATTGGACCAGCTTCTTAATGGCACTTGATTCACAGCCATTCACACAACTTGTGAACCAAAGTCTGGAGTCAGCGTGTCCTCCCACACCATATATCTATGTTCTTACATTCCATCCATGCACCCATACCCTTTCTATGGACGTCCATGTTGTTTATGCCCATTATCCAATTTGCACCATAGGACCAATAAGCCATATAAGAACAAAGGCAAATCATGAAATGAGTTGAAAGGAAATCCATTCATCATCATCTTTTAAGAAAAATCCAGTGCTTTCACTTAGAGGTGGTAATCAGGCAGAGCCATTATAAGTAATAGTAAATTTATCTCACCTCTACCTTAGTCCAGATAAACATATAGAAATTGAAGCAAACAGTTACAAGAAAGAAAAGCTTATTATAACTGCAAAGGTATCCATCAACAAAACCACAAACTCTATTTCCACCTGTGAAAACTGACTCCCTGCTCAGCTAAACCATTAGTGTTTCTTGGAGGTTAACCAAGCATTCGTAATGGGATTATCTGAAGAAATAGAATCTGTCGATGTAGTTCGCCAGTGATGTGTACTAAGAAATAAGTCTAAAATGATAATGAAAATATGCATTGACAGAGTGAGCAATCAGAACAGTATCAAAGTAGACATGTTTAAACAATGATATCTCACTGTCATTTTACATAATGTAGTGCTCTGATGTAGAGGAAGGATGGTGCACAGATTTCTTCTGACTGAACAGTTCTTCAATTGTAATATTCTCATCTTTATTTACAAATCCCTCCACTAGCTTGAACCTCAACATTTCTATCATTTCCACCAGCTTTAGAACTCTGCACCCCACCAATTCTGACTTCTATACATCTCCGATGTTAATTATTTAACAAATTGTGGCTGTGTATTATTCTGTCATGGCTGTAAGTTCCAAAATTCCCTTTATAAATCTGTATATCTCTCGAATTCTCTTTCCTTTTAAGAAGCTCCTTAAAAATGATCTCTGACCACTCTTCGGTCATCTGTCCTAATATTTCCTTATGTGCTTTTGTATCTAAGTTGTTTGACAATTGATAATCCTGTGATGTACCCTGAAATATCTTACTGTGTTAAAGATGGAATACATTTTCAAACAATTGTTGTCATTGAATAATAGCTAGAAACAAATTGATATAATACTGTTTAAAAGTTTACCCTTTGTACATTGAAGTTAGCAATCAATATTGATTCATTACAGAGCATTTGAAGCATTTTAGAAAGTGAGAAGGAGTAGATAGAAAATGCTGACAAGAGGTATGGGTAAGCATCACCAGACTACAAGTTTAGAAAGGATAAAGAGGAATAAAGCAATTGTGTGAAGAAATACAACATAATACAGCATAGGAACAGGATAATGGAGTCTAATTTAGAATCTAGTCTCAAAAGGGCCAGATACATATATTTCCAATAATCAAGAAATAATGTCATTCGGATTTTCTAACAAAGAGTCGCAGAGACAAAGAGAACGGAAACAGGCCCTTTGGTCCAATCAAATCCATGCTGAACATAATCCCAAACTAAATTAGTCCCACCAGCCTGCTCCTGGCCCATTTCCCTCCAAAACTTTCTTATTCAGGTACTTATCCAAATGTCTTTTAAATGTTGTAATTGTACTGCATCCACTACTTCAATCTAGAAGTTCATTCAACATGTGAACCAACTTCTGTTTAAAAAAATTGCATCTTATGTTTTCTTTAAATCCTTCTCCTCTTACCTTAGAAATGTGTCCCCTAGTCTTGATGTCACCCATCCTAGGAAAAAGACAACTATCATTAACTCTGTCTATACTCCCCATTAGGTGACAAACTTCTATAAGATCACCACTCAACCTCCTACACTCCAGTGAAAAAAGTTCCAGCCTATCCAGCCTTTCCTTATAACTCAAACCTTCGATAATATGATAAAAGAAATATACCACGAACAAAAATTTAATACAGTTATCACTTGTAGGTTCCTTAAAGATTGCTATCTGTGCAAAGAAGTCAAATAGGTTAACAATCACCTTAGTTGTAATGATTGATGTGTCAGAATTCTCACTAAAATCATAAAATTTGGTTTATCAGAACTTGTTTATGATCTTAGTAGAAATTATTGCAGCATATTTACAATTTCATTGTAATATGTAAAATCTGTAGAGTTTCTCTCATGTAAAGCTGTGAAGAATATTTGCAAATGTTGACATTATTCTGGTGGAACTCTGTCTTTTTAAATTTTCTAATTTTGATGCCAACTGAAATCTCATGATATTGGAGTATGCAATTAAATTGTTTTAATGTTTACTGATAAAATACATCTATATACTACTCATGCAGATGTTGAATAAGGTAAGCTACATCTGGATCTACTTAATTGCATATTAATACATATTAAATGTTATTAAATGCCCTGTTCAGGTATTTAGAGGAAAAAAAAACTAGTTCAAACCATCTCTAAACTGATATTAGCAGGTAAAATGTTAGCAAGCTCCAGGCAGGTTGCCTAAATTGAAAGTAAAACTAATCAGCCAATGTCATTTCCTCCAAAACTGTATGTGACATTGTTTAAGAAATAATTCCATTTGGAGTAATTTCCCCAATTTTCCTGATCTTTGTTTGAAGTCTTACATATGTGAGATGACACCAGTTTTTTGGCAAGTTAAATAAATTCTGAATAGTTCTTTCAAGTAGAAGAAATAATTGAACTGAAACAAAATCAACTTTAAAATCAATATTTTTTCTTGCATCGGATGTCATTTATTGTACTTGAGAAGGTGATGATGAGCTGTCTTCTTAAACAATGGCAGTTGATGTAGTGGAGTTTCACCCACAGTGCTGTTTGAGAGGAAATTCCAGGGTTTTGACCAAGTGACATTGAAAGAACAATGATATAGTTCCAAGACAGTATAGTGTGGGAGTTGAACCATAGAATTGCTGTGAGCAGAAGGAGGCTATTCCGTCCATTGGGTCCCCAGCAGCTTTCTGAATGAGTTTAATGGCTAAGTGCCAATCGTTTACTTTATCCCCATAATTCTGAAAGTTCTTATATTTTAAATAGACATCTAATGCCCTCTTGAATGCTCCAGTTGAACCTGTCTCCACTCACTTCCAGACAGTTTGTTCTGGACCCTAACTGCTATGTGGAAAATGCTTTTTCGCATATCACATTTGTCACTTTTGCAAACTACCTTGCATCTGTACTCTTTTGTCCTCAATCCACTTATGAGGGAGGACAGATTATCCCTACCTATTCTGTGCAGTCCACCCATGAATTTGAAATATCTATCAAATCTCCTCTCTGAGGAAAACAGCTTCACCTTCTCCAGATGGATGTTTCTCTGTTATGAAGATAGTTACCATTTAATTTGGTCTGTGAGATTCCCTAACAGAACGGTTGATGGGTATATAGGTTAATTGGGAGTTAATTGTTTGTATAAATAAGGGGAGCTAATAATCAGTGGAATGAAAGGACTTTTGTGGTGCAGTGGTAATGTCCCTGCCTCTGGACTAAGAGGCTTGGGTTTCAAGTCCTTTCTGCTCCAGAGGTGTGTAATAACATCTCTGAACAGACATATATATCTTTTTAAGCAGTGGGGTGGGTTTTACAGAGTGCCGTTAACTGAAGCAAGTGTTGATTTAAACTCTTCAAATAACGTTATTCTCTAGTGTACAGCATTAGTGGCAGAGGATGGTTCAGTCTAAATGTAAAGTTTCGGAGTACGATGCTGCCTCCTGTATTCTGAAAATGAGCCTTATGTGCAGTGGGTAAATTGAATTACAATTTGGCCTGGGTTACCCCTTTATCAAAGGGGTAACAAGGTATGGCCTTAGCATTTTGTTACCATACAGATGCAAGACAAGAAATAAGTCTGTTTTCAGAATTGGAACTTCATGATTAAAACTAAGATAAATGTTTGGACAACTTGCTAATTTTCATGGATAACATTTATCAAAAGAATGATCTATTTATCACGTATAAGACGTGATCAGATTTTGACAAATTTTGAAGCACTATAGATGAGTACATAGTGAATTCAGTAGATTGCATGCAAAACTGAAAAAATTCCCCAAACTGTGCTGCCATTTAAGTTATTGAATGTATCAAAGTGTTAAGTGTGGACAAAAACAAAAGTTGCTGGAAAAGCTCAGCAGGTCTGGCAGCATCTATGAAGGAAAATCAGAGTTAACGTTTCGGATCCAGTGACCCTTCCTCAGAACAGTTCTGGGGAAGGGTCACTGGACCCAAAACGTTAACTCTGATTTTTCTTCACAGAAGCTGCCAGTCCTGCCGAGCTTTCCCAGCAACTTCTGTCTTCGTTCCTGACTTACAGCATTCACAGTTCTTTCGGTTTTTATCAAGTGTGGATGGTTTTCTAGTTTTGATGGGGATTAAATTTGCAATAGATGTACTGGAGCTGGAAACACCGACAAAATTGCCAGGAAAGCATTCCTTTACAATGGCATTTAGAGCATGAAGTGGTTATTTGGTGACATAACTGAAAATGGAGGATACCGATTGGCTTCATGCCTTGATACGGGTTGCAGGCAACGGTAGAGAAGTAGAACTGCAAATAAAGAAAAAAGGGCAGAAATGCAGCTGATAACTTTGAGAAATGAAGAGAATTTGGTATTTACAATAAGCGATTGAATCCCAGAAATGTTTGTGTAGTCAATCAATGCTTCAGATGCAACTCAAAGTACCACTATTCCCTGAACTTCCCAAATGATATAATAAAGTGTTCTAAGGAAAACGTAAAATGGAAGATGAGGGTGGAGATACAGGTCAAAGAGGGGGCATTGTATTGGTCACAAGATTCAGACAGGTAATGAATATATTATTGGCAGCATCACACTATGGGTGTGTGTCTGCAATAGGTAGAACAGACAGACCAAAATCCTACCTAGACTCTGAATCAAAATGATTGGGATGAAGTTAAGGAATTCTATGGTTCCACTGGTTTCAGATTGGGGTGATAACACTAAATTTTTTGAAAAGTGTAATAATTCCTCATAAAATTGCCCGAATCAATAATTTTAGTAACATGCATGTAGTGTCCAGTGAAATACCCTTGCTGTCAATTAGGTCATTGAAGAAGAAAACACAGATGAAAATGGATATGGAAAACAGCGAAGGCTGGAGATAGAAACTGCAAGAGGATAATAGTAGAAAGCTGGATTTGGAGGGGATGGTGAGGTTGCAAAGCAGGAGAAACAGTTATAAATTTATAGACAAAAGATTGATGAGCTTTTTGGGAGCCAAGAAAATTTCATATTACTGAGATAATGAATTCAGTGAAAATTAATGTGGAACCTCTACTTTAAGACTGCATAAATTCAAAATTTCAGTTAAGGCAGAAATATAGTGGATGCTATTATAATGAACGCTGTCTCAATTGCTGAAATTAATCTCAGATGAGATTTAAGATACAATAAATGGGTGGTAACTGTCTGGTTAAAATATTCTACCTTTGTGCATTTGTACTAGAAATGTGTTACCTGTCTATGGAAAGCATGTTTAGGATCATTTGTTTTCAATTATATTTACAGTGTGTTATTTTGGGAAAAAAGTTGATAACTTATGCTTGTTGGCTTGTGACAACTTGAGTGCTGTGGTATCTAAAATTTAAATGGTTTCTGTGTGTTGTGGCTTCAAGGTTAATACAGGCATAATAATACAGGATATTGATGAATTCTATTTCTGTGTGAGTCCAAATGTCCAATATGAGAACTCAAATGCAGATGTATTGTTTAAACAAGACTGCAGCACGTAATGAGTAAGTTAGTGAGAATGAAAAAGGAGTCTCTGAAATTCAGAAAGTAGTCCAACAATCAAAATATAGCCCTCCAGAACATATAATAAAGAGTTCTTTAACAAAAAAAGAAACTGGTAGTGCAAATGCAATTTCTGATCAACAGTAATTGTCTGTCGCTTATGCGGTATGAATGTTAGTTGTCACTTACCAGAAAAACCCTGAATATTGTCCAGGTATTGCTGCATGAACTGCTTCAGTTTTTTTTTTGTTGTTTCATTTATGAGATGTGGATGTTGCTGGCTGGATCAGCATTTATTGTCCATCCCCTATTGCCATTGAACTGAATAGCTTGCACTGAATAGCTTGCAAGGGCATTTCAGAGGGCAGTCAAGAGTTGAACACATTGCTGTGTGTCTGGAGTCATATTGGAAGCCAGACCAGGTAAGAATTGCAGGTTTCCCTGACCGTGGATGCACACATCATAGGCAGTGAGCCCAGATCATTCCTACTCTGCATGAAAAAAAATGTACTTCTTAACATTCCTCCTGCACCTCTTTTAAATCCAAGTTTTAAATCCATGTCTACCATTCCTTACAATTAGCTAATGGGAAGCATTTTTCCTTGTCTACCCTGTCTAAGTATGTCATAACTTTGTATACCTTTATTAAATTTCCCCTCTGTATGCTGTTTATTTTTATCAATATTACTGAATCATTGGTACATTCAAATTCCTATTAAATCCCATCTTGTCTACCCATTCTGCTCACCTCTTTAATTCTTGTTTGGAGGCAATTCCTATCATCCTCACTGTTTGCCATTCCTCCCAAGTTTGAAATTATGGGCAATTTCAAGCTGTACTTTTTGTGGTTATGCATCAAAGCTGAGTATCTAACTACACCATTCGGTTCTCATGATGAACTGAATAGAACAAGCATTGAGGTTTACTAAGTGAAAGCAGAAAATATGAAACTGAATGAGAAAATATTTACTTCTTTGGGTTTTTTTAGTATAAATACAATATGTATTTACCAATATTTTAATTATCATTGTTATTTGTCTTGTCATTATTAAGGTGTTGCTACATCTTGGACCTCTTACTGATAGCTATCAACTCAATGAGTGAGGTGTAGGACCAACACAGCATCTCCAAGGAGAGATCTAGGTACCCTCAAGGCCTGAAAGCCTAGATGCAAGATCTGAAAAAAGGGTGTAATCAAGAAAGTGACGGCTCCTATAATCTGGGCTATCAGCAAACAAACAACGAAACAATCGAGAAAACTGAGATTATTACTTCCAAAGGATCTCAATAAAGCTTTGTAGAAATCTTACAAACACACACCAAGCATTGGAGACATTTTGTCACAACTTGCCAAAGCAAAGATTTAACTCCCATCAAATGCAGAGGGTAATTACTAGGAGGCAGGATGAAAGCGGTAGTTCTCTGACTACATTCCGAATGTCATTTGGGAGACACTGATGGTTACGTATGTTGTTTAGCAGTTCCACTGCTCCAGAAGAGTACAAACGCAAACGGCATGAGATAATTAATGATCTTCCTTTAATGGACACTACCGTTGGTGATCTATTATTGTTGTAGCTATGAGGATTCAATGGAAGAAGCTATTACAGACCAGCCTCAGAACCTGCTGCAAGTGATAGCGCTCACCAGCTGAATCTGAGGCTGTACAAAAAAGAAGATGCAATTGAAGTTGTTTAAACTCCAGTATATAGGTAAATACATTATCCGGAGACTAACAAAATAGGTGCTTTAGAGGAGGTGCAACAATCAATGGATGTGAAAACATTATAATGGTTTGTTGGACACATGAACTATTTTGTAAAGTTTGTGTCAAATTTGGCACTAGAGTATTAACCTCCACAGAACAAAATGCAGATCTAATCAGAATCAAACAATTAGTAGTGATTATGCCAATGCTGAGGTACTTTAGCGTCAATAGTGAAATCACCTCTTGAGACAGGACTTAGAGAAATTCTAATGTGGCAAGGTCAACCAGTTGAATTTACATCCATGGCATTAATATAAGGTGAATGACACCCTGCTCGGATTGAGAAAAAGTGATTGGTTATTACCAATGCTTGTGAGCATTTTAATCAATACCTGTTTGGGAGACACAAAGTAGGAGTGGAATCTGTCCAAAAGACACTTCAAACCTTCCTCAAACTATCAGCAAAGAATGTTACTTAATTTGCAAGGATATCATCTGGACATGATATCAAAGCAAGGAAAACCAGTGTACATTATTTACGTTGTTGACAACATCACATCCTATGCAAAAAGGTGAAGTCGTTACAACAGTGTGAAATTTTCCAGAATCAACAAAAAGCAACATTTTGACATGACCTAGAAGTCAACAACACAGGAGAGACATTGAATCTGAAAGACAAGCATCTTGCACAAAGCAAACAATTTATGGAACAGGACTCAACTCTCCAAGCGCCACAGTAAATAGTGATTAAAGGATGACCTGAAAGTATCAAAAACACACTTTGTTTCCATAAGAGTGTTGGAAATTGAGATGAGGTGATAACTCAAGATGACCTCTCATGCAAAGAAAAGAGTGTCATATGTCGAAGGAGATAAGTAAAGAAGTGTTGAAGTACATCCTGCAAGACATTGAAGATTTGAGTTGAGTCTGAGGAAAGTAAGAGACATGCTATTGGCCAACTATGAGCAATGAGATTGAGGAGCACATCAGCCATGGCAATATTTGTAAAGAATGCCAAGGTGAGCAAGCTTAAAAAGCTGCTTATGATATATCACATCTCAGACATGCAATAATTAAAGCTTGGAGTAGTCCTCTTCACTATCATAGGAACTGATTATCTTGTCATGATTGACTGTTCTGACTGCAAGACTGGCTAATGTCAATGATCAAGTGAGATTATAGCATGTTTGAAAGAGTGTACAAGTCATACAGTTATACAACATGGAAACAGATCCTTCGGCCTAGCTTGTCCTTGCTGTTCATGCATCCCAATCTGACTTAGTTCCATCTGCCAGCATTTGGCCTTTATGCCTCTAAACCCTTCCTATTCATGAACCCATCCAGATGCCTTTTAAATTTTGTAATTATACGCACCTCTACCACTTCATCTGACAGCTCATTCTATGCATGCTCTATCCTCTGCATGAAAATATGATCCCTCAAGTCCTTTTTAAATCTTTCCCCTCTCACCTTAAACCTATGGCCTCTAGTTTTGCACTCCCCTACCCTGGGTAAATGACCTTGGTTATTCACCCTATCCATGCCCCTCATGGTTTTTTCAAACCTCTATAAGGTCACTCCTCAGCCTCCTAACAGCATTCCAGATATTGTGTCGATTGTCAAATGTACAACAATCATGTGTGAGGTATTCAGCCACTTTGTAAAGTATCAGAAATTCAACACCATACATCTCCAAAGTAGCTTCAATCAAATGGAATAGCTAAAGTAGCAGTGAAATTTGCCACAGGGATCATAAATAAATAAATTTCTCAAATCCAGCACAGACATGTGAAAAATTCTTAAGTGGCAATACGCACCTATTGATAGCATGGAAATAATTCAATCCAAAGACTAATGTCAAATCATAACCAAATTGTTCTTCCAAAAGTGAAAAATTACTGAAGGCGCAAATAGTGACTGGCCTTTGTGATAAAATCAAGGTGAAATTACAGAGTCAAATTTCACTTTGGCTCCAGCAATGATTTGGCAGTTTTAAGTTCAAATGTTTAATACCCTTAACAAAAGTCAGCCCATATGGCTGAGACCTGTGCAGAGCTGTTTTCACTTCAATCATATGTAATGAATGTGCACAACCAGGTATGACGTCCCAAACACAGAAATCTATGTACAACTACAGAACCAATCTTTTCCAGCAGGCAGTGAATCAGTACGAAGTGATCTCAACCCCCACACAGAGTACCAACTGACCATCAGTACCAAAGGTCCACCAACCTCCAATGATGGAAATGGATCAGCAACAAACGTTACCACAACAACAGCTGTTGCCACAACAATGGCATTCCGTGGAGAAGGACATCAAAGTAATTGTTACAACTGTTAGTGTTTCTGATGGTATGGAGATTTCCCAATTGAGTGTGTAGGCTGAGCAGAGGCAAGCAGGGTTCATAGGACTGAGAGGGGAAGGTGAGAGCGCGTGATGGAAGATGTAATAGGTCATAGTGTGAGTGATAGAACATGATTCTGAGGGCGCTGGTGCAGATATAGACTGAGTGTGAGGTATTAGAGAGAGAATGGTGTAATATACATGACAGAATGGAGCAGGTTACTGACCTTCTTCCTATAATGCTGTACATTCCTCTAGGTTATGGAGATTGTTTTAACCTGGGTGGCAACATCAGACCAAGCTGGCTTGGGCTAGTGTCTCGGCCTTCAGTACTTGTACTGGGGAAAGTGAAAGTTCTGCCTCTGCACCAGCCAATCCAGCAAGATCTCCAGGTCTCTGAGGCAAAGTGTGGTGTTGATATTCCCCGCTGACAAAGTCCAGGCAAATGTCAGGAACTGTGCAGGGCAGCCCCAGGCTGGTAGTTCTTGTCTGGGGCACACCAAGCTTTTAAAGATGGTGTGAGCATAAGGGAAGCTGGTTAATTCCAGGATATTCCAGTAATGAGAAGCTGTGGTAAGATAGGGCTGGAATTGGACATGAGGGAACAATAGGGGCAGGGTAGACAGTAATGAGCTGTGTTTGGTGAGATGCAATGAGAACTCACTGGGCCACGTAGTGCCAAAACACTCTAAAAAATTCAAAGCAACTGGAATTTGCATTTAAAAACTGGAAGAACTGTGGATGCTGTAAATCAGGAACAAAAACAGAAGTTGCTGGAAAAGCTCAGCAGGTCTGGCGACATATTAACAATAATTATTTAATAATCAGCCATTCATCAGGGATTAACTCTATGGGTTGATTTATATAAAACAAGAAGTCTTATTTATGAAAGAACAAGAGATAACACAGTGTGGAGCTGGATGAACACAGCAGGCCAGGCAGCATCAGAGGAGCAGGAAAGCTGACGTTTTGGGTTGGGACCCTTCTTCAAAAATCATTCATAAGTTGTAAGTGTCACTAGCAATGCCATCACTTGTCGGCCTTCCAAAAATTGGCCTTGACCTGAATCATTTATTAAGTCTTTCAGAGGACAGTTAAAGAGTTGTAAAGACATTTTTAGTTTTCTATATTTTTGTTGCAGACTGAAATGGAAAAGGACTGCTTTAAGCCAAGGCTTGTAGAAAGATTGCTGCACATTTTAAAAATACCTGACACTCATTGTAAGTGTCATTTACATGGCTGTTGGTTCAAGTAGTGAGGAAAACTGAGTTTCAGATGAGCTGTGTGCTAAGGCAGGCTTGGCTGGAAACAAGTATCTGATTGATCTATGAAACCATGTCCAGTTATTTCTGACAAAAACCTTCTACTTGCCAACAACTATGTGATTGGCTGCCAGGCAGCTGAACAGCGTGGGCTGTGAATACTGGGGCAGGAGGCATCAGATCTCTGGAAGGGAAGATGTTTATCTCGAGCCTGAAGGTAGTCAGTTTCTTCCCTGTCATCAATCACTGTAAGTCTGACTTTTGATAACAAATCAGAGATCTTCAGAAGTGTAAACCAGCCATCCTGTGCCCTCCTGTAAAAAATTGAAGGCTTCTCAGCAAGAAAGATCATGAAGTAATGCTGTTATCAGAAAAAGGATTATCTCCAGAAAACTCTATGGACAGACACCACCAAACCACCCCCACAGTATTTCTCTCTGCCCAGGGATCTTTTGTGCACGTAGAGTGGGGGATTTTTATTAGGGGTTAAAGTTTTTATTAGTAGAGTTGTTTATTGAAAGTTCAGAATTGTTTATTTTTGGTTAGATTTTATTTCTTTGTAATAAATAGTCATTCTCGTTAGGTATAGAATTCTGGTCCATGCTTTCTGTCAACCTGGGTCTAAATGACAGGTAAATTTGTTTCTGCATGCTTTTTAACATCTTTAACTTTTGTAATGACTGTAAAAATAGAAGTGCTTGATTTCCAGCTTGCTATTACAATGAGGTATAACAGAGTTAACCATATGCTGTGGGCCTGAAGTTTCCTAATTCAGACCAGGTAAGAATGGTAGATTTCCTTCCCTAAAAGAAATTATTAAACTCAATTTTTATAGAAACCTGTCAGTGTTAGTTTATTGGTTGTCACCATTACTGAGACTAGCTTTCAATTCCAGATTTGAGCCCTTGTCCCCATCATAGCTTATTATTATTAGCATCATCGTAGTTACTTGGACCTCTGTGTTACTAATCCAGTGGAATTACCACTATAGCAACTGATTTGTGTGCATTTGTAGCTTGCATGTAGATAAATACACAAATGGATATTGAGGGTGTCTTGCACTACAAGGTTTATAGTGGGGCATGTGAATTTTACTTGAGGGGCGTACTTCAAATGATATAGCCTTTAAGCCAACACCAACTTGGTCCATTCTTAGCTCTCTGGTCGTACCAGTACATATTCAACAATGGATTAATTTCCTTGATTGATATATCTGAAAATCCCCCTAGAGTCCATCCACGCACCCCTCATCTTTCTTATTGACATGCATTCCTTGGTAACATCACCAGTGGACATGGGGTCAATTTTCACATTGATTTGATCTCAGCTGTTGTTATTACTGTGCAAGATGTACTGTGTCAGATCCCGGACTGAAATATAGCTTGATAGATCATGTTTTGTTTCAATGAGGTAGTCTCTCACTGAAACATAAGCACATAATGTTGCAGATTTTGTTTTAATAATAAAACAGAAAAGTATATGTAATATTTGGGACCAAGGCCAGGTGGATCCATTGACTATGTGATCCTTGATTGGTGCTGTTAACCTGGGCCAATCAGGGAGCCCTAGCTGATAGATGTAAACAGGAGATTCAGCAAGTCTCTTCATTCTAGAGACTGTCTCTGAGCTGGCTGGTCAGAGCTTATATACGGTGCACATCTAAGTAAAAGGTGACTTGGTGACAGGATACCTGCCTCCTTAGAGTTATTTCAATGTTTTAAGAAAAATAAATTGTTAAAACAGAATAATTCAGGCTACTTGCTTAGGGCACAAACTTAAAGATTTTGAAGCACAATCCCATTAATCACAAAACACTCCTTTATAAATCCTTAAAATATCCCTGTAATGTCCCCAAAGGCACACCTCATACAGTACTCACACCAGAAATCCCCTTCTATGACACCGTGACAGGTTTAATTTGACTTCAACTCCCGGTCTAGAAAACCGACATCTTCATCCTGGATCAATCACATACCTGTGATTAAAATTTTTCAGCATCATGTAACCTCTTCAGGGTTTTATCCAAACATTTTCAGTCACTAACCCCTTACTGTAAGGTAACCTAGTGTTAACAAATCTAATTATCTTTTCCCTTTCTCAGAAGTAACTTCACAAAGAAAAAATTTCTGCAGAACTGCCCAAAACTAAAAATAAAATTAAAAACAGCTCTGTCTCTGAGCTGTGGGCATTTCTCCTAAGCTTAAAAATCAAGTCAAGAAACTTCTAACTGAAACCTTGTAGTATAGCTGTTTACTTTGCCAGGTTGTAAAAAAAGTTCCTAAGGTAAATTTTTAAAAAACCATCAGAATTTGAAATCTAGCCTTTCCAAACATTTTATTTCAAAATCACCATGGCTATAGAAAAATTCAATTTATTTATTGACTCTTTCAGAAACAAAGGAGATACCTATATGTCACTAATTCAAAATCCAAACCTGACACAAACAGTGTTAAGGAGATATAAATCAGAGATATAAATCATCACAACATGCATGCTAATATCAAGATGCAAATCTCACTATCCCTCTTACATTCTATGCTCTAAATGCTATCAGCCCATTTGTCCAATATTTCTCTTACTAACGTATGAATAGAAATATGCTTTTAGGACCTTCAAACTGGTTTTGCCTTTCAATAAGAACATAGCCAAAGTGTATTTAAACTTACTTAACTTCCTTCATTAAATTGGAATGTTTTCAACATTCAAAAACCAAAAGCCATTTTATTCACCCCTGTCAAAAGCACCTTATTGTTATTCCTGATTCAATCCAGATTGTGAACTATCACACCTGCTTTCCATGGAACAGTCACGGATTATTTCCACAATCTTACTCAAGAGAATGTTTGGAAAGAATCAAGAAGGCTTGAAGTCAGATGATATCAAGGTGATGTTCTGAAAATATATTCTCCAGGTGAGATAACAAGCATGGGGCTGGATGAACACAGCAGGTCAAGCAGCATCATAGGAGCAGGAAAACTTGACGTTTCGGGCCTAGACCCTTTATCAGAAATGGGCTTATCTCTGATACAATATTCTCCAGGTGACATCCTTTATAAAATATTCATGGCTGATGGATGAGCAATGCAATATACTGTGGTTAACATAAATTTGTCATAATTTTCTTCCGTCAACAGATAGTGGTTTACTCAGCTTGAAAAAAATAGCCTGATTTATTTGTAACCTTTTTGTGAAAAGGTTTGTCTATTAACAAGTTTTCAATGTATGATGATAGAATAAAATAATCTCCACAGAATAGACAAAGGGGTCTTTATATAGAAATTCTTGTAAATTTGACCCTTACAATCAAAATGCTTTAGTAATTAGAAACTTATGTGTTTTAGATATGATAAAGATAGTGAGGAATAATTATACACAAGTGACAGATCATTATGAGGGTTTGAGTGCAGGCTTTGGAGCCATAATCAAATTTGTGAAATACGATGGAGTTAATGGAAAATAGTGGCATAATGTCCACATCACTGATTTAGTAATCCAGAAATCCATGCTAATCTTTTGGGGACACATTTCCTAATCACATCTCGATGGAAGATGTCTTGCCATTTAGTAGTATGCTTTTTTATTCTTCCTGTCAAAATGGACACATTCACATTTTTCCACAATATGCTCCATTTGCCAGATCTTTGTCCATTCACAACTTAAATATACATTTGCAGCCTCCTTATGTCCTCTTCACAACTTACATTCCTGTCTATCTTTGTGACATCAACAAATTTTGTAACCATACCATCCATTTCATTTGTGTCATATGTAAAATATGTGGTATGCCACTTATTATATCTTGCCAACCAGAAAATGGCCGATTTATGCCTACTTTCAGTTTCCTGTTAACTAGTCAATCTTTTATCTATGCCCAAATGTTACTCCTTACTTATGAATCTTTATTTTCTATAATAACCTTTTCTTAATAACCACACATAATGCTTCTTAATAAGATAGCCCTTGGTGGTAGGGGAGCATGGACAGAGGATTGGTTAACTAATTGAAGGCAGACAGTTTGGATAAGTATTTACCTATTTTCAGAATGGAAACCTATAAATAGTGAAATGCTACAGGTATAAGTGCTGGGTTCACAAGTACTTAAAATATCCATTAATGACTTTGAAAGAAGTAAATACAATGTCACTTGTGGACGACTCAAGAATAGGTGGAAAGGCAAGTCGTGATGCTGATGCAAAGAATCTACAGAAAGACATAGAAAGACAAGATATAGAAAAAGAGAAGAATAAGTGAATGGACAAAAACCTGGTAGAGTTTGAGTTGGCTTCAGCATATAGTAAAGGCAATTATCATATTAGGCCTGTAGTAGCTACAGAGAAAATCAACAAAAAACAAAAACCTACTTAATCTTATCCTTACAAATCTACGTTGCAGATAGATCTACTCATGACAGTATTGTCATATGTGCCCACTGCACAGCCCTTGTGGGAGCAAAGTCTTACCAGGCTAGATGAGATTGATTCGGAATGGATCCAGCAGCTGAAAACTGGGCATCTATCGATAGCAATCCAAAAACACTCAATAATCTCAACAACTTCAAGGACAAAGCAGCTAGCTTAATAAAAATTGAGAGAACTGCTGATGCTGTAAATCAAAAAAAAAACAGAAATTGATGGAAAAGCTCAGCAGGTCTGGCAGCATCTGCAGAAAGAAATCAAAGTCAAAGTTTCGGGATGAGTGACCCTTCCTCAGAGGAAGGGTCTGAGGAAGTGTCGCTTGACCTAAAGTGTTAATTCTCATTTCTCTACAGATACTACCAGACCTGCTGAGCTTTTCCACCAATTTCTGTTTTTGGTAAAGAGCCAGCTTGATTGGTATCCCAACCATCACCACCTTTATTCACTTCCTGTACCGACTGATATACAGTGGCAGGACTATGTACCGTCTCCCACCTTTTCAAACAATTTTTAAAAAGATACACTGCAGAAGCTTGCCAAGATTCTTTCAATAGCAACTTCAAAACTTATTCATCTAGGTAGAAGAAATTACAAGAACAGGCACATGAAGCATGAGCACTTGTAAGATCTTCTCTAGACAATATCCTGGAACTCCCTTCTTAACAGCATTGTGCATATATTTGCAGGAGAAGGACTACAACAGTTCAAGAAAGCTGGTCACCATAATGTCTCCAAGGGCAGTTAGGGCTGGGCATTACATGGTGACTGCTACTGACGTCCCCACATCTCATAAATTAATGAAAAAAAAGTATTGACAAATAAGACAGAATAAAACTTTACTTGACAGAAAAACTTAGGGATGCAGAACTAGATTTGTTGCTATAACATCAGGAAATGAAATTACTATTAAATATGAATGAATAAAAGCTGAAAATCCTGAAATTGTGAAATATATTGTTATGCCCACTACTATTAATATGCAATTGCAGAGAATGTAAACACTGCTCCATTGAATAAACATACTCCTAATTTTACTTTCTGTGAATAATTTCTATTTAGACTTGACTTTGCTTTTTCATAAAATAATCTCACTGTTTTTCAAATAAAACAGATAAAAGAAAATTTCCTTGGAAATAAATTCAGCGTTATTTAGCAATTACCTATTCAACTGTTATAGCACCAAAGCATTTTTCTGAAGGTTGCACAGTGCTCATCATGTCAGTTTTATACTATTGTAGGAGAAGGATCCAAGGATATAAAGTTTCCACTAATTAAACTAAGTACAAAAATGATGAAATCATTCATAACCAGTCATTACCAGAGAATATAGGTTAAATTGACATCTGGAGGGGTGATGTCCCTGAGTTTTCTATAATGCAACAGTGACAAGGTGAGAAAAGTTGTTCACCAGTGTTCTGTATGCACTCAAAAGCTCCGGCATACTTTCTGAATGAATGATATAGTTACAATGCTGAAAACTTACAGAGCTAAATATATGCTATTCAAAGTCATTTTCAATGCACTTACGATTTGCAATCATTAGCTGAAGCTTTCAACATTTTGACTTAATAGTGATTTTGTGGAGGCATATCATAGAAAGAATTCTGTGGATTGCAATTGGTAAATATTGACTGTAAGCCTACTGGTGATTGAAAAAGATAAATGCCCAGCTAACCTTCCTCATGCATCACTAGCATTATTATCATACAATTGTAATACCTGTGTTCATAAATTTAGTGATTAGTACAGAATTGATAAGAATTATGGTTTCTGTAAACTGAGTTCATTAAATAGATTAAATAGTCTTTTGGATGTTGATATTATCAATAGTGCCTTTCGTCTTATGCTGAATTGATTTTAAATGAAAGGCATGATCATAGAAGAACCACTACTTGATTGATGCATGTCTCTGATAAAATTTTGTAGCTTTTTCCTAGATACTTCAGTGTGTTTTGCTCTATATGTCAATATTTGATGAGAAAGGAGATATATAGATTGGTGGAGCAGGTTCAAAAGGCTGAATGGTTTGCTTTTATTTTGTATGCTTCTATGTTTCTACGAAACTAATATCCATACGGCCAATCCAACTTTCCTTGCTAATTTTTTCTTCTCGCTAAACTGTTTCAAGGCTGCTATTAATTTTTTCCAAATGATTAAGTTAAAACCCTTCATTTATAGGAGTTGTAATGACTTGATGAGGTTGTACAGGACATTGGTGAGGTCATTTTTAGAGTACTGCGTACAATTCTGGTTGCCCTGCCGTAGTAAGGATATTATTGGAGAGGGTTCAGAAAATATTAACTGGGATACTGTCGGGACTGGAGGGTTTGAGTTATAAGGATAGGCTGGGACTTTTTACACCGGAGGGTAGGAGATTGAGGGGTGACCTTATAGAGGTTTATTAAATCAGGAGGGGCATAGATAAGGCAAATAACAAAGGTCTTTTCCCTGGGATGGGTGAGTTCAAAACTAGGGATCGTATTTTTAAGGTGAGAGGAGAAAGGTTTAAAAAGGATCTGGGGGGGCAACTTTGTCTCACAAAGGATGGTGAATGTGTGGAATAAACTGCCAGAAGAAGAGATAAATGCAAGTACAGTTACAACACTAAAAAAAAACATTTGGACAGGAACATGAATGGGAAACATTTAGAGGGATATGGGCCTAATGCAGGCAAATGGGATTAGTTCAGTTTGGGTAACTTGGTCGACATGGACTAGTTAGTCCAAACGGCCCGTTTGCATGCTGTATGACTGTATGACTCTACTTGGAGAGTCTAGAAATAAACGGATTGTGAAGTTAAAAATGCCAAGAGTTATAAAGGTAGCTGCAATACATCCATTATAAATGAAATAGAATAAACATTTTTTTAAAAAGCATGATAATCCTATATAACTTTATTTTCAATATATATCCTGCTTCCCTTTTTGTAAGAGTTGGATATATTTCTGCTTGCTGTTTATTCAGTTCAGTGCACTATTACATATAGGTTTGAGTGAGGAAGGGTGTCAACAAGATCATGAAATGAAAATACTGTTAGTGAAGTTAACTGAAAAGGATTGGCATCCATCGCCAGGTCAGGTCAGGTAAGGAGGTTTGATATCAAAAGGCTCAATTTAATGTTAGTGATAAGGATCTTACCCATTGGTTGGAGAACCAGCGGGGGACTAGCTTTGTCTTCGTTGGAGAAGGCCTATTGGAATTAAGTGCCCTTACTGAGTCAGTATCTGGGCTGGCATCTATCTATAATTGGCAGTGCTACAGGGAGCAGTAATGAAACCATAAGAGGTCTGGAATTGATGAGAGAAAGCCAGGCCATAAATGAGAGAGGGTGGGAAAATGGTGGCTCTGAGAGGTTTTCCCCCTTTATCAATACTGGCATTATATTTTGATTCTGCGTTTGAATTAAAAAGGAATAGACATGTGACCTACTCTGAATCCTGCTTGGCAGCAAGCCTGAATGATGTGCTTGACATGGGGAACAAGCCCAGATTATTTTACTGGGAAGAAAGCGCAAGATTTTCACAGTAGTCAATTGCAAGAGTATCTATGCTGACTTTGGTTAAAAGATCTTGTGTGGTGCAGTGGTAGTGTTCCTACCTCTGAACTAGAAGACCTGGGTCCAAGTCCCACTTGCTCCAGGGGTGAGTGATAGCAAACTCTGGTTTGAGTAATAGTGCCAGATTTCACAGTGAGCGATGTTAGCAATGTCAGGTATAATATTTCAGATTCCCTGCAACTGCAGTATTTTGCTTTAGTGTTCGGAAGATTATATTTTGAAAATGGCTATACTTTAAACTGTCTAGCTAATTTCAAGATAGAATGGAATTGGGGACCGGAATCTAAAAGGTAGCAGATAACCATTTCTATCTGACTCAAACCCAGAGGCTGAGAATAACTGAGATAACAAGGCGTGGGGCTGGATGAACACAGCAGGCCAAGCAGCATCATAGGAGCAGGATAACTGGATGGATTCCTACAGAATGAAGTCTTGTACTGAAGGAAAATAATAAATTACAATTATGGATGGAGATTTTTGGTCATTTTGATTTTTTTAAAAAAATCTTTTCTCTAGTTTAGAAGACATATGAGCTACTGAATAATATTTCAACTATTTTGCTTTTAGTCTTTTTTTATCTTAATAAAAGTCATAAAACTCAAGTTCTCGTTGTGTGATTTTTCCAGTCACTGAAAATTCAGAAGTCATTTGACTATTTATCACAGAGATCACAAAAATACTTAAACCTGCAGCAAATGAATGCCTCCCAGTGGGTTTCAATGTCACTGTTGCCTTGAAACTCTTCACTTGTCACTCTTTCTTAAGATTCTTTATTCTTTCACAGGATGTGGCATCGCTAGTAAGGCAAACATTTGTTGCCCATCTCTAATTGTCCTTACTGGTTGGCTGAGAGTTATAGAGGAGTACAGTGCAGATAAAAGGCCCTCGGCCCATTGAGTCTGCTCCGGTCAAAAACACCTATCTACTCTAATCCCATTTCCCAGCCTTGTTTGCCTTGGCATCACAAGCGCTAAATACTTCTTAAATATTATGAGGATTTCTGCCTCTAACACCCTTACCGTCAATGAGTTCCAGATTCACACCAAAGTTTGTACATTTCAGAGGATAGTCCTGATGAAGGGTTTTGGCCCAAAACATTGACTTATCTGCTCCTTGGATGCTGTCTGACCTGCTGTGTTTTTCCAGCCTCACACCTATAGACTCAGAGGGTAGTAAACTTCATTACTGGAGTCACATCTAGGCCAGATCAGACAAAGATAGTAGATTTCCTTCACTAAAGGCCATTAAGGAACCAATTGTGTGCTTACAATAACTAATGATAGTCACAATGGTCACCATAACTGAGACCAGCTTCACATACATAAAACTTTAAGATTAAATTTCTTGAAAGGAAGAAGGAGTGGCCACAAAAACATTCATAGGTGTATATGTAAGGCAAAATATAAATAAGAATTTTCAAAACTACATCCAAAAAATAAAACATTAGCCAGCAGAGGCTGTTGAATAATTATAAATTTGACGTACGTTCCTTGCCGATGAGACCTATTTGGAGAAATATAAATATCCGTCAGTGTACCAGCTGGCTTATCATAGCCATGTGAGCTCCACCTCTGCTGTAATTGTTTTTGTGTGTAGTCTGTGGCACATATTTAACACAGATCACCTGAAACTGCAGCTGAAAAAGCTCTGGATTTCAGAGCATTAAGAGAATTAGCTGTTGTGAAAACAACAGGAACAAATGTCCAGCTGAAACTTTGGATTTTCAGACCTGAGAGCAAGCATGAAAAGAGAAGTAAAGGAAAACAGCAGCCTGCAAACTTCAAATTGCTGGATCAGTTAAAATGTCGATGCATTTTCCACTCATTGCTACAGTGGAAGTGAAAGAAGATATGAGACAGAACTGGATTTTTTTCGATCTCAGTTCTGATGATGCACGGTTTTAAGAGGTTATTTTGTTCTTTTTTTAAAGGCAGGTTGTAAGACAGAGTTGGTGAGTAGTTTACCAAAACAGTTCAAGTAAATAGCTTGTGAGGCCTTGGGATTGTTTTTAAAGTAGGAACAATGAAGCAGCCCGGATGGGTGTGGCCAGCTCTCACACAGATCAGGATTTCTACTTCTTTTTAGTTTTTACTTAAACTTTAGGCTATTGCTGACAAGCCAGACAAGAGAGATTTTACCGTCTTTGAAGGACACACTTTAGACCCAACAAGAATGTTACTTATGAATGTTTTTTGTTCCGCACCAGAACTCAAGGAGACTGTGTCAGTATGTGACCACATTGAAAAATCCAGCTAAATCCTCTCAATTTGGACAACAGAAGGATGATCTCATCACAGAGAGGCATAAGAATTACCATCAAAGGAGTAAATGTGCTCAGAGAGAAGAAACTTATTCTCAGGCGAGTTTTCAACATAGGCAGAAGCACTGTCAATCATATTTCTGGGAGATCAGACAATACTTTGCATTATGGTTTCAGAGATAGTAGGAACTGCAGGTGCTGGAGGATCTGAGATAACAAGGTGTAGAGCTGGATGAACGCAGCAGGCCAAGCAGCATCAGAGGAGCAGGAAAGCTGACACTTCAGACCTAGACCCTTCTTCAGAAATCTAGGCCCGAAACATCAGCTTTCCTGCTCCTCTGATGCTGCTTGGCCTGCTGTGTTCATCCAGCTCTACACCTTGTTATCTCTAATACTTTGCATTCTGTTGAGACAAATTCCAGATCAAAGAGCAACAACATATTTAGAAAAAAAAATAAACATTTGCAGAAAATCCAAGGGAAGCACCAAAACTCAAGAACACAATGTAAAACTGTGGCGAACATCACACGAAGAGAGGAAAGCATGTCCAATGTGGGCAAGCAATGCTGTAACTGTAAGATGCTTGCACACAATTATTTAGCTAGAAAGAAGCAAAACAATCCTATAAAAAATGGCTGCTGGGGGAGAAGTCAGAAAGTGATTCAAATTAATCACTCTACCCGACACAACAGGTTGACGTCAGGAGGACTAAATTTGATAACTGATTGTGACTGTTAGGCTGCGAAAGCATAGGATCAACTGAATGTGAAGTGTCAGGTTGATACCAATGCTTTGTGTAACACCACAAGCTTTGCAGATCTATACAAAGCCACTTAAGCTGCTAGATCTCATAAGTAAGATTGAAGCCATATGATGGAATGATACTCATCACAAGATGACAAATGAAGCTGACAGTCCAATGCAATGGAAAGAAAGAAGACCTGAAGTTTCAGGTAGTAGGCATTAAGGAAAAGAGTTAGAACAATCTAAAGCTTGGACTAGTAACCCTGATTATGCCAGAAGAAATTTGCAGCATTTCATAGACCACTAAGCCATTGACTGACAATTGAATCCCAGATAATTACAAAGGTGTTTTCACTGGTCTTGGAACGCTTACTGGTGAATTTCATCTCAAGATAGATGAAAGTGTCAGACCAATGCAGCATCAACCAAGAATAGTTCTCACTATTCCAGCCTGAAAGACAAGATGGAAGAGATAGGAAAGGAGGGCAAACTTGAGGAAGTGATAAATTCTGTAGACTGTGTTAGCAGCATGAAAGCAGTGAAAAAAACTGGAAAATCGAGAGCATACATAGATCCAGAGGATCTCACTGAAGCTTTGAAGTGAGCTCACTATACCATGCTGACTATTGAAGAACTTTCATCACAACTTTTCAAAGGGAAAAGTTACTTACTACCCTTGATGTGAAGGGTGGTTACCAGTAAGTGAAGCAGAATGAAACCTGTAGTTTTCTAATTACATTCTGGATGCTATTCTGGAGATACAGGTGATTGCTCAGGCCTTTTGGCATTCCTACTGCTCAGAAGAGCATCAATGCAGGCAGCAGAGATAGTTAGTGATTGCCCCAGAGTAGAAGCTAGTGTGGATGATTTATTACTCTACAAATGTGGAGACATCACAAACCAAAATCAGAAACTAATGTGACTGCTAGAGAAGGCTTGCTAGATGAATCAGAAGCTGAACATGAAAATTATGCAACTGAATATTCTTGAACAACAATACAAAAATTATCTATTGACAGCAAAAGGAATTTGCCCAAATCCTGACAGGGTGAGAACTGCAGCAGAAATGCAATGATGAATTGACGTGAAAGCAGAAATGAGGTCACCTTGTTGCATGATGCCAGGAAACAGGACTTGGAGCAACTCTTATGTAACAAGGACAAGCAGCACTGCTCTGACTATCTGGTCTTTAGAATATCTGAGCCATCATCATCATACTAACCATAGAAAGGCTGATGTGGCAGTGAAAATTACCAGAGTACAAAGAAATCCAGTAAATCCAACACAGGAATCTATAAGGCATTCCTTGAGTGGAGAAATGCCTTGACTGAAGATATGAAAAATAATCCTGTTCAAAAACTGATACCACACTGCATCGAATCTATTCTTTCCATAGTGAAAAAAAAGACTGCTGAAGTCAAAATCAAGTGACAAGATCAGGGTGAAATGACAAAGTCAAATTTGATTTTGCTAAAATTGCCATGTCATTGACAAAACTGAGCAGTGGCAAATCAGTCAGAGTGCAAACATTCAACGCTTTCAACGAGAGTTAGCTTACATGGAAACTTGTGATCTATGTAATGCAGTTGTCACCTCAAATGTAGATAGTGAATGTGAATGACCAGGAAAATCATCACAACAGCAGGCATCTACATACAATTACACAAGCTGTACCTTCACTGCAGGCAGTGGATAAGGAAGAAGTAACTTCACCACCTAGATAGAAAACAGATCGATCATCAAGTCCCAGATCTCCTCTGCTTCCCAGCAACTGAAATAGATCAGCAACAAACAATTACCATGCGAACAGCACTCAAAACAGAAACAAAACTTTCCAAAAAAGGAACATCATCATAGGAATGAGCTGAACCAGGGAAACATACTATGGTAATGTATACAGCTTCCATTAGGAGACCTGCTCGATTTAGAGACAATGTCTGCAATACATGTGCAGCAAATGATGATAGTAGGACTGACTATAGATAACAAGGTGTAGAGCTGGATGAACACAGCAGGCCAAGCAGCATCAGAGGAGCAGGAAAGCTGACACTTCGGGTCTAGACCCTTCTTCTGATGTTGACAAAATTTCTCTTGATGAATAATCATTTTCTTTGGGACCATGTATATTGGGTAACTTGAATAATTTGTATTTGTAAATGACAGTTCATCCCATTTAGTTTTTTTTTCAAAGAAATGGTGCTGGAAAAATAGAATTATACCTTAGTGTACAGGTTGGCTTGCTGGGGTCATGTAACCTCTATCTCTTCTGTAAAGTGCCTTAGCATGCAGTCTGTGGCTGCCATTAAACTCATTTCTCTTGAAGTGAGGCCAGACAAAAAATGTTGTGGAGGTTCTTACTTGGAACTCATATTTACAAAGAAACAGCTATACTGCTGTGCCAGAAATGACTCTAAATACTGCATTGTGATTGTGTGATTCAGCTTGATGTTTTTCAGAAAGCTTCTTTTCAAAATTATACAAGTTCAAATTTCTCATCAGCGTCAAAAATGATTTTTATCGGGCCCCTTCTCGAAATGCCATGATGTCACCATGTTCCGAGCAATTCTATTGGGATATTCTTAAAGTCAATGCATCAAATTTCAATTTGCTTCATCACATAAAACAGTCTTTGATCTTCTGATGGGCACCAGTCCAATTCTCAAATTAATTTGATCCTGTAACTACCGTATATGTATATTTGTGTATGTGTATATGTGTGTACTATATATTTATATTTTATATATAGAGAGAGCATCTTGTCAAGATATCTTGTCAATAAACCACACTAAGGTGAGTCAGGTCATCATTTAATGTGTGGACAATAATTGATTTTTAATGCTGTATCTTTACTGCAAATTTTGCACACCGTTTATAAATCTTAATTGACTTTTATTTCTACTTAGCCTTAAAAACAACATAGCACTAGTTTTCACGTGTGTAGTTTCTTCTTTTAAAAATAAATTTTTTAGTTCTTTATTATTTTAAATATTAAGTTCTTACCTTAGGACCTTATTGGTGTCTCACAAAAGGCATCACACCACTGCATCTTGCTGGTCACTGACGTTTTCTTTGCAACAGCTGAACAACTTGTTTGGTTAACATCGGAAACACCTTGGAAGGACAGCCGACAATAGGTTTCCCCTTCATCATGAGATTCAATTGCATCCAAGTGGCCACCAAGACACGCAGCAAGTGCCTAGTCAGATGCATCAATAGGAAGACTTTGACTCCTTCAATGTCTGACTGGTCTCCATACTTCATCATGTGTACAGTCTATTTCTTGGATGCTACTCCTTCATCCTCCAACAACAGACTGCCTCAGGTTTTCACTCCAATACCCAAAGTATGTGTTGGATGTTAGGTGGCAAAAGATATCACTTGACGAAATAGTTATTGATCCCTCCAAATGTGAGCACAGAGGTGATACAACTATCACTATTGTTCACCAGGACAATACTTAAGCAAGGCATTGTGCTTCTGAAGGTGCAATTCTGCTGCCTGGACTAGTTGTCTGGTTTCCTCCAATATCTTACTGCAGGAGCTTTGGTCATTGTGCTGGTCTGTTGTGGTCATCATTACATGGGCCTCCAGAGGAGTATTGATGTGGTATTCATTGAAACCAAGGAGGAAACATCCACCTTGGGGATTAACAAAAGCAGGAGCTAAAGGAGGGGCAGAGTGAAATGATGCTGATCAGAGAGTACTCTGCTGCACAATGAGCTGGCCACTTCCTCCACCCCTGCGAAAAAGATATCCCTTCTGTCATACTCAGACTCTAGAGTAGGATCCTGGTCATCATCTATAATCCAACGTTCTGCCCTGCTGAAGGTACCAGCCTCTTTTTCTGGTGAAGGGGAAGGCTTTGGTGCAACCCACATATCGTTCGCTCATGGCAGGCAGCAGCTTCAGTGAAGACTGTCATGGAATGCAAATGAGTCTCACACGTTTATCTGAACCACTTTCACTCTTGCTCCTACTGGTCCTCAGTGGATAGGAAACTTGTCTGCATATCAATTAAGGGCTCCTTTGGGAAAATCAGAATTGTGCGTCTGACCCAAAAACAGATTAGGCCCCTGTTTGCATGGCAATAATTCAGTCCATGTGCTCAAATTCAACAAGGAGGTCAAATGGATGATTTGCAGTATTATGGATGGGAAATTTCCACTAAGGTCTGCGTAATTGGTGAGTTATATTTGCTATTCCTATACCATTCCCATTTCCCTCAATGGAAAGAAACTAGCCACTAACCACCCTTCTGAATGACAAGCATGAAGAATTTAAATCAATGACTAATAAAAACATAATAACATAAACAACACAAAAAAATCTGCTTTTAAGAAAGAAGCTATGCACAAATTAAAATTTGTACTGTATCGTTATTATGGATAAGTAAATTTGAAAGTTAATCAAGATTTATAAACTATGTGTGGAAAAGCAGTAAAATAAAATTATCAAAATAGTGAGTATTGATTTCAAGTTAAATAATGTTTTGACTCAATTTATTTACTGAAAAGACATCTTCACAAGATGCAACATATATATTATATTTGATAGTTATAGAACCAGCTCAATTTGAGAATTGGTTTGGTGCCAATCTGTAGAACAAGGAGTATTTTAGATCATAAAGCAGATTGAAATTCGATATATTGCCTGTACAAATATCCCAATGGGGTTGCCAGGAAGATGGTGACATCATAGTATTTCAAGAAAGGGCCTGATAAATACATTTTGTTCACTGACGAGAAAGTTTGATCTCGCATACACTTGAAACGCAACTTTCTGTACTTAATCAAGCTGAATCACAATGCAGTATTCAGAACCATTCGCTGGCACAGTATTTTTTATTTAAATCTGGATCTCAAATTAGAATCTCAACAACATTTTTGTTAAGGTCTCATCAGTAAGTCAGAGGCATCTGATTTATAATTATCTAGCAGTCCCTGCTGGTTAGATGGTGTTTTATTGTTTGAACATATTATTGAATCTTCTTGTTTATATCTTGTCTTACAAATATTCTTATTAATCATGCAAAGTGTTGATGCAATCAAAACATTCTATTATATTTTGAATTATCAAATTATCAAATTCAAAATCATTTAATATAGTGGCAATGACCTTGTATTAATATTAACTGTAATGAAGAACACAGAGTGCTATTAGGATATTTTAATTTATTGTTTTTAAATTATCAGGACTGCAATCAAATCTGGTCACAAAATTCAAAGTTAAGAATGTTATGTCTTAAACTAAAATACATTCATGTATCATTATTATTCTTGATCAATAGCTATTTAAACATTTATAATTAAGTGCAATTATTTTTCTTCCATAGATCTGCACACCATGACGCCAGTCGCAACATTTTGACAATGAAAAAAACTCTAAGAACATGTAAACTAACATATAAACATGATATCAAGATTTCTCATGGATGCTGCTGGAACTTAAGGCAAATTGTAGAAAAGCAATCTTTTGATTATGTTTCTTCTCATTACCATTCTCTCAACAGAGTGACAAAAATGTTGTGTTATGTGTTTATTCAACTTTTAATGAAAATATGTTTCCTTTGTACTTTCACAGAAATTGGGCTTCATCAGCTGGGCCAGCATTTATTGCTCGTCCCTAATTGATCTCGAAAAAGTGGTGTTGCGCTGCCTTCGTATACCATGTGGCTTGGGTGCACCATTGTTAGGAAGGGAGCTCCTTAGCAACTGTGAACGACCAACAATAAAGTTCCATGACATGATGGTACAGTTTAGAGGGAAACGTGCAGATGCTATATCTGCAGCCTTTGTCCTTCTGGGTACTAAATGTTTTGGGTTTGAAAAGTGCTGTTGTAGGAGCCTCATTGAGTAACTGCAGTGCATCTTCTAGATGGTACATACTGCTGCCTGTACACATTGGTCACGAAAGGAGTGAATATTGAAGTTAGTGGATAGAGTGCCAATCAAGCAGGCTTCTTTGTCCTGAATGGTGTTAAGCTTCTTGACTGTTGTTGGAGCTGCACTTATCCAGGTGACTGGAGAGGATTCCATTACATTCCTGATGAGTGCCTTTGGTTGATGAACAGGCCTTGAGGAGCCAGCAAATTGGTTATTCACTGCATTATTCCCAGCCTCTGATTGTATAAAGTAGCATCTTCATTAATAGCCTTATAATGATTAATATTTCTGGAAGATGAGATAATTTTGCAATTTTGCTCATTTAGAGAGTGCATATCAGGATAAAGAAATCTATGGGCAAAATAATTGACTAAAACTACCTGATATTTTATATGCAACAATTTACCACTTTGAAGTTCCTATCTTCAAAATACAATAATTTGTTTCTTTTAATATGCATTGACTTGATTGAAATATTGGACAAAATGTGCTAGGGTAAGGATAAGGGGAAACCTATTGTGATTCCAGGGAAGAGATGAGAACGGAAATATGTGAATTGAATCTGACATAGTGTGTGCAAAAGTGTAATTGATTGGGATTCATAATTACATGATACCCGGCGAATTCACTCTTTGTGGGTAGGAAACACAGAGACGAATGTAGTGGGTATGGCTATGACGCTAATACCCTGCTGTTACCCCACAGAGTTAAGTCTGGGTGAGCAAGGGGGAAGAAAATGCCTGCAACAAAACCTGGAGTGGGTGGGGTAAGCGTTTTGACCTGTGAGGGAGGAGACTGCAAAACCCACTAATGAGGGGCCCTACAGAGGGCAAGAACAATACACACAGAACAATGCACTGATCAAGCCACTGAGCTGTGGGGTCCCTAATCATTGGTGATCTAAAGACATTAGCTTCCTGTCTGCTGTACACCTTCCTGAATCAGACATTGCTGACCACTTCATTCACACCATCACTTTCAAGCATAGAAGCCCTGTTCATTAGGCATCATGCTGGGACAGTTGCATTTGGGGAAACACAGGTGCAGTACATAAACAATTACACTTATGTAAACATGGTACATTACGTACTGCCACCTTAAGGATACTGGACCTGGGTGTCCATGTCAACTACCAATCTGTCCCTGGAGGTAGACACTAATCTGTCCATTGAGGCAGCTAGAAGATCACATGCTTGGGACATTAGGGTCTCGATAGTGGATCCTCTGGGCTATGAGGAATGTTGTGTCTCACATCCCAGCCTACTGTTCCCATTCATCCCTGTGCATGTTCGTGATGTCCCTAATTGCTGACACCACAGGGTCCTGCTTGGAGCACTCCACCAGTCTGAGTGCCAGCAGCCCAGGGTAATGCTTTCTGAGCCATCTGTGGAGCTGTTACAGTAGGTGCCCATCAACTTGTGTTCCTAAGCTTTCGAAGGTTAATGTTCCCACCAAGTTGTCAGCATCAGAGCTGTTGGAGGGTGTGGGAGTCAGCCTTACTGATCCTTCCTCGGCGACCTCAGTAATTTTCTCCACAGGGCTCAGGGTGGTGGCTGCTGTCGGATCAGTTTGTTTCTCCACCAGGGTTGTGGACATCCCACTGGTACCTCCATGACACGAGGGAGAGGAGGAACAGCAGCCAATGGTTACACGTGATGTGCAATGAATGACAGTGACAACTGAAATGAGGAGTGGCACTTACTTGGTTGATGGACCATGGATGTCTCAGCATTCCCACAAGAGCAACCCCATTCTTCTTCTACAAGGGACAGAATTATCTCCTCATAGGGATTGGGAATCCTGATATCAAACACCCCTTCAGCTTTCTGTCCTGTTGAGGGCTGCCTTCTCCTGGAAGGGAAAGGGAGGGATTGCGGGAGATGAAAGTCAGTGGTATTCCCAGTATGCTGGTGTAGGTGGGCAAAATGTTGTGGCATGTTCTAGCCAAGTGAGTAGGTAATGCAGAGTTCATGCAAGGTTAGTGACATAGGAGGTTGTGGAGGGAATGAGAACAAATGAGGGAAGATGTTGCAGGCAATGGAGAGTAACAAAGCATAAGCCTTGGTGGGATATGGGTGCAGTAGCAGAAATAGAGTGAGTATGAGGGTGCAGACAGAAGATTGTGGCATTTACTTTGTCAGAGCAGAGAAGGTCATTGACATCTTGCAGAATTGCTGGCTATTCCTCCATACCATGAAGGTCACATGGACCAGGTTTAGGGACCTCAGACCAGGATCCCCAAGGTCTGCTGATGTGGGCTCCTCTGCTGGTCCTTCTGGAAAGGGACACCGTGTCCACCAGGCTCCTAATGGAGGATTGTGGTGCCATTTTCCCCCAGTATCTTTGATTTCTCACACGGTAGTCAGTCACCAAAGTGCCAATGTGTTTGGACATGGAGACTATCAGTCACAAGCTGGTCCCACAGCTCAGAAGGAAACCTGTGTGCCAAGCAAGATTCTGTCAATTGTTGAGATTGATGATTTTGATATTTTCACATGACTTGATAAATTGATTGTCACCTGTTATGATAATGGGCCAATAAAAAGGTTTTTGTTTTTCTGTGCTGTACAACCTATGTGTGTTTGGTCTAGCATGGTTTAACATAGAGTTTGCAAAACAAACACTTTAAAATTTACATTGCTGGAGAACCCTAATTCCTCTGTAAACGACCAGAATGAATGTTCTTGCTGAGGGACCTGTTGGAAGTTTTGAGGACAACCAATGATGATCTTTTGTTGCAATCGGTCAACATCTGATATGGCTTTGTGAGTCTGCTCTGCTAGGCTGTGACCGAAATGAATGGATGAGGTTTGGAACTGACAGGTTTTTTACCTTGTGGATTGTAATAATATGTAGAACAATGCTAACCACTGGACCAATAAAACAAGGCCCTGTTGATGTAAAATGTTCATGGATGTCCATCTCAATTAGGTTTATTGAGATTGAAAACTGTAATATCAGTGAAAAGGACCATTGTAAGCAGTTTATCAGGAACAGACTGCACTGCATTGTGCCAGTTTCCTGAGTACGCTATGTGTAAAATGGGTAAAGGGATGATATTTGCACTTGGACAGTGCATGTTGTCCATTTATTTTGGAATATAATGCTTGAAAGGAGGTGAAAGTTTTAACTTTTCTGGCAACATTCAAGTACTGTATCAAATTGACGGTATGTACTATCTAACTGGAGACTGTAAGCTGTGAAGTTGCAGGTACTGCTTGGGTTTCATTGACGTGCTTGTGTGACTATTTTTCACATTCTTCTGCAAAGCGTTGTGTTTCTCTGGGTAAATGGATTTATTGCACATTTTAGCGCAATGTCATCTTGTAAAACACAGCTTTTACATATATCACAAATTATTGGACATTATTTTGATGAGTGGGACAAGCAACATCTCATACAAGGTTTGGATGTTGTTTGCAGAACCAGTTGAGTCTAGTACCTGAAGACATTTATGGTCAACAATTGCTTCAACCTTATAGTGCTCTGTTATAAATTTTCTTGCTTTCAGACTCTCACTGATCAGTGCAATGGATTCAGTTAGTGTGTTCAGTCAGTCCATTTTATATGTTATGTAACATTAACAGTAAGCAGAGAACCCAGACAATCATAAGTCCAAGATATGATAAAAGTGTAAACAGTTAGTGTTTTTGTGGGATGTGTCAGGTGAGCAAAGATCTTGTCATACTAGCATTGGGTTTTTACCCATATCAAATAGAAGCCAGTTGTGTCAACTGGTTAATGGCAGCTAGTTGTTAATAAAAGATGAGAGCAACAGTGGCTATTGTGAAGCACTTAACATCAGGCACAACTTGGCCTGTACTCAGCCCACCATGTTCAACACCATCCTGAAAAATAAGTTCTGAGATCACTTCTTGTAAATGCAGCCACGTTCATGGACAGTGGAACTGTGATTCTTGAAATAGAAGCCATGGCCTCTTCATTCTCCCTCAATTACAACTGAGCTCCACACAATCATCCTTGGCCCTCATTTCAAGACCCTTGCCTAGCTCTCAGATTAGTGCCACTGTCCCCCTTATCAGCCATTTTCAGTGTCAGAGATTCTAGAGAGTTCAGTCACTAAGGTGACAGATTCCAAACTCCAGCCCTACACCCTCCCTCAACCTCTGGAACTCCATCTATCAAACTTGCCTTCCTGCATATACTTGCAAGTATCGGGTCTTTGGAAATCATCTTCCCTGTTATGGTCCTTGCTCTCACCAGCATGGACTCCACCCACTGAAAATAACTCCCCTCACATTTCAATGGACCTCACTGTTGGAGTTGCTGCTTCCGAATGCCAGCTGCAAGAAATGAAATGTGTCACCTTTCAAAACTCGTTCAACCACGTTGCACCCTCCCCCTTGTCACCTACCAACTTCCCCATCTCTTTGTTGTGCTTTTAGATTTCTTCAAACCAAAAGTAGTCCAGCACAGATGAGAATGGCCACTTTTCTGGTCAAACTAGACTAGTTGGCTTTAATGAGTAAGATTGCATTTATTGCATCACTGCAACAATTTACTGATTATATGACTAAAATCCACATTACTAATAAAACTGTTAGGAGCACATTAGCTTCAGATCTGTCTTCTATTAGCTTTTGCTTCACTTTCTGGCCAAGTTCCCATAAGTGGGTGGTGCTTACTGTAATACATCAACTGTTAATCCATTCAGACCCATGTACAACATCCTTCACCTACCAATAGAGGGATAATAATTCCTCTCCCCTCTGTTACTATTCAGCACCCCACATTAACCCTGTAATGCAATTTAAATCAACCACTTTGAGTCTTGGTTTCAGCAAGAAAAGTTTCATTCAAAAATATGTTAGGGACAGGTTTCTTCGAGATAGCCAAGTAATAGAAAAAATACAAAAGTTTCAGCACTGTTTGTAATTCTCAATTTAATGCACCTCACACACCCTTCTATCTGAATCTTGGATTTGTTGGTTCCTAGAGCAACTGAACCTTTAGTTCTCTCTCACTTCCATGGTCTGTGTAGAAATGGATAATTGTTATAACTGAGAGCATCGCTGGCTAGGCCCGCATTCATTGCCCAACCCAGAGGGCAGTTAAGAGTCAGCCACATTACCAGACATGTAAGGACGGCATTAGTGAACCAGATGGGTTTTTCCACCAATCGACGACAGATTGATGGTCGGCATTAGGCTCTTAATTCCAGATTTTTATGGAATTCAAATTCCACCTCTTCCATTGAGATAACAAGGTGTAGAGCTGGATGAACATAGCAGGCCAAGCAGCATCAGAGGAGCAGGAAAGCTGACGTTTCGGGCCTAGACCCTTCTTCAGAAAAAGAA
>JAHRHZ010000012.1:56902390-56933363 GCA_024137785.1 Ginglymostoma cirratum
TTCCTGCTCCTCTGATGCTGCTTGGCCTGCTGTGTTCATCCAGCTCTAAACCTTGTTATCTCAGATTCTCCAGCATCTGCAGTTCCTACTGTCTCTCCACCTCTTCCATGACAGGATTCAAACCCAGGTCCCCAGAACATTACCAGGATCTCTGGATTAACAGTCCACTGATTATACCACTAGGTCACTGCCTCCCTATATTCCCAAGACCCTAACATTGACAGCGCTACCCATCTTTATAGACCATTTTTGTGATACCTTCCCAGAATCCTCCCCAACTCAACAACAAAGGGCCTGCCCCTCTCTCTCTCTACTATCATCTGATGTCAATTATTATCTGTTGTTGAACGATGCTCTGCGTGAGGGAAGAGCAACTGCTATTCTACCCAACTATAAAAAGTACATTACCTTCTGCAGTGATTGGAACCAGGTGGATCTCATTGACTATGAAATACTTGATTGGGGTCATTAACCTGAGCCAATCAGGGAGCCCTGTCTGACGAACATGAACAGGAGATTCAGAATCTCCTGAGTTCAGGAACTGAATCTGAGCTGGCAGGCCATCGTCAGTGTACTATGCACATAAAAATAAAGGGTGACATGATAACTGGATACCAGCATTGGTGTAATTATTTCACCTTGTCTACTGCATGCCACTTGTATGCAGTTGTGAATCTGAAGGCATGTATTTCTTGTTGGTGGAAATTTAGTTGGAAAGGTGCACTTAATTCTGGTGAGATTGCATTTGCATGATCATGCAAGTGGTTCAGTGGTTATCACTGCTGCATTTCAGCACCAGGGACCTGGGTTTGAATCCACCCTTAGGTGACCATCTGCGTGGAGTTTGCACATTCTCCCTGTGTCTATATGGGCTTCTGTTGGGTGCTCCAGTTTCCTCCCACAGTCCCAGGATGTGCAGGATAAATTTGGCCATGCTAAATTGTCCAAAGTGTCCTGTAATGTGTAGGCTACATGGGATAGCCATGGGAAATGAGAGATTATAGGGATAGGGTGAGGGGATGAGTTGGGGTGGGATGTTCTTTAGAGGATTGGTGCAAATTTGATGGGCTGAATGGCCTCTATCTATACTGTTGGGATTCTATTCTATGCATAACATCCGGATGCATACAAAAGGACGATGGAAATCTCAACACACATTCAAACTGTTGAGATTCAATACCTTGGTTGTATCCCACTGTCTGAAAGTTAATTTCTGGTCTCCCAAAATTCATTTTTCTCACCTGTCAAGGTACCTGCTTCCCAGAGTGAAACATAATTCTGCCCATTAACTCTTCTCCTCTCCAGATTGATCTAGTGAGCAGTCCCTTCATTTTCTTTTCTTATTTCATACTTCACAGAAATGTGCTCTTGAAATATCATACATTAGAATTTTATTTGTTTCAGCAAAGACTGTGTTTGTTAAGATGGACACAATCATTTTTTTCACTGTGACAGTAATAAATACACTTACGTCAAGCATAGCACAATCAGAGTTAACTCCTTTTAATTTGCCTTAATTATGTGCCTTTCCCACTGCCTTTAACTGCATTGAAGCATTATTCATGAAATTAATTTTGTACTGAGTGCAAGTTTTTATTTATTTCCTTTATATATTTGCATTTGGTGCTAAATATGTATTAATAATTCATTAATAACATCAACTAAAAGAAAATATGTCCTATCATTGCATTGCCATCAATTTATTAATTAATCATTAATCATTTTTAAGCTTGCCATGTGCCTTAAGACTTTTAATTATTAATTAGCCCTTTTAAAAGTATTTTAGTGTTTGTTACGTGGTAGCTATCAAACCTCCCGCCAATAAATTGCATGAGCCATCCTAAGTAATATTATGAAGTGGATAAGAGGGGCTGAAGGAGGAGGTTTAGCATGTGTATTGCTGGCCTGTAGACAGGGAGGGAGAATTACTGTCTTAAATAATTTCTTATGTTGTTTACATATATTAGGTTGACTACCAAAGATTAACTTAAAAGCTGAAGGCAAAAAAAAATTGAAAAGTCCGAAGAAATATTGAAAATGATTAATCAAACTACAAGTAATTCAGAAACAGCAACTGTCTACCAACCTAAGAGCAAATTACTGTAGATGCTGGAATCTGTACTGAAAACAAAAAGTGCAGGAGATCAAAGCGGGTCAGGCAGTATCTGTGGAGAGAGAGTAAGCTAACGTTTCAACAATTCTTCATCAGAACGACCTAATTAGGTATCTTTACAGGAAATATTAACTAACAAAAAATATATGTGGTTGACTATGTAGCCATGTTGGCCTTCCTTCAAATCAGCACATTCAGAAGATCAAGCCTTGACATATATAAAAACAGTTACTAATCCAGTACAAGAACATGTGATAATATCAATGCTAGCTACTAGGCACCATTAGCCATCACTTGTTGCCAGTGATCTACTGCTGCTGCTGTCTATGCTTCTACGTCTTGTAGATCAGTGCCCATTTTTCAACTGAGAGTTGAGAATTGAAAGGTTCAATATGGCACGCAATATGCACACCATCATTTCATCATGTGAAATTTAAACATGAAATTATAGCTTTTAAAACAATGTATGATCTCTCTTCATGCCTCATGGACACGATATTTTCCTTAATAGTGGACTATTTTGAGTTGCCAAAGCATTCTACACCTCATGGGACAACAAAGACTTAGAAATACAGAGTGATTGAATTAATCTACAGAATGAGACTTCAAACTTTTCATGGCAGTTTGAGAGTTTGAATTCAGTTTTAAATTTTTAGAAATATTATCTGATATCATTAATACTGACCACAAAATTGTTGGATTGTCATAAAGACCCAACTGTCTCACTTACATTCTTGACATCAAACTTGCCATCTTTACCTGACCTAGAACATTTGAAATTCCAGTGATACACCAGTGTGAGTTACTCCAAAATGCCTCCTGAACTGGCTGAGATAGCCATTCAGTTCTCTCAGGCCACTCCCAGTGTCCCACTACTACTTTTTCATGGGCAAATAGGAATGGGGAATAAATGTCAACCTTGCCCTCTCCAGCCACATCTGCAAATGAATAAATAAAAATATCCTGGATAATTGCTGTTGTGAAAATTTAAAATAAGAATAATCACCATTTTCTAAAATTAATGTCAAGCACAGTAAATGTGCCACGTAAATGTTTGATAATGATGCACTAAGATACTGATGTGTATCATGAATTTAAAACTTAAAGGTTAAGCTTTATTAATCTGTTAGTTACTTGGAACAATTCAGGCAGAAATTAATCATCAACTGTGATATAATTTCAAATAAGGTCGTTAGCTCTCAAGAGTTTTCCGGTAGACCATCTATAATAAAGCAATTTTTTTTAATACACTTCAATGGCTCTGCTTTATGTTGCAGAGGAGAAAATATGTGACAGGTAATTTCACAGTTTAAAAACATTGGTTCCTCATTAAACAACAATATTTTTATGGGACTACATTTTAAAATATACAAAAGATTCAGGATACCAGAGGGAATGTTTGTTTTACATTTGATTAATGATTAACATTATGACAATGCTAGAGCTGAATTTGTTCAAACTTGCTGTTATCTGCATTGCCGTTATACAGTTTCTTATTTGTCACATGTTGAAGTAAGTGTTAAATGTTTAGTAAAAACCTGGAAAATATAAGGACACAATTGTTGTGGCGCTTAGTGAAGACTTTCAGGTATAGTTTCTCTGCTTGCTTTCAGTATATTTAAACCAGTGGTATGCTTCATTAGCGGTTATGTTTTATGAGCTAGTCTGCCTTTCCTCACTTGTACGATTAGTAAACGTAATCATGCAGTAATTATTATAAGTCAAATTCAATACTTTACTGAACCATAGGTAATATTGAAACCTACTCACAGATAAATTGAAAATTTAATTTTCTTTGGCACTGACCTCCTGGATCCTTAATTAGTGAATAAAGCAAGAAAGAATTGTTAATTAGTTAATCTGAACAGTTAGTTAATTGATTCTTTGGTAAGAATTTAAAGAACATTTTCCAAGGTAGTTAGAATTCTAAAATGATTCTAAATCATAGATGTAAATTACACATGAGTGCGTGCTGTGTAGAGATGTGTTTTGAATTTGCATTTGTAGAGCTGGAATTTCCTCAGAGCTACTTCAACCCTACCACAATAATGTTTCTGGGAGTTTGGCAGGAACTCAATTGACATGCATATACAGAGTTTCCCAGTACTTCCAGTGAACTTACACAGGCAGAATAGTCGCAACTTCCGAGAAATTCTGGAAATGTCATGGGAAAGTGCAATGTCCTTCGTGTAGGACCACAAACATTGGCAAAAAAAAGTCTGGAATGAGGCAAACCAGAAACTAGTGCTTAGTTTATACTATGTAAGTTTTTAAAACCTAGACACTATAGGAGTTGAGAAATTGCTGGCTGGAAATTTGAATCTGAGAGTACCAGAAGGACTGATCTTGTGTCACTATAACTTCACACAGGATGATCAGTTAATGTGACACTCACTTTGCAGTTTTAGTTCATCTGGTCTATGCAATAAACTTTGAAAAGATCAAGCATCAGATAGAAAATAGGTATCATTAGAGTTATTTGAAGGGTCAGGCATCCAACCAGCAGGTTAAAGCATTTTGGAAGCTCTCCTACAGTAAAAAAAAATCTTAAAGAAACACTTCATGGTACTAGAGGCCTTGTGCTGAGTCCCTGGGAAGGCAGAGGAGTTGGTTACCTATCCTTACAAAAACTTCAACGTAATATGATGAGGAATCCTCAAGCAAGTTAGAGCCATACTCTGCCATGCTCCTTTACAGTGACAGGCTGACAAATACTTTCAGCATCTGAGTGAGTGTGCCTATCAGCACCTTCCTGCAAGCTTCTCCATCAAGCTCCTCATCTGAGTTCCGTGCAGAACCTGCCTGCAAGTGTATCTTGCTGTGAACATTACACCTGATGTCCCTGCAACCCACATGCCTACTTACTGCTCTAGCGTTCGTGCAGTGGCATTGCCTGAGCTGGTAGTTACAAGTCAGATCAAGTCATGAGACATTACATCAGTACTCTTCCTGGGCCTTCTGAAAGCAGAAAATTGGGAAGGGAATGTGAGGTTGAGGGAACTGAGGTTGAAGTGAGAGTAAAAAGTTCAAGATCATACCATCTGCTGGTTGGGCTTCATACCAGATAACAAGATGAAGGTGTTCTAGGAGGTGAGAAGGGTCATAATCAGGTACTGAGTACTACAGAATCTGTTACAGCCAGACCATGATGCTAGGAACTAGGCTCTTCGACAAAGTCAGGAGACGCAGGTGCCCTTGTCCTGCTCTGTTCCCTTCTATAATATACCACCTTGTCTTGTCAGAGAGAGCAAGGGGGGTCCGAAGAAGAGTCACTAGACTTGAAATGTTAACTCTGCTTTTTTCTCCACAGATGCTCCCAGACTGGTTGAATTTCTCAGCAATTTCTGTGTTTGTGTAAGAGAGAGAGAGCGGACCTGATGAATATGTATAAGATTATGAGGGGGCTAGACAGGATGGATAAAAAACAACTGTTCCCCTTAGTTGAGAGATAAAAGGTACTGCAGATGCTGGAGAATCAGAGATAACAAGGTGTGGGGCTGGATGAAAACAGCAGGCCAAGCAGCATCATAGGAGCAGGAAAGCTTGACGTTTCGGGCCTAGACCCTTCAAGTTCCGCTTTCAAGCACTTACTCCTTAACCTTGAATATTATGACGCTTCAAATGCTCATCCACGTCCATTCTTTCAAAGGCCATAAGTGGGCACACTTTTAGGGTGAAGGGTAGGAGATTTAAAGGGAGTCTGAGAAAAAAGACTTTGCATTCAGATAGTGATGGGAATCTGGAATATACTGCCTGAGAGGATAGTTGAGGCAGGAAACCTCATGGCCTTTGAAAGAATGGACGTGGATGAGCCTTTGAAGCGTCAAAATATTCAAGGTTAAGGATTAAGTGCTTGAAAGTGGAATAAATGTTGCTGTTGAGTAGTTCTTTCAATGCAAACTTGATGGGCTGAAAGTCCACTTCTGCATTGTATGATTCTAGGATTTGACAAGGTAATATGTCAAAGGTTATTGTGAAAAATAAAGGCTCATGGTGTAGGGGGTAATGTATTGGCACGGATAGAAGATTTGCTGGCTATCAGGAAGCAGAGAGTCGAACGAAATGGGTTTTTGATTGGCTGGCAAGATGACCCAGGTGGTGCGTCATAGGGCTCAGTGCTGGGGCCTCACATCTTTACAATTTATCCAAATGATTTTGATGAAAGGATCAAAGATAGATAAATTTGCAGATGATATAAGGATAGATAGTAAAGTGAGATATGAAGAGGACATTGAGAGCTTTCAAAGGTATGTTGATAGGTAAAGTGATTGAGCAAATATGTGGGGAATTGATACAAAGTGGCAAAGTGTTGAATTGTCCATTTTGGCAGAAAAAATAATAAAGGGGAATACTATCTAAATATTGAGAGGATGCAGAGTGGTCTTAGTTTCCTACTACAATAATTGCAAAAGGTTAGTGAGCAAGTACAGCAAGTAATCAGGAAAGTTAATAGAATGTTATGGTTTATTGTGAAGGGAATTGAATGAAAGGGTACGGAGGTTATATTTCAATTATACAAAGCATTGGTGAAACTGCATCAGGAGTGCTGATCACTGCACAAGCATCCTTCAAAATTCCCTTGAAGAATAATTATTGCCCAAAAGGAAAATAACTAAATTAAAAGTGCTGTTGTTTCTTGTGTATAGTCACCCTTAGAACATGTTTGGCAAGGTCACCATTTATTACCCAACTTGTATTGCCCTCCTGAAGTTGTAGAAAACCTACTTATCTTTATTGCAAGTATAAGAATTGAAGCAGACCATTGTAACAGGAGTAGGTGACAAGGTGGCTGATGTTTGGGATTGTGTCGTCGGAGGCTATTATCAAAGCCTCCACAATTTGAAATGATAGAGAAGTCACCAAAAGTAAAATAACCTATATTTAACAGTGTAATTACCCAGAGAGATCATAAGATTTTATAAATAAGATTGGGCAGAAATATGCACTGCTGCCACAATTTCTGTTGAGAAATCGATTTGAGTTTTTTGGCCAATTGGACAGTGTTAATAGAGTTCCTTAGCTTTCATCTAGAAAACTGACTGTGCCACAATATGGAGGCTTTATTGATATCTTATATAATTTGTTCTGCATGCTAATAAAATGGAAATTATAGCAACTTATAGATAATATTTTTAAAATGACATTGCATTTGTAATTTATAATTTACTTTTGTAGAATGATAGAGTTATACAGCACAGAAACAGAGCAACTCATCCTTTGTTGTAACATACTTGTATTGATATGTGCAATTGGGCAGAGAGAGGAAATTGCCTATCTTCATTAACCTTCTTCTTCTGTAATTTTTGTTTCTTACTCTCTTTTCAACATGTTGGTCTCCCTTCCAAAGCTAATAGGCACTCCATACCACATGTGTGAGGCCCAGCCAAGGGTGCTTCGTGAGTAGTCAGGGTTGAGGGGATGATGAAGGATGTTCGGTTGGTCATTGTTTTCTATTATCTAAAAGGTTCTCAGTGCGCATCAAACTTGCTGCACCATGTGATCCCTTTGAAACTGACATGAACAATAATTTTAAAAGCAACTTTGCTTATGTGTAGCTTGTTTATTTCCTGCACGGCGCATTCCTGATTGCAGAATAACTACCTGTTCCTACAAAATTAGCAAGAATATTAAGAATGTGTCCTTGGATTTGGAAGCCCTTCTGGTGATAGCTTTGCACAAAGTATTCCTTGCCTCCCTCTAGCTTTAGAATTAAACCCAGAGATCTGAGACATGTGACCATATTATGAACTTACAAAGGATATTTGAGCTTAACCCCTTCAGCATGTGACTCAGAGACAAGAATGCTACCACCAAGCCAAGGCAATGTGTTCTGATTATAACATCAGACGTTTACATTAGAATTCCCATGCCTGAGTTTAGATGAGTTAAAATGTGAGGTGTGGTCATCACCCACAATGCTGGGCCCAAATGGGATTGTGAAGATAGGAGATTTCATGGAGGCCCCGATGGCTGTCTGCATTAAAGCTATATCTTGAAAAAAAATGAAAACCAGTAGGTCCATAGGGGAAATCCCATTCACTGGAATATATACAGTTGGAGCTGGGGCTTTACATACTCACATCCATAACATTGAGGCATGGAGCCTCCAGCTCTGATATTTTCCTGTCCTGCCACCAGGGGACCACCTTCATTAAGCTGCCAGCCTCCACATAGAGTAGAACATGATCAGCGAGAGGGCTTGGCAAAATATTGGCAGCAGCACAAACTGGCCACTAAGTGGGATTTAATTGCATGAATTGATTGCCCGCTTACTTAGAGAGGTCAGCTAACTTATTCCCTGTCTGCATCATGGGAGCAAAACTGCATCAAGAAACCATCCTGAAGTAACTTCCCCTTTTTTCTTCCTTGATACACTGCCCCCTCACCTCCTCCCTGAAGACGTACCATCCCCAACCCCAAATGAGAAGTTTAGCACTGACACTTTCTGCTCAGCATCTCCTTAGATCAATGTAAATGCATTTGTAAGTTGAACAGAGTAGGAGATCAAAACATTCTTATTGTGATAAGCAGGCCTTCCAAATCATATGTTGCCATGACATCTCAGATTTGCTGCATAGTATTATTTATTTTCAGTTTCTTATGAAGGAACCATTGTGAGTGCTTCAGAAGAACATTTTCAGGCTGTTTACATCATTGTTTTGCAGACATTCAGTTCAATTCTACATTGTCATTCCCATCTTGATCCCATATCATTACTAAAGATTTTTGAGTAGTTTCTAGACTGTTGCCTGCTTTCTGAAAGCATAAAAAATCAAATAAAATATTACTTGTAAGGACAATTGCCTGCTCATGGCTTGCATTATCAAATCTCTCATGAACGTAGCAGAAACTGATTTAATAACTTATTTATGGCATGTCTTCTGCATTGAGGCAGCTGGGAAACAATTTTTGTTTTTAAATATCAATATGTTATTATTTCCAATCCTTTTAAAAATTTAAAATACTTTATTACATGCGATATAATAAACATATTGCAATGGACTGCAGCAGTGGTTAGCAATGGTGGTGAAAGGCACTGAGCAAGGAAACTGAATGGTTCTCTGGGATCTCTACCAGCAGATGGTGACAATGAGGAAGGATAGTTGAACCAGTTGAATGGCCTCTCACTGGGGTAAAAAAGAGTATCTTTTGTAGAGAGAGTGTTAATGGGAAGGGGAAATGGATGGACAAAAAAGTTCTTCAGCCCGAAGTAACCAGCATGGTCATTTCATGTACACAGTACAAATAATTCCTTTGCATATCCTAATTTCTCTTCCCACTGTGCCAGTGGATTAAAGAATCCCTGCTTCATGATCTTTAATCCATCTGTGTATTCAAATTTCATGTTATATTTCAAACCATATTATACAATTGTCCCAAGATATGCATCACCAAAGTGCCTGACCTCCTTAACTACTCAATGTGTGCATATCTACTCCTACCTTCACAGAGTTGCAAATTATGTCCATAACTTTCAAAAATCTAATAGGCATAGCTTTTGTTTCACAAGACTGCTTATAGTCTTTTTCCACTTTTCGACTGATAAATCAGGGATCAACAGATACGGCGAAGCTGTTCCTGCTTTTAAACAAAATAAGAAGTCACAGATTTAAACTGATGTGCAAACAAAGCAGAGGTAATGTGAGAAAATACTTTTCCTTTGTCAGAATATGGAATGTTTAGGCAAGAAATGTGGTGAAGGCAGGTTCAAGTAAACCATTAAAGATGATATTGGATTTTAGTTTGGATACAAGTTGTATCCAGAGATATGGAAACAGCAGAAGATTGGCATTAGATAATAAAGCTGAACCAAATAATACAATTTGGCCTCCTTCTGCACAATAACATACTGTGCACCAGTCTTGAGCATTTGCCTTGTTCACCAAAGAATGATTCCATTAAAATCAGTTTTGCTACACAAACAGAACTACCTATGATATTATGACTGTAAGACCAGTGCTGAAGGAAAAGATCCACATTCTTAGGTTAATGGGACAATTTCTGGAACATGGTATATCAATGTCAAAGGATGACATTCATCTGAATAAAATAGCAGATGTATCCATGCAACAGTGGGAAGAGCTTAAAGTAACATGATAAACAGACGCATTAAATTTAATTGAGGTCAGAAAGCGAAAATAGGATTAATAACTGTTGAAACAGTGATAGAAAGCTGCACAAAAAAATCGTGGTGAGAAAATATTGTTGAAGATAAATGGAACAATATAACAAAGTGAGAGGTGAAAATAGGAAGGGCAAGGATTGTTTAAGTAATGAAAAGGGTTCTGACAAATTGGAACAACAATTCCCATGTGAATGTACAAAATGTTCAAAGTAGTTAAGGGGTATAAGTAGTAATGTAAAACCATGACTTAAGTGCTGACAGGGTTAAGAAATGAAGCACTGCAGATGCTGGAAAGCTGAAAGGAAGAAAACAGGAAATACAAGAAATGCTCAGCAGGTCAGACAGCTCCAATGTGGAGAGAAACATGAAGCTCAAGCTACAGATGAAATTTTAAAAGTAAAATTTGTAAAGCTTTAAAATCAAAACTTCCAGATGAAAAGTTGCATTTATTAAAAAAATTTAAAACTGTCCAATCAAATGACGAGTTTGTAAGTCAATGCTTTAGCATCATACTGAATTATGCAACTGTTCTTTTGTCCTTATTTTTAAATGAATGAATGTAAACTGGTTGTGGGAGAGTTCTGTGCGCTATATTTCTCTCATGGTGCTGGAATGGAACAAGAAAGATACCCTAACTGAAGAACTGTATCCAGGATTTGAGAATGTGATGACAACATCAGAAGCTCGGTCAAGTCAAAACCAATTGGCTGGACATCGAGTCCATACTGATCCTCCAAAAAGCATCTCACCCAGACCCAACCCCCTACCCTGTCCCTATAAGCCCACATGTCCCATGGTTAGTCCAACTGACCTCCACATCCCTGGACACTATAGGCAATTTACCATGGCCAACCCATCCATATTTTTGAATCTTCCCTACAGAAATAAATCATAGTACTTGGCTTGCTTCTTTTATGAGCTAACTAGTCTTATAATTTCTTTTAATGAATTTGTCACAGGGGCGATAAAAACTAATGGCACACTCTTTATGCTTCATTCGGAACATGGATTATGTCTTGCCCTTCCCTTCACACCAAAGGCAGTAATGTTCCGGGTTGCAGATCCACAGTGTAGGCAGGTCTCTGGTATCTTCGTGTCCAGTAACTTCATGCATAAACCAGAATGGTGAGTGTTACTTGTATTAGATTATGTGGGTGGAAAAGGGTGGATGAGAAGCTGAACTTTAATGCACTTTCATCATTCCCTGGTGGACTGGATGAGAATACAGCCTTGCAATAATCCTACAGTTTGCATTAAAATAAAGCAATTCCACTTTAGAGCTATATAAATGCTATATGATACATTTAATGTTACAGCATTGCTTAGTGAAAAATTTCTATGATATATGAATTAAGCATTGATCCTCCAAAAGTCTTCTGCACTGAATATGTTTGAGTTAGAAACAATCCTTAAATGCATGACCTGGCCAATTAAATATATGAAAACATGATTTATTACATTGGTCATAGCACACACATTAAGAATGAATTGTATTTGATTAAAACCATTAAACCACATAATTAGCTTTAGAATGTAAATTTGAATTAAATCTGAAATGTTTGGGTACATCTCGTATTCCTATTGGTATGATTTTCAGAAGTGTAAGTTTCTCGTTGTTGACTGTATGTTGTACAGCAAAATGGATACTTTGACTGGAACGGTTATAATTCATTAATATCTGTGAAACTTTTCATCATCTCTGCCAAATGATTCTGCTGTTTGCAAAACTTCTTGAATTACAGTTGATAATCTAAACCGAAGCATTTGCACTTCTGTGCAGAATGGTGTCTGAACAACGAGTGCTATGGTGAGATTTGTGGCAGAATTGAATGAGAAATCCGATGAGGCCCATCTTGATGTTGGGAGCATCTTGCTCCATCCTTTATGCTTCTGATAAGTGGCTTGGTGTGTTTCTCTGTAGGCAGTGGCGAGTTGCCAATTTGAGGGGAATTATTGCTTGCTAAACACCTTGTTAATGGCTCCATTAACATTCAGCTTCCTATCTTACCAATCATGGAAAACAAGCTTGATGTCGAGAAAACACGACATGGACTCAGAGCTTGGTGAATTCAGCCTGCTGCTTGATCTGAAAGACCTCCATTTTGGAAACCAGGCATCGCATCTCAGGGCACACTCCAGGTCCTGACACACCCCAAGTCCACAGTCATTGGGAGCCAATGTGTGTCAGTCTCAGAATTCTCAACGCAAATCTCTGAAGCAGTTACAGGATGCTTCTGCATCTTGGGCTGCCCCGCAACTATCAAGGGCACTTTGTGCTCAGAGACACATACTCAGTTCATGGATGACACCAGGATGCATCCCCTGCCTGGTCATTTGCTCTCTCAGCACTCACTTGCCCGAAGCCTAATGGAATGCTCAGAGTTTGCACTTTTTGGACTTTGGACAATCAGCCAGCAATACTATTGCTTATATCTTGCCTGCCATTTAGCACAGAAACAAATGGCTGGATCTTCAGTTTGTTTGGATGTCCAAGTTGTGTTGAGTTTTTTTGGAGGGTTTCCTGCCACAAGGCCTAGCAGGTTTTCTCCCTATATCTTAGCAAAAGCACCACAATAACTATTAATCCCACCCAATGGCATCTCTCACATCTGATCCCAGCCCCATCTTACCATGCTTTTCCCAGGACAGCTCACCACTGAGCTCATATCTGCTAAAAGACTGGCAGCCCTTGCACTCTCACTATATTTAAAAAGCTGCTGTGCATGAGGATAAGTCCTTCAGGTCCATGCTGCCTCCACAGTCAAAGGAAAGGCCAATAGTGCTGCAATAAGGTCAATTATATTCTGTGCTGTGCCATTGCAAATGCCACACACCTTTCTCTACCACCACACATTCTCACTATCTCTGCTATTGCACCTACCATGCACCAAGTTTCATGCTCAATAGTTTCAGTATTACTTTCAACATCTTTACTCACTCGGTCTAACCCACCAGTACCTCCCACACCACTAACACACCATGGCATCTGTACTTGCCCCCAATTATCTTGTAATCCTTCCACTTTTCGCCGACTTACACTGGCACTAACAGCAATGCCACCCATTTTCATATCTCTCAATCCCTCCCTTTCTCTCATTGCAGGAGACACCATCTCGTAACAGGGCAGGGGGATCCCAGACTTCTCACCCAAATTAAGCAGAAAATCCTGGCTGTTACAGGAGAAGATCGGGACTACTCTTGTGGGGGTGCAGAAACATTGATGTTGTATCAATCAAGTACATACCATTTTCCATTGCACCAACTCTCACAGTTCACTTGCACACCACATCTAACCACAGACTGCAATGTGGCCCGAAGGTACTGCCAGCATCTCACTACCTTGGCAGTAAAATGGTCAACCGCCCCCAGAAGCCACCTTCTCAACCTCTGAGGATGAGAGTATCAAGGGAAGTCTGCCTCCAGCTGCCATCCAGGACTGGTACTGAGACCTTGTTTGGAACATTAACCTTAAACAGTGTGGGAGCACAATCTGGTGAGCCCTTCACACCAACAGCCCAGCAACTGGTTGAGGATGAAATGTCCCCGGCCGCTGGCACTCAGACGACTACCAGAGATCAACTGCTCTGCCCCAGGCAGGAGAGGGCCCCGTAGTGTCAGCAATCAGGGACATCATACACATGCCCAGGGAGGAACAGGAGCAGCAGGCAGGGATGCGGGAGGCAATGGCCCTCATTGACCAGAAGCTACAGCAGTGCAGTGAGTCATGTAACTGTCTGTCTGCTTCCATGGACAGGTTGGCATCTGCCATCTACAGCCAGGTCCATCACCCTCAGGGTCTGCTGGAAAGGGCACACACACAAATGTATTCCATCCCCCAGGCCTTTAGTCCTCACGATGGTGACGGGGGACACGGAATTTGGCAAAAACTTCCTACCCTCACAAAAAAACAGGGCAGTGCCAGGGACATGCAGCTAGAGGAGGAATCCCACATGGGCTCTTCAGAATTTTGTACTTGGGACGCTCCAGCAATGGCTGGGTCTTCCACCTCCACCCTGCCTGACCTCCTCTGACCTTTAAAAGGTCACACCAAGTGGCGGGTCAACTTGAGAGATGACCCTCAGAATCCCTGGTCTGTCCAGACACAAATGTCCTAGGCTTGTGCCTAACCTCCAGGGCCAAAGGACTCCACTGCAGAGCAGGATCCCTCCATCCCAGCTGCAGAACAAGGGAGTTCACTAACATATAGTGGGACGGAGAGGAAGAATAAAACTTATTGTGGACATTTTGGTGATATGATTGACAATGCACTGCACATGAATTGGCAATTTTTTATAAATGTCACTGGTCTTGCCTTACATCAGTTTGTTTGTCTCTGTGTGGGTTTGAATGTCGTTGTTGCAGTATGAAGCATATCTTCATGGCTGCAGCCAATATTCCATGGTTCAATGTCTGTACAGAAAGCCTGCTGCAGCATCAGAAGCGAAAGGTACAAGGCACATACAAGGTTAACAGTGCTGGTGCCATCTTTGGCCCTCCTCATACAATATCCCTATTCTTTCATGGCCGCTGTGTCCAAAAGTGTTGGTGTGATTGTGTTCACCAGTAATATATTGGCAGGGAGTTGCAACATGAAAAGAAAGGCCATGTATTAGGGTAGCCAGGGAATAGTTACCCTGCCATTCTGTGTACTGTCCAGTACATGGGCCTATGTGCACTATTCTTTCCCTTTAACAGCTATAACATTGGTGGGTCCTGCAGCACCCTCCTTCTCTGGTCAAGTAACTAGCTCAATGAAGAATGTGGGAGAGCGTGTAAGAAGCAGCACCAGGCATCTCTATAAGTGAGGTATCAACATAGGCTACAAACTATGCTACAAACAGGACCTCTTGCATGCCAACAGCAACAGTGGCAGGTAGACAGAGCTAAGCAATCCCACACCAACAGAACAGATCGAAGCTCTGCAGTCCTGCCATATCCAGTTGTGAACAGTGATGGGCATTGAACAACTCACTGGAGAAAGAAGCTCCACAAATATCCTCATTATGAATGACAGAAAAGCCCAGCACATCAGTGCAAAAGATACGGCTGAAGCTTTCATACCAATCGTTAGTCAGAAATATCTTTATGATAATTCATCTCAGTCTCATCCAGAGGACTCAGTATCAGATGCTGGTCTCCAGCCAATTCAATTCACTCCATGTGACATAAAGAAACAGTTGCAGGCCCTGGATACTGCAAAGGCCATGGGCCCTGACAACATTCTGGCAATAGTATTGAAAACTATGCTCCAGCATTTACCACACCACAAGCCAAGTTATTCCAGTACAGTTACAACACTGGCATTTATCCGTCAATGTGGAAAATTGCTTGGATCTGCCCTGTACACGAAGCAGGATTAGTCCAACCCAACACATTACTGCCGTATCATTTTACTCTTGACCATCAGTAAAGTGATGGAAGGTGTCATCAGCAATGCTTTTAAGCAGCACCTGCTCAGCCATAACCTGCCCAGTGACACCTAGTTTGGTTTCCACCAGAGCCACTCAGCTCCTGACCACATTATAATCTTGGTTCAAACATGGTCAAAAGAGCTGAATTCCGGAAGTGAGGTGAAAATGATGGCCCTTGACATCAAGGGTACATTTGACCAAGTGTGACATCAAGGAGCCTGAGTAAAACGGGAGTCAATGGGATTCAGGGACAAACTCTCCACTGATTAGAGTCATACCTAGCATATAGCAAGATGGTTTAGGTTGTTGGAGGTCAGTCATCTCAGTTCCAGGACGCCTCTGCAGGAGTTTCTCAGGGTAGTGTACAAAGTCCAACTATTTCAGCTGCTTTATCAGTGACCTTCCCTCCATCATAAGGTCAGAATTAGAAATTTTTGCAGATGATTGCACAATGTTCAGCACTATTTGTGACCCTTCAGATATTGAAGCAGTCCATGTTCAAATGCAGCAAGATCTGGACAATATCTAGGTTTTCATTAATAAGTGGCAATTAACATTCAAGTAATAGTCAAGCCACATAAGTGCCAAGCAAGGACTATCTCAAACAAGAGAGAAACAATCCATCAGCCATTGACATTCAATGGCATTACTATCACTGAAATTCCCACTAGCACGTCCTAAGGTTTACCATTGACCAGAAAGTGATCTGGGCTAACTATGTAACCACAGTGACTACAAGAGTAGGTCAGAGAGCAGGAATCCTTTGATGAGTAACTCACCTCCTGACTCCCCAATGCCTATCCACCATCTACAAGGTACAAGTCACGAGTGTGATGGAATGCTCACAACTTACATGCTTGACTGCAGCTCCAACAATACTCAAGAAGTTTGATACTATCCAGGAGAAAGCAACATGATAAATACCATATGCATAAACATTCAATCCATCCAGCAAGAATGCATAATAGCAGAAGTGCATGCCCTCTACAAGATGCACTGCTAATATTTCCCATGGCTCTTTTGACAGCACTTTCCAAATCCATCACTGAGTCAAAATCCTGGCACTCTTCTCCCTGACAGCATTGTCAGCCTACCACCGGCAGGTGGAGTGCAGTGGTTCAAGAAGACAGCTCACCATCACCTTCTCAATGGCAACTCGGCATGGGCAAAAAATGCTGATCAGCCTGCGATGGCCACATCCCATCAATGAATAAAAATAACATACCCCGCCCACTCCACTCCTGTGGTTACTGCCATTTTCTTTCCCATTCCACACTTTCCATCTCCAGCATGATGGTAGGCAAGAGTGCAGTCTCTGACTCAACGTATTGGTGAGACCCCAAACATTCAAATTTTCTTCCTGGTAGCCCTTGCTGTAAACCCCACAGGCTTTACATCTTCCAGGTCACCAACATGCCTACATGAGCCTGCAGCTGCCCACTTTTCACACATCTCATTGCGAGTGATAGTGATCATTAAACAACTAACTGGAGGATGAGGTTCCACAAACAGTTGCGACTGGCTTTACCCACTTGACTGCTAAAGAGCGACAGGCCTGAGTATGACCAACTCTCTGCACTACAAAGGCAAAAGCCCCACCAACTAAGATCGCCCCCAACCTAACGCCTGACCGTGACCAACCGTCTGGACTGGTGTTGAAGACTGCCCTTGGCTTACTGTGCTGACACGTCCTGACTGCTAGCTGCTTCCATAGCCTTCAGTGAGGACCATTGCTCTCAGGCACTGAGACATGGCTGCTTGCTATCTGCATGTGTTTGCCATTTAAACTGCTGGCACATGGTGCAGGTGTGAAATTGATATCTTACACTTGCCATACTAGATTTCCAGAAGGCTCACTGTCGAGAAACCTATCAGCCATAATCCAATGATGGAGCACAATTGATTGGCCAAATTATCTAATTCTGTCTCTCTATATTATGATCTGATGGTCCTACAACAAACTATACACTGTTGTGACTGAGAACAGCTGACCAGCAAGGTGTTAATGTTACTGCAGTAATTGTCAAGAAATGGCAAAGCATTGATGCTGTGAGCATGCAGGTAGGCACTAAGTCAGCTAGCGTAAGAAAGCAAATAAGCAGTCCCAAAAACAGCCCAGTCCAATTTAGGACAACAAGGTGTAGAGCTGGATGAACACAGCAGGCCAAGCAGCATCAGAGGAGCAGGAAAGCTGACGTTTCGGGCCTCGACCCTTCTTCAGAAATGAGGGAGGGGAAGGGGGTTCTGAAATAAATAGAGAGAGAGGGGGAGGCGGATAGAAGATGGGAAAAGGAGAAGATAGGTGAAGAGGAGACAGACAAGTCAAAGAGGCAGGGTTGGAGCCAGTAAAGGTGAGTGAAGATGGGAAGGTAGGGAGGGGATAGGTCAGTCCAGGGAGGACGGACAGGTCAAGGGGGCGGGATGAGGTTAGTGGGTAGGAGATGGGGTGGGGCTTAAGGTGGGAGGAATGGTTAGGGAAGTGGGGACAAGCTGGGCTAGTTTTGGGATGCGGTAGGGGGAGGGGAGATTTTGAAGCTTGTGAAGTCCATATTGATACCCTTGGGCTGCAGGATTCCCAAGCAAAATATGAGATGCTGTTCCTGCAGCTTTCGGGTAGCATCATTGTGGCAATGCAGGAGGCCCAGGATCGACATGTCGTCCAAGGAGTGGGAGGGGGAGTTGAAATGGTTCACGACTGGGAGGTGTAGTTGTTTGTTGAGAACCGAGCATAGGTGTTCTGCAAAGTGGCCCCCAAGCCTCCGCTTGGTTTCCACAATGTAGAGGAGGCACAACGGGAAAATCGGATACAGTATACCACATTAGCAGATGTGCAGGTGAACATCTGTTTGATGTGGAAGGTCTTCTTAGGGACTGGGATGGGGGTGAGAGGGGAGGTGAAGGGGCAGGCGTAGCACTTGCTCCGGTTGCAGGGAAAAGTGCCAGGGGTGGTGGGGCTGGAGGGGAGTGTGGAGCAGACACGGGAGTCACGGAGAGAGTGGTCCCTCCGGAAAGCAGATAAGGGTGAGGAGGGAAAAATGTCTTTGGTAGTGGGGTCAGATTGCAGATGGCGGAAGTGTCGGAGGATGATGCGTTGGGTCCAGAGGTTGGTGGGGTGGTATGTGAGGACGAGGGGGATTCTGTTTTGGTTGTTATTGCGGGTAGGGGATGTGAGGGATGAGTTGCAGGAAATGCGAGAGACACAGTCAAGGACATTTTCGACCACTGTGGAGGGGAAGTTGCGGTCCTTAATTATCCAGCATCAGCAGTTCCTACTATCTCAGTCCAATTTAGGCCCTGTCCATGTGTGCAAAGTTTTCTTGCAGCTGCCTATTGAGTCTAGCTGCCAGTGCACCCTGCAATGTGAGTGTGTGCTTCCAGAGCATCCTGTAGCAGAGCTTTTTTTTTAACATATTCATTCATGGGATGAGGATGTTGCTGACTAGGCCAGCATTTATTGCCCATTGCAGAAGGCATTTAAAGGTCAATCTCATTGCTGTGGATCATGAGTCACTTGTAGGCCAGATTTCCTTCCCTAAAAGACAGTAGATAGCAACAACAATTTGCAATGGTTTCATAGTCATCATTAGACTCTCAATCCCAGAATTTTTTTATTGAATTCAAATTCCATCATACACCGCAGCATGATTTGAACCTGGTTTCCTATAACATTATCTGAGTATAATGGATTAACAGTCTAGTGATGATATCACTAGGCCATTGGTTCCCCACAATGGTAATGGGGGTTGGCAAATGATGCATGCCATGTCTGTGATGAGGGGAGTGTGTGACTGGTAGCTATGCATTGTGTCTTCAGATGCAATTTGGCCGTACTTGGCATGGAGGTCCTTTGGACCAATGAGTGAGGTGAATCTGCCAGGTACACATTCGGTTTTCTATGCAAAGATTTTGAAATATCTAGCTTATTTGGTGAGTTTAGTTCGAGAAATCTGAATATTCATGAGGCACGTTGGGCTGTCATTTAACCAGTGTTTAATCTTAACTGGCATCTTGCCACTTCCCAGCAAGAAATTCACTGATCCATTTGTCAAAAGCATACAGAATGAAGCAAGATGATTCTGTTATCAAGATCGGTCTCCAGACTTCTCATCTGATTCTGCCACCAAACATTGTCCATGACACTCAGACTGTAAGATTCTGGTCCATGGCAGGAAACACATCATGGTTGTCAGCAGGCCTTTGTCAAGTCATGGTAGATAGGCTTCGGTCTAGGGGCCTTGGCACAGTATGTCAAGGGCAGACTCCAATACCAGTCCAGGGGCTTGGACAAGGTCAGTAAGGCACTGGATTCCACATAACAGGTGAGGAGCTGAAATTCAGGCAGTCTACTACCTGTCTTGTCTCTTTCTGACAGAACATGGGCTGATTTCATCCTGGAATGAGAGAAAGGCAGGAATTAAGGAAGATGAAAATGGGTCATAGAGTTGTTACTTTTGGTGCAGGTGGGGAGGGGTCCTAAGAGAGTGAGTGGGCAGGGCAGAGGGCATACAGGGTTAGTGGTGTCAGCCGTTGGGTTGGGTGAGAGCGAGTAGGGAAGATTTTGCAGGCAATAGTAAGAGTATTAGGGCCTGGGCCTTGCTGGGAGGTGAGTAGAAAGAGGTTCAGAGATGAAGTATCAGAGAGAAGAATGTGGCTCTTGTACTGGCAGAGTGAAAAACAGCATTAATCTTCTTCCTACAGTGCTGGGCATTCCTCTGGACGGCTGAGGCTGTAATGAGATGGGAAAAGTGCATAATAAGATGGGGCTGTAATTGGACATGAGATTGCCAGAGGGACATAGCAGGTAGTTAATGTGGTGAAAAAATATGGTAAAATATGGTGAAAAACCTCACTAGGTCTCATGGCATGAGACCCTCCAAAACACTTGATGCAATTTATACTAGCCAAAACAATGTAAGGTTCAGCCCTCTGTAATTGATTCTTCAAAATGGATCATACTCACCATTGGCATGATGGCCACTAATTGAAAATGAAAATTTAAGTTCCAACAATTGAATTGATGTGTTCCTGTGACTATTGTAGCTCTATGTCCTATTCATTTGCTGTAACGTTAAAGATAGATAGAAATTTTCACTGGTTCCATCAAAATACTTCAGCACATCACGACCAAAACATATCAGTATTCAAGAACTTCTTAAAGTTTCACTGAAGAATCGAATCCAAGCTATTATTTTTTAATTATATTTCTCATTTTCTATGAACTTCTGTTCACTGTTATAAAAATAGCATTGGTGTTTGAGCAATGTGTAGCTCTAACGCAGCATGCCAATTACATAGATTGTACTCCTGGAGTGTTGCTGTTGGAGTTATGCCACTCTTCCATGACAATGTTATAGTGTTATATTTTAATGCCCCCCATGGTGGCAATGGCTTCAAACACGAACCAGAGGTGGATAAACTAATCACTATAGCTTGCATCCTACAACCGTTTCCATTACATTCAAAGAGAATGTTTCAGCTCAAAGTAAGAAATTAACACAAGTAAATGAAACATTTTCAGGGAATGATGATCCAGTAGGCATATCAGCCTTTAAAATAGGAAAGCTGATGGGATTAATGATATAACCTCTGTGTTCTGGGAGTTTGTGTAAACAGAAATTAAATCACAACGCTGCCACACATCTGCAAACCCGCAATTAGGAAACATAATCCATTTTTGTTTCCTCCAAATCAGCTGAGGATGTCTCCTGCACAGCATAAATGCTACCACCTTTAATTAACAATGAATCCTCTGAATTGAAAATGGTGGTACAAGTGGGACTTCTGTTTCCTGATAAATCACTACTTCAGTGACCTGGCAGGCACCCAACAATTCAAAGTTTGCATCGAATGAAAGCCGCAGCTTAACAAGTGATTTTCTTTCTCCCCTAACAAAGAAATGTGTTTACTCATTTATTCACTCATTGTAAATCCTATTAAACTTTTAAACTGTTCAAATGGTGTGTTTTAGAACTGGATCAATGTTTAGATTTTATTTCTATGAGTTTGTATAGCTGGCTGACACTTATTAGAGCAGTTTTGCAGAACCTAACACCATGACACCAATGCTTTAATACTTTGCTCAGAATGCTGAACAGATGGCAGATTAGTTACAAAATAAATCGAAAGTAAATCTTCATTTGCCACTGGAAATTATCCAAATTGCACACTGTACATTGCTTGACTTATAATTCAGATGTCCCCACCTTTCGCCCTTGCTCTCCCCAACTCCAAACCCACTCCCCCAAAATCTCCCCCTGACCCCATCTTTCACTTTATGCACAGATCATGGGCTAGGATCCAGTCAGGCATTCTGGTGGTTGGCGTGAAAACTGAATTGCTCAATTCCAGCTAACACTCTTCCTTACCTACCCTCCATTTCACCCCGTGTGGGCTGCCACCTCTCTCTTTACAACAATTGAGCTTTCATCCTCCAGACTGAAATTCTGTCTGGAGCATCTAAGATACAGAATCATGCTTATGTGTGCATGCATGTAGGTACAGTCATACAGCAACCAAAAATAATTACAACGATTTGTATGTATTATACAAAATATTTCCAGCACAGAAACTGGTCATTAAATCTAATAGGTCTATGCTCGTGCTTTTGCTTGATAACAAGCCTCCTCCTATCTATTCTTCATCTTATCCTACCAACATATCCTTCTATCTCTTCTCTCCCTCATGAGATTATCGAGCCAAACTGAAGTGAGAATTGTTGGTTGCTGATGGCATATACCTGTCCATACAACATTGCTTCTGTATTTGAAGGGGAAGAACGTGAGGAGTAGGCCATCTAGCCCATCAAACCTGCCCAGCTATTCAACAGGAACTTGGCTGATTTGCTCCAGACCTCAACTCATTTTTTCTCCTAGCCCATCAGAGCTCTCGACTTACCAATATTTCAATAATTTATATGCCTTTTCTTTAATTACTTTCAAAGATCTAGCCTCCACAACTGTCCAGAGTAGAGAATCCTAGACATTCACTACCCTCAAGGAGAACAGAACTGAAAACAGATTTGGATCATCGGAACTGAGAGGAGGTTCTGATTATCAGAAATGGGGAAAGTCTTAAAATTGTTGCAGCAGATCATGAAGGGAAACTGAATAAATGCCAGTTGAGTAATATATTAAGGAGTTAACTGAGGAGTAATGTGTCTAGGGTTGAGTATCTGGAAAGGATATTGCAAGGAAAAAAAGGTTGGATCTCTGTCTGCTGTTTATGTTAATATTTTTTCAAAGTAACTTACATAAATAAGTAACTTTGTTACATTTCTCCTCTGTGTGATAAACTTGTGTTCTAGTGCAGAAAGAATGTTGGAAGCCTCATGTGAATATGTTCAGTGTACGGTCATCACAATAATGAATCGCAAAATTTATACGTGTCATATAAGATTTCATTCAGGGATTTGATTTGTCCAGTCTTACGATCAGTTGGGATAATAATTAATGTTAAGGATTGCCCACTAAAAAAACAGAAAATTTACAGCACAAAAAGGTGCCACTCAACCCATTGTCTTAGCACCAGCTGAATAAATGAGCGACACATTCTATCCCACTTTTCAGGACCTGGTCTGTAGGTTTGCAGTTTATAGCACTTCCTGTTCCAATACAGGTTCCATTTAAATTAATTGAGGGTCTCTGGCTCAACCACTGAACCAAAGTGAATTCCAAATACCTACCAGGGTCTGGGTGAAATCATCGCATTTCTTGTCATGTCCTCTTAATCCTTCTAGCTATCACCTTTAATCTGTGTTCCTGCTAATTGACTCCTCTGCTACAACAAACAGGTCTTCCCTGTCCACTCCATCCAAGTCCCTCATTATTTATACACCTCAATAAAGTTACACTTCACCCACGTCTGTTTTAAGGGAAACAGCCCCACCTTATCCAATCTTCACTCATGGCTGTAATTTTAAAGATCTGGTATTATTTTTGGAAATCTCCTCTGTACTCTCTCCACAGCAATTACACGTCTCCTTTAATGTAGTTACCAGAACTGTGTATAAGACTCCAGCTGTGTTCTAATCAGTGTCATATATAGTTTCAACACAATTCCCCTGCTGTTGTTTCTAATACCTCACACAACAAAAAAAGCATTCCATATGCCCTTTTTGGCATCTTATTACCTGTCCTGCAGTTGTTGGGATGTGCAGATGTGCACTTCCCCTTAGACTATCATATTAGGTGTGTGAATTGTAAATGTTTTAATGTCCTTTATTTTGGATTTTGAACTAGTGGCACATGTGTTTTATTTGCATGTAATGATAAACTTGTTAGCATTTCTGTAGTCACGGTAATTCTAAAGAAAAACACTATGAAAGAAATATTTCTTGGGGGTTAAGGGGAATCTGTTTACATTGGGAGATAGAGTTAACAGAATAGTGCATTAGGCCTTAGTAAGAAGATTCTGGGAATTATAGTTTTTGCAGCTTAGGGGAATCATCCATAGCTTAGAAAAACTTTTAGTTTCAGTTTGTCAGGCTTGCAGATGGCTTGGCTCAAGCAAACTGGATAAAACAGTTGCTCCTAAAGAAGGAAGAAAGTTTACAACTGCTAAGAAATAGATTACTTCAGTAGAAGGCGTTTATTTTTAAAATTCAAGACCAGAAGCATTTGGTTAAAACCTGAAGTGTTTAGTTGAAGCTGAGAAAGTTTACACTCAATTGTATGAAGATTCATTGAAGACCCTACCAGATTCTCCAAATTTAGAATTGTGATAGAGAAGGGAAATCTCTCTCTGGTGTTTAAGTACTGCAAAAGAATGCCATTCAGAGCAGTAAGATATAAGCATCACTGGCCAGGCTTGCATTATTGCCCATCCCTAATTGCACACACGGCAGTTAAGAGTCAATGAAGTTTTTGTGGTTCTGAAGTCATTTGTAGGCCAGACCAGGTAAGGACAACAGATATCTTGCCCAACGTGGCTTCAGGTGATGGTATGGACGTATTATGTTTTCCCTCAAGGGTAGTAGTATCAGAGATCAGGGAGTTTGTTTGATACATTGGATGACTAAAAAACCCATTGTTCTTACAGAAAGCATTTAAAAATACTAGCAGCTTCCATGATTTTAAGAATGCAAGAAACAGGAGCCAGGGTTCACCTTTTGAGCCAGCTCTGTCATTCATTATGATCATCTGCCTCAACTCCATTTCCTATAATCACCCCCATATTCACTGATCCTGTTTTTTCAATGCATTCATAGGATCGGGTGCTGCTCGCTGGGCCAGCTTTTATTACCCAGACCTGGTTGCCCTTGAGAAAGTGACATAGAGCTGCCTTTTTGAACCACTTCAGACCATGTGCCCCACAATGGATACATTTGACCTACATGGGCCTACAATGTTATTAGGAAGGGAATTGCAGAATTTTGGTTCAGCGAGACTAAAAGAATTTCCAAGTCAGAATAGTGAGTGACTTGGAGGAGAACTTGCAGATAGCGGTGTTCCTAAGTACTCCTAAGTATTTGTTGCCATTGTTCTTCTAGATGATAGTGGTTGTGAGTTTGAAAGGTACTGTCTAAAGAGCCTTACTGCAGTTCAGCTTAAAGATGGTACACACTGCTGCTAAAGCACATCAGTGATGGAGAGTGAACATTTTTGGATGTGGTGTGAGTCAAATGGATAGCTTTGAATGCATGGTGTCAAGCTTCTAGAGTATTGTTGGAGCTGTAGTCATCCAGGCAGGTGGAGCCTATTCTGACTTATGCCTTGTAGATGGTGAACGGGCTTTGAAGAATCATAAGTTGAGTTACTCACTGCAGGATTCCTAGTCCTTGACCTGCTCATGTTACACAGTATTTATGTAGCTAGTCCAGTTCAATTTCTGATCAACGTTAACCTCCAGGGTGTCAATAGGTTGACAATCAAAGAGGAAATGGTTAAATTCCTGACTTTTGGAGCTGAGAATTCATAAATCTATCTGTCCCAACTTTGAACATAATCAATCATGAAACATATACAACACTCTCTGCAAATAATTACAAGGATTCAAAACTCTTTGAATAAGGAGCACCTCACAATGCCTACCATGTCAAAATCCTTCAGAATTTCATTTGTTCCAATAAAATCACACAAATTCTTCCAAAATCCACATGGTATAAGCCAAATCTATCATTATAGGACAGCCCTTTAATCTCAGGAATCAAATGTTTCAGATTTTGCTATACAGTCTCCAAGGCAAGTATAACAATCTTTTGAGGTTGAGACAAAACTCCGTAGTGTACTCCAGGTCTGATCTCACCAAGTTGTTGCACAATGGTTTCAAGATTTTCTTGTTCTTGCGCTCTAGTAATCCAGTTAATGAAGGCTAACATGCCATTTGTCCTCCTAATTGAAAGCTATATGTAGACATGTACACTCTTTTTGATCATTGCACAAATACACTCATTTTTTTTCTGATCATAAGAAGCATGTAATGAAGTGATGTTAATGTCTCTGACCTAGTAGTTGAGAGGCTGCTCTGAAGTAATGTGTTCAAGTCCCACCATGTAGCTGGTGGAATTTAAATGCAGGTTAATTAATCTGAAATGTAGATAATCACAGTGATGGTGTCAACAGAGCTCTGATTGCTGGTCATAGTAATCCATCGGGTCAACAAATGCCCCTCAGTGAAGGAAATTGACCAACCTTACCTGACTGGGTCGATGTGACTTCACACTCTAAAAACAACATGGTTAACTTTCAACTGCTGTCTGAAATGGACCAACAAGGGTAATTAGAATTGGAAAGGAAAAGCTGATCTTACTGTTGTGTAATGTAGTTTGCCTGAAAGGGTATTTTCATATTAAACTGACTCTGATCATTCCACTGCTTCCAAACTCACATTGTTGGTGGAGACAAAGAATTCCATTCTAGCTTTAGAGGGAGCAGATGTTTCCTAACCACATCCCTCAGGTCCAACTAATTAGGTCTGACCAAAGGTTGCAATAAACTCTCTTGTCATCTAAAAACAGTGCCTCTTCTCGAGACAGGAGGTGGTGGTGTATCCACTACCATTAAGCACTAAATGTATCCATATCACAAACAAAGGAGGATTGGTGGCAGTGACCTACCTCAAACAACCCTTACCCGGTATGACACCCTGGTAGATATGGCAAATGTTCCAGAATTGATCATTTTGGGAAACTACCATACTTAGGAGAGATTGAATCAAATTCACTGGAGTTTAGAAGAATGAGGAGGGATCTCATATAAAACTACAACACTCTAACAGGACTAGACAGGTTAGATACTGGAAGGAAGATCCTGTTGGTGGAGGAACCAGGGCCAGGGATTATAGTTTATTGAATGGCAGAGCAGACTCGAGGCATTGAGAGGCCTACTCTTATCTTCCATGTTTCTATGTCAGGGTCTACAAGCCACAAGAAATTAAAGAAAGCAATTAGGAATTTCATGCCTTCTAAAGTAAATTCTGCTCTTCTATTCTTACAATCAAAATGAATAACCTTTTATTTCTCTATATTATGCTCCATCTCTGCCACCTTGTTATGAATCTATTTAATCTCAGCTTCCATTCCCATTTTCTTTTCTATCATGAGCAGATTTGAATATATTATTCCATGTGAGCTGAATATTGGCTAAGTGTGGGCCTCACAGGCAGGATCCATTTTGTACTGACATACTCAAATTCCTGGTGTCCATTAACTGATTAAATGTTTCAGTTATGAGTGACAGATTATGAGAACCTGAAGATGTTGGCTGCCACCTCCTTACTGTTTCAGACACTTCCATAGTTATGAGCCATGGTTAGTAGCCAACTATTAGTTCTTGTGGTCTCTGGCCTCCTCCATGAGCTCCCAGAGACTTGCTGCCAACAGGCTCAACAACTACAGCCTTCAGAGGCACTGCTGCCCTTTAGGCCTAAGAAACTGACACTTTGCTTCCACACGCTTTAATTCATGTAATACACACTGCAACCCTAAAAGTCTCCTGAACAGTTTTTCGGAAGATGTCACAGCAGAGACCATGAGAGTGATATTTCCAATGAAAACTACACCCCTACAGCAATTTAACAAAGGCAAGGAAAAGACCCAAACCACTGACAAATTACTTAAGGATAGCACAAAGATGAAGTAATTGAGGCAGGCAAACAGCAGTTATATGTTGGGCAACATTATGTGCTATGGCCAGCAAAATACAACAAACCACTGAAATCTGGAAAGATGTACTTGTTGCACCCACCAAAAGCCAGTTTATTTTTATATCAGTGACAGCAAGGTAAGCATTAAAGTACACAACCACAAACACATCCATGAGGTTCAGAGTCATCAAAGTGAAAGGCAAACCTCAGAAGATGACCAAGCTTTCCAGACTGTTAACCTGACACACAATGCCAATGGTATAAGGTATTCGGAACATTTCACAAGCATCAGTATCAAATGTCCTGAAAAAGCATAACAATACAAACTAAAAGCTAAATTCAACACAGGATGAGTGCCAATATTATTGCTGTCTATCCTCAAAGACATGTCCCTCAGCAGGTGGTGCTCCATGGCACAGCCTATGAGAGACCATCTCACTTATGCTCAGATGGTAAGTCTGAATGACCTTGCCCAGCAACTAACTGAGTAACATTCCTCTTGAAAGACAAAGGACAATCAAAGAGATAAATGATAAGTAAGCAGTTGATGAACCACCAAAACTGCACTGGGCAGAGAATGGAAATTCTGAATTCAAATACAAATAGTTGGATGCCAGTAAAGGTCTTTAAATTATACAGTCAACCCATGTGCCATATTGCAAACGAACAGAATCCAGTTCAGACTGATGTATGGGACAGCAATTATGCACAAAATGTATAAGGAAGAACATTCAGATAATGCTGACTGTGCAGTGTTCTGACAACCAAGTTGTCAAACAAGTGAAATGGACAACAACACAAAGCTCTCCAGAGGGGTGTATGATCACCAGATCAGGATGAGTTGTCAAACATTCTCCACATGACATTGAAGTTTGAAACATTAGTCTTGTAACTCCATTTAACCTGTTTGCATACCTATCAAATTGACACCAAGTGACTATTACAACCAGTTATATCGATTTGGGATCGATTTGGGAATCGTTATAAAGAGAGGACGTTATCACGATAAGCATATCAGTCTATCTTCAAGAGACATGTTTGTGATACCATAACATACTGCATTGTACAGATCTGGGTGTTTAAAGGTCCTATACTCCATCTTACCCTGGTCAATTGAAGCATGACACTTCATTGGAAGCATATTCCTATGTTGTAACCTGATTGTGTTTTATTGGTCTGGCTACTAATAATGTTTGTATGTAATGGTTAGTTGTAATAAATATCTGTTAGAAACTTCAATACCATGATATCCAAGCCCAATATCTTATGTTGCAAGAGAACATTGCTACAGCAGGTTTGAAAAAAAGGAAACCTGCTGGAGGCAAACTCACACCAACACACATTACAAAATCTTTTGGATTTACTTCTAAATTTAATGGATGAAAATTCTACCGGGTCCATTTATTACCATGCCAGATTTTATTTTTTGCACTTGGCCCAAGTTATAGTTAACCATGGTAAGAAAAAATGAAAATCTACCCCATTTAATACAAGAAACTTCCTCCAAAATGGTCTCTCCTAGTTGGAAGTAAAGGCCAATTATAATAATACTGTGAATCTAGGTGGATATTCCAAAAAATTGCATCAAATATAATCTGTCTCCTCCAATGTGCTACTTCAATCTTAAGGAGTTCACAAGGTTTACTGGTCTCAGTCTGAAGAATAAATGGTATTCAATATGTATTAAAAAAAAAACCCCTCTGGCCTGTGTAGAAAGCCATGCAGCTTCATTTGTTGGACAACTGTTAATACACATATGTCATCCTGATGAAAGCTATTTGTTTGTGAACTTTTACGTTTATAAGCACCAAAGGGAATTGTGTATTACATTTGGTATGTAGCATGTGTCAACTCGTGCTGCAGCTGTGAGATAATAAATTTAATACATTTAAGAAGAAACTGATAGATGAGCCTGGAAATATGACAGTAGATTGCAGAAATAGTTTATGGCTTTCCTTCACATACATAAATTTGTGACAGGTAAATATTTCCCAGCACAGGAAGCATTCATGCAGGATGGTTGGAAGCAAATAGTATGCGACTTATTCCTATTCATCTTCAATGCATTTGAACATTTAAATAGACACTTTTCAGGTGTTTTACTTACTGTTCTTTAACATAATAAGTTTTATGAAAACCTCACAGCAACACGAGAGTGTACTGGGAACTTAACGTGGATAATCCATAATTAAGGAAATAATGACTAAGGAGCCAAAAACAACGTAGAAATATTCAAAGAAGCTCAGCTGAACAACATAGTACTAACAATGATTTTTTTAGTGAAGTTTTGCTTCAAACTTCGATTTATTTATGGAGCTCATCTTTCAATCATGCTAAATCATTAGACCACGTTTATGGCTGCAGTCATAGAGGTCTACAGCAGAGAAAATTGCCCTTCGGCCCAACAGGTCTGTGCTGGTCAAAAACAAGCACTTAACTGTTCTAATCACATGATTACCCAAAGATTATTGCTATGGCATGTTTGAAAGTGGCTCTAGATGATATTTCTGATATTCCCTCACCTATCTAGCTAATACTATACTTCTGCTCCTCCCTCATCACATGAACAATATCATTAGTCTAATACCACAAATAATACTGGACTAGAGTCATAGAGTCATAGAGCTGTGCAGCATGGAAACAGACCCTTTGGTTCAACTTGTCCGTGCTAACCAGATAAATTAATCTAGTCCCATTTGTCAGCATTTGGCCCATATCCCTCTAAACCCTACCTATTCATGTACCCATCCAGGAGCCTTTTTAATATTGTAATTGTAAAAGTCTCCACCACTTCCTCTGGCAGCTCATTCCATACACACACCATCCTCTGCGTGAAAAAGTTACCCCTTAGGTCCCTTTCATTTCTTTCCCCTCTCACTGTAAACCTATGCCCTCTAGTTTTGGACTCTCCTACCATGGGGAAAAGACTAATTACTCTTAACTTCAGATTTCTGGTCAAATATTACAGTATTGGAATATATTATTTAGTAAAACCACTAAAATATCATAATTATAATGTTATGTTTATATTTTACCACCAAATTTTGTGAAAAAGTTCACTGAAATTTTTTTTAAAGTTGACGGCTGTCTTTTCTCTGATAATGTTGTATCAGAGATAAAAGGTACTGCAGATGCTGGAGAATCCGAGATAACAAGCATGGGGCTGGATGAACACAGCAGGTCAAGCAGCATCATAGGAGCAGGAAAACCTGACGTTTCGGGCCTAAACCCTTCATCAGAAAG
>JAHRHZ010000012.1:56933763-56964845 GCA_024137785.1 Ginglymostoma cirratum
GTTTTCCTGCTCCTATGATGCTGCTTGACCTGCTGTGTTCATCCAGCCCCATGCTTGTTATCTCGGCTGTCTTTTCTCTGTTCTCTTTACTCTATTTTCCTTCGATATTCACGCTTGTAAATATTACCTATTGAAAGTCTTGGCAAATATCTGCAGCTCAGGTTGTGGGTGAGGTTGTTGACTTGCTTGCCGAGCTGGCTTATTTTTGTTCAGACATTTCGTCACCATGCTAGGTGACATCATCAGTGGAACCTGTGATGAAGCGATATTATTCTACTCCGCTTGGAATTTATACTGTCCGGTCCGTTATGGTGAGTACTGTCATTTCCGGGGTTTTGATCTGTATGGGTTTGTATATAGGGTCCAATTCTATATGTTTGTTGATTGAAGTATGTGTGGAGAACTGTGCCTCTAGGAATTCCCGTGCGTGTCTATGTTTGGCTTGGGCTACTATAATTACTTTGTCCCAGTTAAATTGATGGCCTTCATTGTCTGAAGGTACCGATATTAAGGAGAGTTTGTCATGCCGTCAACAAGCAGGAAGGAAACTAGCGGACCGGACAGTATAAATTCCAAGCGAAGTAGATAAACATCGCTTCATCAGAGGGTCCACTGATGATGTCACCTAGCATGACAACGAAACGTCTGAACAAAAACAAGCGAGCTCGGTGGCCAAGTCAACAACCTCATATTATCTATTGTTTATAAATCCATTTGAATTGGATAATTCTTAATTTTAAATCTTATTCCTAAAATAATAAACAGCAGTTTACATTGAGTCTACCGAGCACGCACTATCTATATATTATAAGTTTAGGGAGGCAGAAAGCTAACGAATATGGTACGAATCACGCTAAATTCCACCAGGGCTATAAGACTAATTTGGAAGGATTGTTCTTTTTAGAGTAACAATACATCTTACTTGAAAGATCAACAAACTATATCCACTATCTTTTTCTATTAATCACTTCTTGACCCTGAAATGAAACCAATAAACGAGATAGGTAAGACCCTATTCCCCCATCTTCCCACTGTGACTAGCTGGTCTTATTTTGGTTCTAAGTGCTCTATGGTCACATTTTTAATATGTGTTTCTATACTTTAATTCACAATGGGCATGGGACTCCCTGAACTATAGATTCCTGCCACATTTTTACTACCCTTTTTCAAAAAAATGAGTTCCATGTGCTTTTTCTGAAATGTCAGGCCCCTCTTTGGTATTCAGTGATTTGACTAACATCTGTACCTGAATTCTTGGAGTTTCTCCTGTTAATTCCTTAATAATCCTTGGATGTAATTTATCTTGTTTGGGATTTGATTCCCTTAGGTTTGTACAGCTGTTTCACATTCATGCTGGTGGAAATACAAATAATAACAAACAATGAGCAAGTTATCTATGTAAGACCTTTTAGTTCACTTTAATGAAGTTACCAATCCCCTTCTTTGTAACCTTGAGCCTAAAAAGAACTATAAAGCAGCTTTGCAGCAATCTGTGCAGTATTTCATGTCACGTCCTCATATGATAATCCTTTCAGGCCCACTACATCACCACTTTTTTAATGCAGCTAAAAAACAATGCGCTAATTAATGTACACTTCTCTTGCCAGATTCAATTCAAATACTCTTGTGTTTTAACTATTTGATCGCAGTTTACATTTCTAAAATTTTTTATACTTTGTTCATAAAAAAACTTGATCAATATTGAAAGGTACTAAAGCAGTTCTGTACAGTCTTTGCATATCAAGACAACAAACATTGGAATTTGATATTCCCTGCAATTTCAAGAACTAAAGACATTTCTTACTCATGCAGAATGGTACTTACATACATTGAGGTAAATGAGAAGGTCAAACAGACCCTCATTATACTTCAGCAGAAAGACCTTAGACTGTGGTCTTTTCCCATTGTGCTTTGGCAGCAGCTGCCCCAACTTTTAAGCACGTATTCCTGGACCTTGGAATGTGCCAGTCTGTAACACTCGGTCAAGGTCAACTCCTTGCCCTGAAGACCAACAGGTTTCTGGCAGACCATACTGCCAGGTTTATGGTCAATGTTTGTCTTGGTGACCAGACTGTAGAGTACAGAGTGCTGTGTAACCGAACTACTTGGCTTGAGCTTTGACAGAAAACGGCGGCATCTCTCACCAGACCTTCTTTGCAAAGGCACATTCCAGAAGAGGACATGTGACAGTCTCTACCCCCTGCAGCCACTTCAAGGGCAGCATGTGGTGATGCACAGAGACCGGGCGTACATGCAGGATTTGGCGGGCAGCGCCCTTCTCACCACCAGCCAAGTCTTGGTGCTTGTGGAAAGTTTTGGAAATGAGGCATTCTGCCAAACAACCTTGACAGTCTGCTCAGGGAGCTACCTGTCAGGATCCACCTTCACCTTTTCCCACAGGGTCTTAAGGACACTACATGTTGACCACTGGCTGATGGGCTTGTGGTTAAAGGTGCTTTTCTTCACAAACTTTTTGATATGGGACAGTCCAACGACTTGGAGCATTCCGCAGTGCCAAGGCCAGACCTGTATTTCATAACACCAGCGACAGGTAGAACCTCAGTATGTAGTGACACATGGTGTTTGCATAGCAAGAGTCTGCACACAGCTTAATGCAGCTGCTTCAAAGGTGGCCATGGGGATAAGGGTGACATTAGATACATCCTTCCCCCCTTACCCAGGGTTTTGTACATGGTATCCCTGCAGACTCTGTCCATCTTTGACCTCCTAATGAAATGGAAGATGCTCCGGGTGTCTGCAGTGGTGCAGTTTCAGGGAATAGACCAGACTGTCATATCTGATGACCAAGTTTTTACCCGCAATGGAGAGGGAGCGGTGCTCTCATAAGCCCAGTTCTGCCACACCTTCGCAATATGTTCCTCCTAAGTTTTTGCTCTGGCCCCTCCAAACCATATTCCCAGAAACTCGGAGCTCACAGCATTTCAAGAGAATCCTCTTCATGAAGAATGGACCAAAAACAAAGCTTTTCCAGCAACTTTGTTTTTGTTCCTGATTCACAGCATCCGCAGTTCTTTCGGTTTTTGTTTCTCTTTATAAAGAATATTCAATCGACCGGCATTCCTTCCTCCACCATCTTTGCAGTCACCTTGATTGTGTTTCAGACACCCAGGCCCAGGGCACAGATGCTTATAGCGCACGTAGCTCTGGTTGGCTATACACTGAATTGGTGTTTGGCCGAAACCAGCACAAAAATCCACCAATAGCTGCTCAGACCAACCGATGATCCTTCAACATTCAATCATAATCCAGCAATGATTTCAAAATTCTCTAAAGACTCACAGCTCACACTTGGACTGAACCAAAAGACCAAGAAGATTACAAGAAGTAAATATGTTTTCTCTTCGCAGGTTTATTCTCTAGAAAAGGAAAATCACTGGACTCGAACCATTAACTCTACTTTCTGTCCACTGATGCTGTCAGATCTGCTAAATTTCTCTTGCAATCTCTGTTTTTGTTTCAGATCTTCAACATCTGCAGTTATTTAATTTATTTTGGTGTTTACTAGGTTGTTATTTCTGACAACTGAGAAGCTAGCAATAAAAGAACAGCACTCTAAAAGTAGAAAAATTGTTGTATGCAATAGAATTGATTAGCCAGTAGGTAAAGTGTTATTCTGAATTTTGGAAAGGGTAATGCGATGTAATAGCAATAGCTAATTATGTAAACTTTTCTAGAACTTTCATTTGTTCTATTGGAATATTTAAAAGTTTTCAATCATGTCTGAGATTTTTCTCATATTCTGCAGAACAGTTCAACCATCTGTTTGGCTGTTTGAAAGCTTTAACAGATGTCTGAGCTATTGGCTATATAACAGATCAGCCACCCATTTAGCTGGTTGAAAGCTCGGACTGATATCTGAGTTCTTGGCTGTCTTTGAAAGTACTAATGGAATCTGTATTGTTTGATTTGTTCAAGTAGCTGTGCTGGAGAACGTCAGTTTGATGAATTAGCTGTTTCCCAAACTACTGCTAGGTTATGCACTGCATAGTTTCTTTTACATAACTATCTTGGGTAATGTGAATTTATTTAGTCTGACCGATTTATATTCCACAGAGATGATAGTTTTGGTTTTTGGAAGCCTATTCAAACTATATTTGCATTTTTTTGATAGATGTATGAATTTTCCAAGGATTTCCAAATTAGATTGTAGGGTTGTTGAGCTCTTATTGATGATGGGTTCTAGACGGTGAGAGGGTAATGGAGAGTAAGGGACTGAAGGAAGTTTAAAGGAGTGAAGGGATGAGGAGTTGAAGGTAAGGTGAAGGAATGAAGGAAGGTAAAGTGGATGAGGAAAGTTGAAGGTGGTGAGGAAGAGACATTGAGGTGACGGGGTGAAAGAGTGGAGTGTTGAGAGGTTGATGAAGGCAGGGTAAGAGGTGATGAAGGGAACATGGGTGTGCAGGTGAAGTGTAAGAATTGAAGGAATCAGGATGGGTGAGTGGCTGAAAGGCAGGTAAGGTGGATGATGGAGGAGATGCTGAAGGATTATAATACTAATCTGCAGAATTGGTCCCTTCAACCTGATTGTTTCAGCAGAGGCCTGCTTATGTCTCTACTCGAAGCTGCAAGTCCACCTCCCAGGCTGTCCTTTTCTCTCTCTGTCCAATGCTGTCAGGATGCAGGCAGGATTCTGGATGAGAGAATTCTCAATCCCAATTCCCACCTCTGTGATGAAAATCTGGCCTTGAGTGCAGTTTATATTGTTGATTTAGAAAGAAGTGTATGGGTAGTTCGATGTATTTGGGTTGCTGGAGTTGTCACTCACTTGAAGGTGCTTTCAAGTTCCTAAACCATTTCAAACCATTACCCACATGCTAGAGTAGGATTGCAAAATATTTTCTTTCATTCCAGGAGATTTCAAAGACTTCTAATGGAGTGCATTAAATTCATTTACCTTGGTGGACAGTCGAAACAACAAATGCATGTTTGCTCCAAATCTCCCTTCAACTTGTCAATGACTTTCTGCTGCTACCTCAAATAATTCAAATCATCTGGCAAATTTGCGTTAAACCAGCAAATAAAGCTGACTTTTCACCCACAAATGGAAAGCTTTAGTTTTATTTTCAAAAATATTTCTTGGCCAATTTAACTTTTATTAACTAACGGTTGAAAATATGTCTCAATAAACCATATTTGTATTGGTTTACCTAACCATATAGATCCTGAACTTGACTGAAGTATGAGGCTAGAGTATCAAAGAAGAGTTGTGTTTGGAATCCAGATCCATGGAGTTTCCTGAGATAGTAGGAACTGCAGATGCTGGAGAATCCGAGATAACAAGGTGTAAAGCTGGATGAACACAGCAGGCCAAGCAGCATCAGAGGAGCAGGAAAGTTGACATTTCGGGCCTAGCTGACTGGCATGGAGTTTTAACTTCATCCTGTGCTTTAAGATTCCCAACTGTCAGTGAGTTTGATTGATACATTGGACACATAAGAGGTGGTGAATCTGAGGACATGGGATATTGTGGGGGGACCAAAGAGTTTGTAAAATGGGTGACCACTGTGATGACAGGGTGGTGCTGAAGGGATGGGCATGCACCAGAACTAGTGGATTTCACAGTTAGCTTGTTGGGACTGGAAGAGACACACCTGGGCCTCCTGGCCCACATTCAGTCCTGTAAAAGACTTTCCTAACCTTTTGGGCCAAGACCTAATTGTCTCATTTTATCTTCCAGATCCCCAAAGCCAAAAAAACTGGCCACTTTGGTTAAAATATAAACATTAATAAACTAAAAACACATCTTTTATAAGTTTTACTCATCAACGCATTTCTGGAAGTTCTATGATTCAAATGTAGATTGATGTGCATTAATGCTGGGATACTGTGTATAGCACATTGCATGCATTTGCCACACAGTTTGTCAAGTGAATCTTATTAAGAAATTCTAATACTACTCTGCAAACTGTCTAAGTCTATGGAAATGCTTAGCACGATGGAACTGTTGTTCTGTTGTAAATTCTCGAGAGAATGTCAAGTATAATGAAAAAATGCCAGCTATTATTTTTCCACAGAAAGAATTTTAATCATACTTGATTACTATATCATCTCATAATGAAAATGTCATTATCAGGCTGAACTCGCAAATTATAAATGACATATGCATTCAAACTATACTTCTTAACAGCAAGAATGTGGAAAAGCAATCAAACCTCACATGCACTTAAATTTTTAATGTTCTTTGCCAACAATTTTTATCAGATGCTAGAAATGGTACTTGTTGATGTGGAGTAGCACTACACTTGGTGATTGTGATGTTTAAAGGCTGGGGCCAATACTATCCGCTGTGTAAGGTACTTTTTTGGAAGAGTGGAAAACATGTGCCAGTCCACAACTTAGGCTTCCCATTGCTTCCACTCTAGTTGACTGAAGCACAATACCAAGGGGTGAAAGATTTTCAGGTGTATGCAAAAATATAGAGCTGAGGTTCAAATCAGATCAGCCTTCATCTAATTGACTGGCAAAGCAGGTTTGAAGGGCCGAGTGACCTCGTTTTCTTCTTTCATACATTCAAATGTTCATATGGAGTTGTGCTTCCAGCAAACTCAAAGGTATCCTACAAACCCCAGTTATATTTATAACCGAGGAGCTAGACTTTATGGTCTCCAAAAACAAAGCCACTCCAGCCTAAGGCAAAGGATTAGTGCAGTAGACCCCCGAACAGCCAGCTGTGGAAAACTTTGTCTCCAAGAATCGTTTACATTTGGATAATGAGTAATGTGCATGTCTGTAGCCTAAGAATACTCACACAGATCCATCTTTTGCCCAAGGTCATTCTCCACTGATGCCTAGTAGATATTCTTTATGCCCAGCATTGACAGTGCAAATGCTGAGAGACATGGCAGAGGCTATAGCATCAGAGGAGCAGGAAGGCTGACGTTTCTGGCCTAGACCCTTCTTCAGAAATAGGGGAGTGGAAGGGGGTTCTGAAATAAATAGGGAGAGAGGGGGAGACGGATAGAAGATGGTTAGAGGAGAAGACAGGTGCAGAGGAGACAGACAGGTCAAAGAGGCGGGGATGGAGCCAGTAAAGGTGAGTGTAGGTGGGGATGTAGGGAGGAGATAGGTCAGCCCAGGGAGGACGGACAGGTCAAGGGGGCGGGATGAGGTTAGTAGATAGGAGATGGGGGTGGAGCTTGAGGTGGGAGGAGGGGATAGGTGGGAGAAAGGACAGGTTAGGGAGGCGGGGACAAGCTGGGCTGGTTTTGGGATGCGGTAAGGGGAGGGGAGATTTTGAAGCTTGTGAAGTCCACATTGATACCACTGGGCTACAGAGTTCCCAAGCGGAGTATGAGTTGCTGTTCCTGCAACGTTCGGGTAGCATCGTTGCGGCACTGCAGGAGGCCCAGGATGGACATGTCGTCTGCGGAATGGGAGGGGGAGTTGAAATGGTTCGCGACTGGGAGGTGCAGTTGTTTAGTGCGAACCGAGCGTAGGTGTTCTGCAAAGCGGTCCCCAAGCCTCCGCTTGGTTTCCCCGATGTAGAGGAGGCCACAACGGGAACCATGGATGCAGTATACCACATTAGCAGATGTGCAGGTGAACATCTGCTTGATGTGCAAAGTCTTCTTGGGGCCTGGGATGGGGGTGAGGGAGGAGGTGTAGGGACAGGTGTAGCACTTCCTACAGTTGCAGGGAAAAGTGCCGGGTGAGGTGGGGCTGGAGGGGAGTGTGGAGTGGACAAGGGAGTCACGGAGAGAGTGGTTCCTCCGGAAGGCCAATAAGGGTGGGGAGGGAGAAATGTCTTTGGTGATGGGGTCGGATTGCAGATGGCGGAAGTGTCAGAGGATGATGCGTTGGATACAGAGGTTGGTGGGGTGATACGTGAGGACGAGGGGTATTCTGTTTTGGTTGTTATTGCGGGTAGGGGTGTGAGGGATGAGTTGTGGGAAATGCAGAAGACATGGTTGAGGGCGTTCTCAACCACTGAGGGGGGCAAGTTGCGGTCCTTGAGAAACGAGGACCTCTGGGAAATATGGGAGTGGAATGCCTCATCCTGGGAGCAGATGTGGCAGAGGCAAAGGAATTGGGAATAGGAGATGGCATTTTTGCAGGAAGGTGGGTGGGAGGCGGTGTATTCTAAGTAGCTGTGGGAGTCGGTGGGCTTGAAATGGAAATCGGTTTCCAGGTGGTTGACAGAGTTGGAGACAGAGAGGCCCAGGAAGGAGAGAGAGATGTTAGAGGTGGTCCAGGTGAACTTAAGGTTGGGATAGAAGGTGTTGGTGAAGTGGATGAACTGTTTGAGCTCCTCGTGGGGACACGAGGCGGCGCCGATATAATCATCAATGTAACAGAGGAAGAGGTGGGGTTTGGGGACAGTGTAGGTACGGAAGAGGGATTGTTCCATGTAACCTACAAAGAGGCAGGCATAGCTTGGGCCTATGCGGGTACCCATGGCCATCCCCTTTGTCTGTAGGAAGTGGGAGGAATTGAAACAGAAGTTGTTGAGGGTGAGGACAAGTTCGGCTAAGAGGATGAGCGTGTTAGGAGGGAGACTGGTCAGGTCTGTGGGACAGGAAGAAGCGGAGGGCCTTTAGGCCATCTGTATGGGGAATGCAGGTGTATAGGGACTGTATGTCCATGGTAAAGATGAGGTGTTGGGGACCGGGGAATTGGAAGTTCTGGAGGAGGTGGAGGGCATGGGTGGTGTCATGGATGTAGGTAGGGAGTTCCTGGACCAAGGGGGAGAAAATGGAGTCCAGATAGGTGGAGATAAGTTCGGTGGGGCAGGAGCACGTGGAGACAATGGGTCGACCAGGGCAGTCAGGTTTGTGGATTTTGGGAAGGAGATAGAAGCGGGCGGTGCGGGGTTGGGGAACGATGAGGTTGGAGGCTGTGGGTGGAAGGTCACCTGAAGTGATGAGGTTGTGGATGGTTTGGGAGATGATGGTTTGGTGGTCAGGGGTGTGATCATGATCAAGGGGGCGGCAGGAGGAGGTGTCGAAGAGTTGGCACCTGGCCTCGGCGATGTAGAGGTCAGTGCGCCATACTACAACTGCGCCTCCCTTGTCCGCGGTGCCAGACAGGTTTCTTCTGCATATCTGATGGCAGTGTCTAGGAATTAATAGTGAATGATTTAATATTATGAATGATATGTTTGAGTAACCAACCTTAACGTTACCTATCAGAACTGATATTGGTTTATATAACGGTTTTCTTATCATTTATGAAATTTCTGACTTTTCTCTAGGATAGTGTGTTTCAATGTTTTGTCAGCTGACATTTGTAAATTGGGATTATATCTAATTAGATTTTGAGATGACAGATTCTTCCCTAACCGGTGTCTATAGTTTCTACATTAATTAAATTTATCCAAAGATATTGGACCCTCACATGAAAATATCTGCCCATAACCCAAAATAAGTAGACCACTAGCGATTTGATAATCTTACTTTACAAAAAATCAAAATGATTAATATTGCAACTGATTGTGGTAAAAAAAAAGAAGCTTTGAAAAATGTTACGCCCAGCATTGAAAACTCTAAAAATATTTTCTTTTTTCCAGGGAATTAAGTTGCTCATGGAAACATTGCCTTGAACGAGAAATGGAATTTCAATTTGAAAAGTCAGAAATGGTGCAGTATTTTTCCATAACATCATCAAAAGAAGCGATTTCACCACTTTATTTGCTGCATTCTTTGCTGTAAAAATAAAATCACTGAAGTCAAAAAGAAATCAAACAAATTATACAAGAGATAACCAATAAATGCAAGACCATCCACTGTTTTCTCAGAGATACCAGAGATAAATTAGGCCCTAGTATTTATGTAATGCCCACAAGCTGAAAGCTTCAAATCTTTTTCAAACGGAGACAAGAGTAATCAGTTTAATTTGTAGAAATTTGTAATCATATTTCTGTTGTCTCTGCTCATTAATTTAAATTAAGCAACAACTAAATTGCTTTGAAGGCTGCAATTAAAATAATTACATCTATCACCTCATTGTTTTATAAAATGATTGAAGAAGAAGCGTTAAAGGCATTAATCTACTTTGTGCATTGAAGCTGGCGGCCATGCGAAGAAGTAATAATTTTTTGCATTAACATCAATACAGCATTTTTGGCTGCACACCTAACCTTGTTCCTGTGAGTAAATACTTTTAATTCATGTCAATGAATGGAATCAGTGTTAGCAATTTTTCATTGCTTGTTAACAGTGTGTTAAGTAGCAATTAACAAAGAACATGCAAATGTGTGCAATATTCACTAACTTCCCACGTTCTGTTAATTGTCCCGTCTAAGCTAATAGAATACATCTGGTGAAATGCCATTGACAGTGGAATACATATGGCACATCTTTCCTGTTCCTCCATTTGATCTTGCATGACCCCACCCTGCCACTTCCTATCTCACTCCCTGAGACCCAGTAAAATTCCTAAAAGTAGTTACTTTCAATCACCTGTCATTAACACATCCCTCTAACAGTTCATGGTTAAAGTTGGCTGAACATGCTGCTGTGAAGAACCTTAAAGATATCTTACCATGTTAAAAAGGCTGTACGAACTCAAATTATCGTTGCCGTCAAAGAGAATGGACGGATCTCTCGATGGAAGTAGAAGTTGTCATGGCATTCAATTCATTGATTGCTTTCTATTTCCCAACAGGAGATGCTATTCAGATTAATCAATATGCAGATCGCTAACTAAGGAAATAGGTTCTGTCCTACTGTACCTTGTGTTCTAAGCCAATACTGCCACCAAAACATAGAAATACTGGTCTGGAGTATCCTCGGCTGTGGGTCTCTACACATCTACCGTCCCTGAAGCTGCTTGTTTATCTCTAATAAGATTCTTCATTTCATATGTACTCTGATGCTCCCATATTTACATTTGTACATTGAGTCTCAAATATAGCTCTCTGATGTAATATCTAAGACCTCTGTCTTCACATGCACAGTCTAAACTGCTGACTTCTATCCTTTGTTAATGTCAGTGTCCTGCGATCAATTACATTATTATTACTTGCATGTATCTCATTATACTTCACGTCCCATTAGGATCATGAAGTTCAGCAACACCATGGGCTGGAGGCAATGGACATTGCTCCTCCTGGCTGGATAGCATGAGCCCTGTCTCATCTTTTTTCAGAAGGACTGCTGAAGACACAATACAAGATATAAAATAGTCTCTTCCCTAGTTGATTCTACAACATACTGCTGTAAAAATCTAATACCTTTCAGTTTCTTTTTCCTTTACAGCATTGATGCTAATTAGATTTACCCAGTCTACATGCACATTGAAGTCACCCATATTATGATAGTTAAGTTACTGCAAATATGCCTGATGACAACTCTGTCAAACCATTTCACAAAATGGCTTTACCTTGGCCCACCTTTGTGAGTTAAAACAAAAGATACCATCGACCTTTGATCCCAAAAAAACAATGATCTGGAGTCTAGCCTGGACACCAGTTCTGTGTGGCAGCCGGACCGTTTTCAGATCAGGAAAACAGAAGAATAGATTGACTAAACATCCTGCAGTTTTTAACCACAATGGTCTTAATTTTATTTCTGTTGGTTTGGGACACCAGCTGCATAAGCTCACAACCAAAACAAAAGCGGACAAGTTTCTCAGTGGGGTTTTGGATTGTGGAAGAAAGATCGTGAATTTTGTCGTGATAATGTGATAATGTGGCGAAAGCGAGTCAGGAGCAGTTCGTGATGAGGAAGGGCAGATGATAGTCAAGAGTTTGTTGGTGGGGTGAAGGAGTGGTTGGTGCTTAGCTTGTCCATTTATCAGTGAAAATAGATGGTGTTTTGAGGGAGGAGAGGGTAATTGATGGGAGAGGTAGGGTGAGTATGGGGGTTTAGTGGCGGAATTTAGAAGGTGGTGGTGGCTGAAGAGTCCTGTGGTGATCAGGTAATGCAAAGGGTTGGTAAGTGGGCTGATGTTCAGAGACAGGGCAACAGACAAAATTCAGGAGTGGAGGCTTACTGGGAGGCCTTTTTTAGCCTGTAGGGAACACTGCAGCTCCAGCTTGCCTGCCCCACAAGCAGTGCCGTAAAAGGATTCATGTCATGATTCAGCTCTCTCACCTTTGCTACCAGTTTCTTAAGGTCTGGCTAACCCAACTGACATGAATTAAAAATGAAAAGACTGCTTAAATGAAGAAAGGCAGCTTCATTATAACCTTTAAATGACCAACTGATTTCCCATCAGCTGACTGGTGACCTGCCTTTTCATTCGTCTCCAGTAAGACAGGAATTGAGTAGATTCAAAATGGATTTGGTTCCTCTTTTAGTTTCAATAAGTTTTAATGAATCCCAACAACAAACTATCCATTCAGGAAGTTCAGTTTGAATCCAATGTTTGCAATAATAGGTGTTCCTTTCAATACAAACCGGAGCAAATTTGGAAAACAATTCTTGTATGCTACATATGATTAATCCTAAAAAAATGGCATAAGCAGGTTGTTAATGCAGAAATATTACAGAATATTGACAGCATGGAAGGCAGCTGTTGGACCTGTCGGGTCTGTGCTATTCCTCCTAGGGAGTAATTCACATACTGTCATTCGCTTGACCCCTTTCCACATCCCGCTATATTCCTCCTTTTCAGATATTTCGAAAATATAGAAAATTTATGGCACAGAAGGAGGCCTCTCCACTCATCATGTCTACAGCTACAGAGAGATAAACCACCTAGCCTCATCTGATTTTTGATCACTTAGTTTGAATCCATGGAGGTTACAGGAATTCAGGTGTTTATCCAGATACCTGTTAACTGTGAGGGCTTCTGTCTCTCCAAACCTTTTAGGCGGTGAGTTCCAGACCCCTCTGGGTGGAAAAACCTATCCTCGTTTCCTCTCTAATTGTTCTTAACTAATCACTTTAAATCTATGCCCCTTAGCTACTGATCTGTCTCTGCAAAGGTAAATAGGCCCTTCCTACCTGCTCAAACCAGGCTGCTCACAGCCTTGTATGCCTCCATCAAATCTCCCCTCAGATTTCAAAGGAAATCAATCCTGGCCGATCCAATCTTTCCCCATGGCTGCAGTTTGCCAATTCTGGCAGTATCTTCTGTATGCTACTCTGTGTGATCACATCCTTTCTGTAATGAGGTGACCAGAACTACATACAGTACTCAAGTTGCAGCCTAACTAATGTCTCATACTCCTCTCAGTGTTCGCCTATTTATTGTGTATTCCTTGGCTTTCTTTCATCTTCCTAAATGTGTCAGCTCACGTACTCCAGGTTCAATTCAACTTACTACATGTCTATCCATCTAACTTCCAGCAGTTTACAGCCTCCATCGTCATTGTCAAGCACACAGTCAGTTCTAGCGATAACTGCAAACTTCTTGATCATGCCACTTATATTAATATATGCTACAAAAAACAAGGGACTCGCAGTGAGACCCCCTGGAAACATCCTTCTAGTCATAATAGCATCCATCAACGATTACTGTTAGTTTCCTGCCATCAAGCCAATCTTCTTTCCAGCTTCTATTTTCTCATGGATCCCATGGGCTTTCTTTAAACCAATCTCCCATGTAGGACCTTGTCAAAAGCTTTGCTAAAACTGCCCTTCTAGACCACTAAACTGCACTACTCTCATCAATCTTCCTTGTTACCTCTTCGAAAGGTTCAGTCAAGCATGTCTGAGGCAGAGGGTTGGCAGTGTGACTGTCTTGGAAAACATACAGAATTGTTGCTGCAAAGTCTCAGAGTCCCATGTTTCTGGATATACATGTACTACAGGGTGTGGAGTTTTTTTCTCTTATGCCTCCACAAAATAATTCCTGTAAGCATGACAGAATTAATTTGTCCGTACATTTTAACTGAAATTGCCGAGCATTTCTGGGGGCACAGGATTAAGTGTTGTTGTACCCACTGCTCTGTAGTAAAATATTGATGTAATATTAGTTTTATCTTCAGAAATCTTGATTGCAAACTTCACAACGTTGAAATTTACTTCAATTAATATGATATACTTTATAGGATGAGTACTTGTGCTATAGAGTTGTGCTTGTGCTGATATCTGACAGCTTTCAAGAGGACTTGCTGATGATTCTTGTGGAAGTAAATGGCTGCAGACCTCAACTGATTGCTGTTGTCAGGAACAGTTTGTCCTAGTCTGATTAAAGAATCTGTATGCTTCGAGATGATTCTCCTGTCACTTCTCCAGATACTGGCAGTGACCTGAGTTACTTATCCTGTGCTTTTGAATACACACCATAAATGGAGACCCAGTCCTGACAACAGCCACTGATGTCTGTGCAGAAAGTGTCGCCCTGCTGCAAGACTCAGCAGTGCTCGATGAAGGCTGTCCCTATTGCGCTTCAAAGCATGTCAACCCAGGCCTTCGTTCCACCTTTGTCATGTGCCTTACTGCCTGCATGTTATCAGTGAGAGTGTCCGTAACAGACGTTCTGACAATAGAATTATACATGAGACCTCTTCCAAAATATCGGTGTTGTTTGATGAGACATTAATTCCATAACTGAATGGCAGAATTCAAAAGACTTCACAGGCTGTTTTTCATCTTTTAATGACTGAATAAATTGTCATACTCGTGGCAGCTTACCTGCACCTTCTCATAGATTAAAAAAAAGGATGGGTAATAAATGCTAACCTAGACAGTGATGTTCGTGTCTCATGAATGAATTTTTAAAAATGACTAGCTATTTCAACGCTGGTTCTATGAAGTGCAATCAGAAAGTAATTTAAAAAGAACAATGGCACGGCTCTCCAAAGCAATAACCAGCGCTTCTCCAGTGATCGTGTTTGTCCTTCTGCATCCAGTATTAGTGACTGAGCTGAGGCTTTTCCCTCGCATTCAGTAATACTGTATCATTTTTTTTCTGTTTAGGCAGTCAGTTGCTTTAATTAATTTGGATGATGCAGAGGACAGCAATGAACATGATTGACATGAAAAACCAATGACTGCCTTGGCTTAAGAAGTAATGGCATTTGGTGAATATGATATTATGATGTATACTCTTGTTAAAGAGCAATTATATAAGTTTTGAGACTTCACATTGGCACTAGGGAGTACTATCTACCATGTGCATATCAGAAATCTAAGCATTCCATGTCTACAACATTGTCATTAGCGTAGCATACATAAATTTCTGACGTTTTAAACAATTCTATGTGGGCATTGCAGGCTGGCCAGCATTTAATCCCCATCCATAACCAATCTTCAGGAGGTGGTAGTGATTTTTTTTTGTTAGGTAAGGTCATCAAAGGATTTGAAGTAAAGTCGAGTCAATAGAATTGCACTACAGATTAGCTGTAATGTTATTGATAATTTCTCCCCAACCTATTCAGAGATGTTACTGCAAACTTTGTTTTAACTTGCACCTTATGGACCAGAACTCTTGATAAATCAGCAAAAATTATATGCCTCAAATACCAGAAGTTTAGTGTATTATCTGTGCAATGTCTGAATAGTCAGTTGACAGTGTGAGTGAGGAGGCTCTCTGCTGGTAAGTTTGATTTAAGGCAAAGTTGAATTATTATTTATGCAAAGTAACAGTGATGGATATACCCTCTGTATTACATTTCTGTTATTTACTGTGTGTTTTTACATTGATTATGTGGATTTCTTGATCAACCAGAATATTTGGTCAACCAGTACATTCCTGGTCCCATAGGTGTTAGTTAATAAAATGTTTGCTGCATAACACACCTTCAGAGTAGGGGCAACCTGAAACCAAACCTCCCAACTCAGGGGCTACATTCCCACTGCACTCCAAAAGCCGTCTTCCTTAAAATTCGATGTTAAACTGGGATTCTGGATTATCAGTTCGGTAACATTACTGACGCACCATTGCTGCTCCCCAGAATGCAATGGTGAGCTGATTCCTCAAACCAATGTAAGTCCTTGGGGTTAGATATAGGAGCTCCAAGATTGTGATTCAGTGATATAGAAATAACAGTGATAAAGGACCTGATGTTCTGACAGGAAGATAATCATTGCTGAAGCAAAGACTGGAGATATGTGTGAAGAACACACGGAGATTGCAAAACAAGTTGACTCTCCACGAATTGCCTGGGAAGTCGAAACTTGTAATGGACAATCATCCAACATCTGGAGCCCTCCAAACAAAACCCAAATACATGTTAAGGCCAGGGACTTTGGAGGGTTTTGGCTCACTGGCTTGAATAGTTAACCAGGAAACATTAGAGGGATTAAAACACTATTGCAATGGCTGGCTAACAAGAAAACTGAACAACTCCAACTCACAACAGGCACAAGCTGCCGCTGACAGCACACTTGACCTCTAAAAGTCACCCAACACTTATCCTAACCACCCTGCACCCACCCTGGACCTGACACACTCACAATCCAACCACCATGTAACCTTCACAACACAACTCCCAATGCCCAACAACACCATCCCCACACAGAGGCTCCCCAATGCATGATATCTGCACCCCCTCACCCATTTACCACCAAACCCTCACCCATCTGCCAATGTATACCCTCACAAAGAGAACCCTACTCACTACTCACCTGGCATCCTGCTGCCCCAGCCACCCAACACACTTATCTACTCTCAGTAACTGTCAAAGTGGCTTTATTATATTCAAACCATGGAATACAGCAGCCACTCACTGAGAAAGAAGGGCATGTTGCAGCCTGATCTGCTCTGTTGCTGGATACAAGGATTTCTGGACTAGACAGTCCTGAAAGGCTCCTGGCCCCTGCATTCGACCAAAAAACTACACCCAAAGCAACCAGGCAATTTTCTATCTTTTCTCAGTCAGGGGTAGGGATTCAAAACCAGATTGGAAGAGTTGAGCCTTCATTCCAAGTCAGGATAGTGAGTGACTTGGATGGGAACTTGTTGGTGATGGTATTCCCATGCATCTGCTGCCCTTGTCCTTCTAGAAGGTAGAGGTCACAGGTTTAGAAGGTGCTGTGAAAGCAAAATTCCTGAAATGCAGTACTGCATTTTGTAGGTGGCATACACTGCTGCCACTGTGCATTAGAGATGGAGGGAATGAATGTGGAAGGTAGTTGATAAGATGCCAAGCCCACAGTCTATCTTTCCCTGTATGGTGTTGAACTTCTCAACTGGTTTTGGAGCTGCACTCATCCAAGCAAGTGGAGAGTATTCTATTGTACTCCTAACTGGTGCCTTGTAAGCAACGGACAGGTTTTGAGGAGTCAGGATGTGAAATACTCACCACCAAATTTCTAGCGTCTGGCCCCCTCTTGCAGACAATGTATTTATATGGCAGCACCAGTTCAGTTTCAGATCAATAATAGTCTGCATTTTGTTAATAGTGAGGGATTTAGTGATGGTAATGCCATTGAATGTCAAAACAGGATGGTTCAATTATTTTTTGTCAGAGATGGTCATAGCTAGGCACTGTGTAGCACGAATGTTGCTTGCTACTGAACAGCCCAAGCTTAGATTTTATCCATGTCTCAGTTGCATATGAACGCATATTGTTTCAGCAGCTGAGGAGTTATGAGTGGTGCTGAACATTGTGCAGTCATCAGTGAACATCCCTACTTCTGACATTATGATGGATTGGAGGTCATGGATGAAGCAGCTGAAGATGGTTGGATCTAGGACATTATCTCAAGGACATCCTGCAAAGATGTCCTGGGACTAAGATGATTGATCTTTAACAACCACCCCATTTTCCTTTGTTCCACATAGAAATCCAACCACTGCTGATATTTAGCCAAAGGTGACACTCCCTACTGGTAGTGATGAATCAAAAAAATTACCCATTATTGTTGTTTCTTATGTCATTTTTGCCTTCAAAGTTCTGCAAAGTCATTCTATGAATGTATATGTTTCTCAGTGTGTTGGCTTCACAAACTGGGATGCTTGAAATCTCTGTCACTTCCTGGCCTACAATCCCTGAAGCAAACTTCCTCACAGATGGTGAAAACATATATTTGCAAAGTCTTCATCAATTCTCATGTGAATGTTTCTGATAAAGACTCTACTGTTCTGCAAAAATGCAATATGCTGTGTATTTCATGAGTTGTAATCTCTATCATAATAGAGGGAAGAAAAGAATTGTAAAACATGTAAACATTGAGTACATAAATGGGTACTTCATTAGTGCCAGTAGTGGGTGTGGGATTGAAATTTGGGTAAACAAACTTTAAACCAATTTCTCATCCAATGTGTGGGTGTCATTTGTATCAACACCCAGTTTGTATCTACACTCAGTATTGTTCAGTTTACAGAATGTTTCCAGTAGTAGTCTAAACCTCTTCTACTTCATATACTATTCTACAGATCTATTGTTACCATTTTCTAATAGAAGTGTGTCTTGCTAGATTGACGATTAATTTTTATGTATGCTTCGTACTGATTCTGGCATGCCCTCCTGCACTCGCCATTGAACCAGGGTTCATCCTTGGCTTGAGGGCAGAACTTATACACTTAATAGTGTTGCTGAACAAAAGGACCTTGGAGTTGATTCATAGTTCCTTGAAAGTGGAGTCACAGGTAGACATCACAGTAAAGAAGATGTTTGGTACTCTTGCTTTTATTAATAAGTGCATTGAGTATAGGAGGTGGGGTGTCATATTGTGTCTGTTTCAGGAAATTGGTAAGGCCACTTTTGGAATACTGTGTTCAATTCTGGTCTCCCTGCTATAGGAAAGATGTTGTTAAACTTGAAAAGGTGCAGAAAAGATTTGCAAGGATGCTGCTGGGTTGGAGGGTTTGAGCTATAGGGAAAGGCTGAATGGTCTGGGGCTATTTTCCCTGCAGTGTCAGAGGCTGAGGGGTAACCTTATAGATGTTTACAAAGTCATGAGGGGCACTTTTAGGGTGAATAGCTAAGGTCTGTTCCCCAGGTAGGGGAGTCCAAAACTAGACAGCATAAGCTTAAGGTGAGAGGGGAAAGATTTAAAAGGGACACAAGAGACATCATTTTCATGCAGAGGATGGTGTGTGTATGGAACAGTCTGATGGAGGAACTGGTGGAGGCTGGTACAATTACAACATATAAAAGGCATCTGGATGGGCCCATGAATTCGAAACGTTTACCGGATTGTGGGCCAAACGCTGACAAATGGGACAAGATTAATTTAGGAATTCCAGTTGGCATGGACAAGTTGAAGCAAAGGGTCTGTTTCTATGCTGTACATCCCTATGACTCTACTGTAGTAACGGCTGAGTGGGGGATATGCCAGATTGTGCTGGACTACAATGCTACTGCTGATTGATGGCCCACAGTACCTCATGGATGCCTAATCTTCAGTTATTAGATGTGTTCAAAGTCTGCCCCATTACGCATGATGAAAGTGCCACACAATATGGAGGGTATTCTTAATATGAAGAAAGGACTTTGGCTCCTCAAGAACTATGGGTGGTTACCCTTACCGATACTGTCATGGACAGGTACATCTGCTGTCAGCAGATTGGCAAGGATGAGGTCAAGTACATTTCTCCCTCTTGTTGGTTCCCTCATGATCTGCTGCAGGCGGAGTCTAGCAGCTATGACCTTTTGGACCCAAGCAGCTTGATTAGTAGTGCTGGTGCAGAACCACTCTTGGTGGTGAATATTTAAAATCCTCCACCATCATATTCCATCATCTGCCGTGGTGGGATTCCAACTCTGGTCCCTAGAACATTAACTGAGTTTCTAGATTTTTGTCTAGAAATAATGACAATAGGCATGGTTATACTATCACCATTAGGCCAGCTCATTTCCTCCAGATTTTTAATCAAATTTAAATTTTCACCATTTACCATGGTGTGACAAGAACCCATGTCCTAAGAGCATTGGCCTGAGGCTCTGAATTGCTAGTCCAATGACATTGCAACTACACCAATGACTCCCTCATTGGGTAGCTTGTTCTCCCAATTCTCCCCCACCCCCATCCATGCTATATTTTAGCATTTTTTGTAAGAAGATACAAAATGCATATAAATAAAAACAAAATACTTCTGGTGCTATCGATGCAAAATAAATGTCTCTGAAATTTATGAGTGGAGTTTAGGGAATGGATGGGCTCAGAAAATGCCAGCAGAATTTTACCAGAATAATTTAAGAATTTACTGATAAACTTTAATCACTTTAAAGCAAGATCACAGTGTAAAAATGATGGTCTTGTATTCCTGGTTTGGCTATGCACACATCTGCCCTCGTGTTTATGTATAACTCATCAATTACAGATGTTGCCTGACCTGTTGAGTATTTCCAGCATTTTCTGTTTTTACTTCATATCTTCAGCATCCACAATATTTTAGTTTTGTTTCACACTCTCCTGAGTTGACTTCCTATCTTGTCCTGTCCATGATCTTAGACATATCCAAAGTTCTGCTGCTTATGTCCTCACTCAGGTCAATTCCTATTTACCCACTATACTTGTTATCAAAATTGATTCCTAATTCCAGCAACACCACAAGTTTAAAATTCTCATCCCACTTGTCCCTCAGCCCTTCCAAGCTCTGTAATCTGCTCCAGTCTTATAGTACTCTGAGATACCTGCACTCCTTTGGTTGTAACCTTTTTTCTTGTCCCTAAATATAATCAGTCTTCAGTTGCCTAGACAATAAGCTTCAGAGTGCCTTCTGCAAACGATTCTGCCATTTCACCTCTCTCCTCCATTCCGATGCTTCTTAGAGTTTACTTATTTTATCGAGCTTTTGGTCCCTGTCATAACATCGCCTTGTGCAGTCCATGTCAAATTTTGTTTGATAATGATTCTGTGAATCCCCTTGCAATGTCTTTCTATGTCTAAGGCAATATATAAATGCTTGTTGCTGTTAAATCTAAAAATATGGATGGCTTGTGGCATACTCTGTTAGATTTGGTCCTATTCCATACCACATCAGCTACTTCTACAAAACAATTTCAATGTTAAACATAAGACTGTCATGATGCAAGATGCGCCAGAAATGCCTCTTCCAGTTGCCAATTAACTTGCAGTGTATTTCCTGCATTTTCCATAGGAAATATGAGTACACGTTTACTAATAGTCATGTATTTGAAATCCTCAATTTCAAATTTATATTTTTGAAATACACTAATTCACAGAAATGTTGCAACCTCATTCCATGTTCACAATTGTACCTTTGCTTTCAGAAATATGTGTAGTCACTGGTTAACTTAAATAATTCAGGATCATGATAAACCAAGATCATAACACATAATAATTTACAAGCAAAATGCCTAAAATAAAATCAATCCAAAACTGTACGACTTTGCAAATAGTGCTGCCTTGAAAACAGATTTCAATATTGTTCAAATTTGCCAGTATCTGAAACTGTGATACATGTTAGAATCAAGCTGCATCTGCCAGCTGCCTGAATACATTGCAGAAAATTAGTGGTTTTTTATGCCATACAGAAAATAGTACTTGCTCGAGGAAACATTCAGGTTAGTAAAGAAATGAGATTAAATAGATTTACATACCTGCAAATTAATTTTCTATCTACTGGAATTTAAATAGAAAATGGACTCCAAATTTGAAAATATCATTCCTGCAGTAAGCTCAATGAATGGAATATAGAAATGTGGGAACACTTTCAATGTTGTTTTACCATTCTCAGGAAAACTAACTATTTCCCTAAAATGAGAGAGTCCTTCACTTCCTACAGGCCCTGCATGTTTTCCACAGAACCTGATTTCCACAGAAAATTACTTTAAACCTCCTCCACAAACCAAAAGCATGTGAAATGCTGATAAACAACAAAGCTTTGAACATTAGCTTTTATATTCAAAAAGCAATCATTGTTTCCAGATGAAATTTACGATTGCTGATTAAGGATATTTACATTGTAAAAAAATGTCTGTTGCTGTGGTAACTTGTTTACTAAAATAGTAATTCTTTTGCTACATACATTTTTTTTGACAGGTTTGCTGCTCATTAAATTGAAGTCTGTACAGCTGAAGGTGCGTTCATGTGGGATTGCAAATTCTCCCGGAGATTTCCTATTTAATTCTTCTTTTGAATGTCAGTATTGTACACTGTATTCTTATTAGAGATCCAAACTGCCAGAAGAGAAAAGCTACCATTTCTGAAATATATTTCAACCACATACAGAGAATGACCCTGTAAAGATAAAAAATGACAAGGAAGAATCCATACTCTAACAACTACACTGTCAGTCACGGCTTAGTGAACCTTATAATAACAGTTTGTGGCTCTAAGTAACAATTGCACCAGCGAATGTTCTGAAGGATCAGAGAAGCAAACAACTCAGAAGGGAGATTTTTCAGTCCATCATGCCTCTGCAGACGTGCTAAAAGAATTACCAATTAGTTTCACTCTCCTGCTCTTTCCTCAGGTGACACATTTAACACGTGGCATATTTAACAGTTCGATAAAACAAAAGTAATATATTTAGATCCACTGAGACATTAATTTTACAAGTGATCCAGGGATTTCAGGTGTCCTGTGTCAGCATTGCAGCAGGTCTCTTGACTGGTGTGCAGTCAAGCAATTTGCTTGATTTATCAAGAGTTGTGGTTTTAGAGATAGCACTGCTGGATGGTGTTCTTTTCTGAATATACTGCGTGATTTGTAAGGTAAAAGTGCATGTTACCTCAGCACAACTGTATTAAAAACCACCACATAACATTATTTCAGATGTCATTTATATGAATAGACCTTTTCATATATTATAAATGATCACACCTTAGGCTGAAACTGCTGGAGCTTCAACTGTCTTTAAGCTTTCTATGTGGCTGGTGGACTAATATGCTGTTAATTAGCACATGACTACAGTGTAATGTGGCACTCCTAGATTCACATTTATATTCACATAACAATTAGTTCCTATCTTTACAAATAACATAATGTTGCTCCAGAAATTCTACTGATATTGCACCATATATTTGTCCACATAGTATAGGTTTAGCAACTTAGTAATTTTGACACAGACCTTTGACTGATGGGCTTTATTACTTTATGCTTCATAATAACATTCTGTTGGTTGGCAGGAACTACAAACCCATGGGTGTGAAGTAGACAGATATGTAGGCAGATTATGAAAAGATGCAACAAAAACAGGGTTATCATGGTGGGTGAATTTAACTTACCCTTTATTGGCTGGGACTGCCTTAAAACAAGAGGTTTAGACGGGACAGAATTTGTTAAGTGCATCCAAGAGGGTTTCTTAAAATAGTATGTGGGTAGTCCAACTAGAGGAGGGGCCACACTGGACCTTGTATTAGCTAATAAGTCTGGCCAAGTGTCTGACCTTACAGTGGGAGACCATTTTGGAAATTGTGATAATAATTCCTTACCTTTTAAGATAGCTATGAATAAGGATAAGTCACGACCATGCAGGAACGTACTAAATTGGGGGAGGGCAATTTACATCAGTATTAGGCAGGAGCCACGGAGTGTTAACTGGGCAGAGTTGTTATTGGGTAAGTACACATTTAACATGTGGGAGTTGCTTAAAGACCTGCAGATGACAGTTCAGGATTGGCATGTTCCAGTAAGAAGGAAGGATAAGGATGGCAAGATAAGGGACTCCTGGATAATGAGGGAGGTTGTGAATTTAGTCAAAAGGAAAAAAGAAGCAGAGGTAAGGTTTAGGAAGCTAAAATCGGGTAGGGCCCGTGAGGAATATAAAAAAAGCAGGGAACTGGGAGAGCAAGAAGGCGCATGAAATGACCTTGGCAAGTATGGGTTAAAAGGCATTCTATACATACATTAAAAACAAGAGGATAACTAGGCAGAAGGACCACTCAAGGATAGAGGGAACTTGTGCTTGTTGGCAGATGATGTGGGCGAGATCTTAAACGAGTACTTTGCATTGGCATTTACCCAGGAAAAGGATATGGAAGATAGTGAGCTTTGTGTGGAACATGCTAATATGCAAGGGCATTTTATGATCAGGAAAGAAGTGGTGTTTGGTCTCTTGAAGAGCATCAAGGTGGATCAGTCCCCAAGGCCCCACGGTATCTATCCCAGGTTATTGAGAGGGGCAAGAGAGGAGATTACTGGGGCTTTGATGTAGATCTTTGTGTCCTTGCTAGCCACTGGAGAGATCCCGAATGACTGATGAGTAGCTAATGTTGTTCCTCTGTTCAAGAAGGGAAATAGGGATAATCCACAAAACTGTGGGCTGGTGAGTCTCACATTGATGGTTGGGAAGCTATTGGAGAGAATTCTTAGGGATAGGATTTACGCACGCTTGAAAAAACATGGCTTAATTGGGAACAGTCAGCGTGGTTTTGTGCAAGGCAGGTCATGTCTTACTAACTTGATTGAATGTTTCGAGGAGGTGACAAAGGTGATCGATGAGGGTAAAGCAATGTATGTTGCCTACATGGATTTTAGTAAGGCTTTTGACAAGTTGCTTCATGGTAGGCTCATGCAGAAGGTTAAGATGCATGGGATCCACAGTGACTTGGCCGCATGGATTCAGAACTGACTTACCGATGGAAGGCAGAGATTTGGGGCGGAAGGGTGTTTTTCAGGTTGGAGGTCCGTGAGTAGTGGTGCTCTGCAGAGATCAGTACTGAGACCTCTGCTATTTGTATTATGTATAAATGACTTGGATGAAAATGTAGATGGGTGGGTTAGTAAGTTTGTAGATGATACAAAGATCGGTGGAGTTATGGACAGTGTAGATGGTTGTCATAGAATGGAGTGGGATATAGGTCAGTTGCAGATAAAGGCAGAGAAATGGAAGATGGAGTTTAATCTGGGTAAGTGTGAGATGCTGCACTTTGGGAGACCAATTGTTAAGGAAAGGATACAGTTAATGGCAGGACCCTGAACAGCATTGATGTGCAGAGGGATCTTGGGGTTCAAGTCTGTAGCTCCCTGAAAGTAGCCACGCAAGTAGATAGGATGGTAAAGAAGGCATTTGACATGTTTGCCTTTATTCGTCAGGGAATTGAGCTCAAAGGTCAGGATGTCAAGGTGTAGCTTTATAAGACTTTGGTTGGGCCACACTTAGAGCATTGCATTCAATTACAGTAACCACATTACAGGAAGAATGTGGAGGTTTTGGTGAGGGTGGAGAAGAGGTTTACCGGGATGCTGCCTGGATTAGGGAGTATGAGCTATAAGAAGAGGCTAGAAAACTCAAGTTGTCTCCTCTTGAGCGCACAGGCTGAGGGGAGACTTGATAGAAGTCTATAAAATTATGAAATGCATAGATAAAGTTAATGGTCAGAATCTAAGACCAGGTGGCACACGTTTAAGTTGAGAGGGGGAAAGTTCAAAGGAGATGTGCGGAGTAAGTTTTTTATGCAGTGAGTGGTAGGAGTCTGCCAGGGCTGGTGGTGGAGGCAGCTACGATAGGGACATTTAAGGGACTTTTAGATTAGCACATGAACATGCAAGGAATTGAAGGATATGGACCAAGGGCAGACAGAAGGGATTAGTTTAATTTGGCATCATGTTTGGCACATTCCCGTGCTGTACAGTTCTATGTTCTATGTTCTAGATAAAGGCTTTACTCATGAAGATAATACTCAATCAACAGGAATAAACTGTGCTGCTACCATCCACATCATTAGTATTGAAAAAAATGAGGATACCATATTATAAAGAATGTGGACCTTAGAACAAAAAGCAATGACAGCTCAGGTGTTATTCAATTATGTTCCCTCAAGAAAATGTCAGATGTTGTGAGAACTAATTGTCCATATCTTCAGTAGTTTGTTAAAGTTGGTTAAAGTATTCCGTCAGACTGCAGAGATACTGTTAGAGCAGAGTGCTGTCTACATGCATGTCTAATCTAAAGCTTTGAATGATGTCACTGAGTAACGGTGCAAAAGTAAGGAATAAGTGGAGGCTAAGGATGAATGCTTGGAAGACACCAGATGCCACAGTGCAGGAGCTAGAAGAGAAGACATTGCAAGGCATTAGGGTGCATCATGAGCCACATTTTCACATTATGTAATGGGATGTTAGTCAAGTCTCCTTTTCCTCAGCAACAGCAGACCAACAGAGCAGATACTAATATGGATAATAAATTCACTTGCAAGCTTTTAAAAGAGAACTGAATGTATTTCTGACTAGGGTAGAAATAGCATCATAGAAGAAGTTCACAATCTGCAGCCTAATTCAGAGTCACTTTGGACCAGTTTTGTTTGGAGAGGATTTTTTTCACGTTGTTATTTCCTTAATTTATTCTGCCTTTCCAAGGAGATTGCAATGATCTAGGTGAATACAAAGTGCCTGAATAGCAATGCATAAATTATCGCGACTAAATGACAGACTGGATACAATAGCTGATATTTCCATGACCAACATTTTGGATGTTAGGAAATGTCAGTTTTATGGACTAGAATACGAAATAGAGAATTTACAATTTTCATCTTCTCCTGGTAGACCATCAAAGTGAAGACAAGATTTGCCAGAGTATAATCTGTGGTAAATGCAAAGCGTTTTAAAAGTCAGTTGAAAAATAAGTTACCAGTTACCATTGTCATATTTACATTAGTAATGAATCATGTGATAAGTAGTTTCCTGCAGGGCTACATGCTGGTAAGTACATCAATTCAAAACAGTATATATAAAAATGATTAGCCTTAAGAATGAAATCCTCATTGCAAAAATGCTTCAGTTATTAATACTTTTTGAAGGCTTGTGTTTAAAATGCTATGAAAATTAGAAACAAAAACAGAAATTGCTGGAAAAGCTCAGCAGGTCTGAGGAAGGGTCACTGGACCCGAAGCATTAGCTCTGATTTCTCTCCACAGATGCGAGGAAGGGTCACTGGACCCGAAGGATTAACTCTGATTTCTCTCCACAGATGCTGCCAAACCTGCTGAGCTTTTCCAGCAATTTCTGTTTTTGTTTCTGAATTACAGCATCCCCAGCTCTTTCGGTTTCTACTGTGAAAGACTGCAGAGATGATAGATTTGTTTTTTTTTTGATCGTTACGTTTATAAGAAGTCACATCCCTGGGTTTATGGCTGTCAGCAATTTAGGGTTGTTTAGCTATTATTTGCAAAGTCATTTAGAGCATGACCTGCTAAGAGATAAACTACCTAACTCATCCTTTCCCATGTTTTTGTGAAAACCCTTTCAAGAGTCCAATGGGGAACTAAAATGATGCAATAGTTCTGCTAAGAAGCTTTGGGAAGACTTCTTCCCAATAGCTCCTGAAATAACTGCTTTTGAAAAGATCACAATGACAACTGCACATATCTAACAACACTCATCCATGTGCAGCGGGAAGCCAAACCAAAAGGTCCTTATCGGAAGAGACAAATTAAGCTAAGTAAGATGCCAAAAGGCATCAGCAAACATTTTATAACTTATCCTTTTTCTTTACAAATTAGCGATTAAGTAGTCAATGTATTTATTGTTTAAAATTATGCATTGTAGAGAAAATGTCCTTATCTCTAACCAGCATGTAGGCATGTGGGCTAAATTATTTAGAAGGGCTATTATTTATACTTGCATATTTCAAACTGGTAATCAACTTTGCATCATGTTTAATAAAGCAGTTTGTTATAAAAGATCAATAATTGTCTTGATTATTGAAGAAAAACTTGTTTGACAAATTTACTTTCAATTCTGAAGCTAATATAGATAAAGTACTTTATCATTTAAAATATACCTTGTGACCAGTGAAGTAATGGAATCAGAGAAAGATAGCGCACTCCTCCAGTGTCTGTTGTAATATCTTGAAAACTCTGCGGTGGGTGGTAGATTTCTGTCAGCAGCAGGTTGTTCCCGAGAACATAAACCAAAAAAAAAATATCACTTGCAATGCATTGCTTCGTTCTGTTTCGTACTCAATACAATTAAAATTTAAAATACCAATGGTGTGCATGGGACACGTGATTGCATGATTGAGAAGCTTTTCAATGTGAATCAACACAGCAGTTTTGATTGGTCAAACAGGATGGTCAAACAGGAAAGTTCCACATCACAGTCGTATGCTGTAAAGGACATTATCTGAAATCACCCTGAGTGGAGTAAGTCAAAAGGTACGGGAGTTCAAAACCCAATAAGGGCTCTGCTAGTCAACGCCTGGAATTGGGATCACACATTGATTGTACTGACACCAACTCTAACAACTCTCATTTGTCATGGTTCGTCCCAAGCAGCTACGTGACGCTGGACGGTCTGTTTGCCGGGACGTACACTGAGACCAACATCAGCTGTGCCAGGAGGACCATCAAAACAGTGAAAGACACTCTTTGATCCACCCGAAACTTGCTGGTCTTCCAGTTGAAGGAGTTGACCCCAACTGAGTGCTGCAGACTGGCACATTCCAAGGCCCAGCACTACGTGCTATGAGGGACGCAATAAATCTTGGGGCAGCTGCCACCAAGGCACAGTGGGGAAAGACCACTGTGTAAGGTCTGTCTGCCAAAGCAAAACAGGAGGTCCAATCAATAACCAGACACTGCTGATGCCCCAGCTAAATGCCAAGAGGTTAATTGTAAATGTAGAGAAAGGCAAACACCAATATTTATTTTATTCTCTGTAAGTAGTGACAGTATAGATCTGAATGGCTACAGTAACTGTGTGTGTACATTAAGATTTCCTGAATAAAGTATACATTTGCAAAAAGAAAAGCTCTTATATATTTACTTTGTCTGACAGTTCTCTCCATCCACCTCCTCACCACACCCAGGACGAAAAGCCCTTCCCTGATCACTCATCCATGTCCCCAACCTCAATGTCAGTCCTCCCCAGATCTCTCTTCCATTCTTTCGTGCCTTTAATTCTACTCTGCACACCTCCAAACCTCTGATTCATTCTTGCTCTTTCTGAGCTTCTACGAAACAATTAAAGAAGGAAGACTACTGACTTTAAACACAGCTGGATGGGCAATAAATGCTGCCCTAACCAGTGAAGCTCACTTAATAATCAAAACTGCACAAAACAATGGTGCACGCATTAATTTCAAACAACTGTGAAGCAGATGCCGCAAGATTCTAGTACACCACTGAATTTAGCTGGAATGTAGGAAACAATTCAAAAAGAGTTCTGTTAATTAGTATTCATAGAATGCAAATGTATTGCAAGTGTGAACCAGCCACAGGCTGGCTGGAGGCTCCACATGCCTCAAACACACCATTAACTTTATCTCTGCATTTTCCCACCTTCGGGAAATCGAAATTTCGCATCCCATCTCATTAAATCATTCTGCAAGCCACTTTTTCCCCTTTTTCAGGCTCCATAAAATTTCCTGTTGTTTTTTTTTAACTCAGGGAGTGGATTGAGTCAACACATTGCCCTTTCAAACCTACCTTCCGTTTCACAACCTTCACGGGAGATTAGAATCTTAAAAGAAACCTAGTGCAAATGATTAAAGCTTGAGGCTGCCTTAGTGAACTATGTAGAAAACAAGTACTTTCCCCATTCACTGATTACAGTTTCAAATGCCAGCAACTAAATTTATCAACAGCAGAGTGTTGAATTTTATCAGTTATCCTATGTGCTGAATTGAGAGGCACTGATCTAGGAGTCACAAACTTATCATGACAACCATCACCAATTGCAAGCAAATCTCCTGTTTAGTAATCATGCCACAAATTCATTGTAGTTATAAACGATTGTGCCGTCTGGTCCATACTCCTTTTGAGGTAGCCCAGGTATAACACTGGGGGTAATTTTACTGCAGTGAATTGAGTGAGACAGCTGGGAATTCTCATCACTGAAAGGTTTATTTTCCAATGGCCGTGATTGGTACTTCCCCTATTAACCAAATACATTTAAATGAGATTAAAATAGTTAATCCAGCGAGATTCATGTATCTTGCTGCTTGTTTCTCAATAGCAATTAGTGAAGTTAGTCCCCATGTTCCAATGTGCAAAATTGAAATGTCTAAAAATCCATTTTTGTTTTAAAGGTAACAAAGTGCACATTAAACTTCTCCCTATTTCTGCAGTAATTCACTCAGTTTGCAATTTTTGTGAAGAGGACATAAGACAGAGAGGAAAAAATCTTTATCAGGACAGTGAGACAATGTTTCGAACTTATTAACTGCAGATTTTTCTTACTCTCTGATGCTATCGCATCAATTGTCAGGTGGTGTAGGACTATTTATTTTAATCCAAAACTTGACAGTTACAAGGATGATTGAACTCTCAAATATCTGAGTTACATCAGACATCAAAATTATGCAATATATTGCTTTATAATGAACAACTTAACACCTACACTACCATGTTTACAAGGTGTGATGGAATGTGAGATGGACAGGCTGAACTTTCCTAGCCACTGCACGCTATGGGCAATGGCAAGTCAGTTGGGAAAAAGAGACATAATTGAAAAAGTTTGATTCTTGACATCAGGAAGCAAAGAATCTGATTTCTAACTCACAGTTTGAACAGTGATAGGACAAGCCTTCTGCAGTGCCATCCCTCACAGATCATTTACCCCTCCGACTCCAGGTATGGTCACAGCCATTCTATTTTTGCTCATTGCCAACTTTCAATGGCCAGTGCATTGAACAGTGAGCACCCCGCCACTGACGGCTTCCAGCCTCAATCTTTACATCCCAATGAGCCCAAAAACATCCAGCTTACCCTGGGAGACTTTGAATCTCTCAAGGCCCCCACCCAAACCCCCACCTATCCACCCAGCCCCTGGCCTGTGAGGTGATCATGCCAGGTGTGGTTATACACTGTCCTCCCCCAGCCCTTGATGTCAGGGTGCTCCTGACCATGGATGAACCCCACTCCCATTTGAACCCCTTCCAATCCATTCTTTACCATATTCTCACCTTTTATATAGTATTGCCCTCTTTCAGAATTGTCATGTCCCACTTCCCCTCCAAATGACAGCTACAACTCCTGAAGAACAGCTTGCCAGCCTCTTTCCAATGGACCATTGTATTCCCACCAACCCATACTCCCCTTCCCCATTAGGTTTTGTGGACAGACCTCACGGACTGAACATGGCTCACGTCCGTGAGTGACCTAACGAGATAGTCCCAGATGAGAAGTACTCAGACCCCTACTTTTACATCTCCCCAACAGTGATCGCCCTGTCCCTCAAACTAGCTGCTGCAGAGTCACAGGATTGACTGTGACTCAGTTCCTGGGCTGCAGACATGCTGACAAACAAACACACACACATACATAGACACACACACACACACATATATACACGCACACACACACATACACACACATATATACACGCACACACACACATACATACACACACACGCGTATATACAGGCACACACAC
>JAHRHZ010000012.1:56974788-57013380 GCA_024137785.1 Ginglymostoma cirratum
GACCCTTCTTCAGAAGAAGGGTCTAGGCCCAAAATGTCAGCTTTCCTGCTCCTCTGATGCTGCTTGGCCTGCTGTGTTCATCCAGCTCTACACCTTGTTATCTCAGATTCTCCAGCATCTGCAGTTCCTACTATCTGTGAACAGATTTTGATGTGTTTACAGCTGAATATGCTAAGTAGGTACATGTACTTGGGGAAGGAGCAAGTTGGTCATTTATTCTCTAAGGCTTAGGACTAGAATAGACATCAAAAAAATCCATCATTTTAGACATCCTATTGTAACAATTAGCCTTAAATATTCATTAACAATTTGAATCATGTGAACTAAAGATATTGGTCCTCATGACACCAATGCCCAAGGTCATAAAACCTATATTCATACCAGGCTCCCTTCTGTAATCAGTCAAGGACTGTTCTCAACATGGTTCAGACTCCTCTATTTATTCAATACCAACATCCAAGGATAAAAATGCAGCTAACTTACTGGCTTAGCTTGATAAATTCAGAGAGTTACCACATAAATTATCAGAATACAATAGGGAACTTTATATTAAAAAAAATTAATCTACTCATTACAGACATTAGGAAGATCCTACAGGTATTCAAATTTAGACTGAGACCTGAATTTGTAGTCTTGTATTAGTACAGGCACAAAGCCAGGAGCTTACCATGGTTGGTAGAAGCCCCCAGTCAAGTCAGGGGAGATGGCTTTCAGCTGGGGGGAGGGGAGCAAATGTCAGGCAGGCTGCTGGCCATCTTGGTTCTTTCTGCCTAACTGTGAGCTGTTTTCCTCCTGGAATGAGAAAAACGCAGCTATTAAAGGGAGACAGAAGTGATGGAACAACTGCCACCCAGCACGCACACAACAGAGTAATTTTCCATAGCCAGTCCACCTAACCTGCATATCTTTGGATGTGGAGAAGAAACCAGAGCACCCAGAGGAAACCCACACAGACTGTCAACTAAGGCTGGAATTGAACCTGGGTCCCTGGGACTGTGAGGCTGTACTAACCAGTGTACCACCATGCTGCCCCTTCAAATCCTTCCAGTCCTTTGAGTATTTAATTCCTTATGAGAACAAACATTTCCAATGAAAAAGAAATTTCTGGAGAAATGCAGCAGGCCTGGAGGCATCTGCGGAGAGAAAGCAGAGATAATGCTTCAAGTCCAGGGATGTTTCGTCAGTGTGTTTGTTCCAGGTCATCAACATCTGCAGTTCTTTGTTTTATTCATTTCAAGTGCATAATCCTTAAGAAAAAAATTGTTGCCCCACTTCAAAGAGTCTTTGACAACGTGCAGCTGTCAATAAAACTGGAAAATTCCAGATGTCTTAGAGTAGTAATAAAAGATTGTGAAATCAATTATTGCACACTAATCGAATAATGGTATACTTCAGCATAATGTATATAGATCGAGTGAAGTAGCAAGCAACTATTCTTTAACAGCTCTAAGACTTAAGGAACAGGAGTTCAAAATGCATGAGTAGCTTGACAGTTACTCTCAGTAGTTCCAATGAGTTTGTACACTTTGACACATGCATTTGTGCCACTATATCAACCCCATATTTCAATAATTGCCAAGTGCCTCTCCAAAAGAGCATCAGTGCTCACCTAAAGGTGATGCAGGTCCATATCCACAGGGGGACCTGACATATGAATAGGAAAGGTTTGGAGGACTGTGGGCCACATGCAAGCAAGTAAGACCAGTTTGGTTTGGGAACATGATTAGTGTACACTGGTTGGAACATAGGGTCTATTTCCATGCTATATGGCTCTGTGACTCTATCTCCAAAAGAGTGTGCTGGCTGTGTAGGTGAACCCATGGAGTTCAGACTTGCTGTTACCAGGTCTAAGCTGCATACAGCGCGATTCACCTTGGTCACCAAAATTATATCTGAATGGGGGGAACTGCTGATTTGCATGGACAGCTACACCTATACAACGCACACTCAGGAAGCACAACCTGCCACTATGAAAATGAGAGGTTTCATGTTCAGAGCAGGTGATTTTTCAGTCACCTCCATTATTTTTACAATGGGAGGCTCCTCTTCATTGAGAAAATTCGGCATCAATGTCATACCATATGAGTTTCTTGATTTGTTTTTTCAATTGCACCTTCCTTAGATGCTGTGAGCTCTCAATTTGATGGAAGTCATGCATAATTTTTTATGATACCTTACTCCTGACATTTGTTTACTATATAGCACCGATTCTGGCCTTTGATGCTTCTTAGAAACTGACTGATATTAGCAGTTTCTGCATTATGCAGTTGCAGAATTCTACTGTGTAATTATTATATTAATTTTTAAACTTTATCTCAATGCAATTACCAACATAGAACATAGAACGTAGTACATAGTACATAGAACATATAGTACAGTATAACGGTACAGCACAGCACAGGCCCTTCAGCCCATGATGTTGTGTCAACCTACTATCCTACTAAGATCAAACTACCCTGCATACCCTTCATTTTACTATCCTCTATGTGCCTCTCCACGAGTCGCTTAAAAGTCTCTAAAGTATCTGACTCCACTATCACTGCCGGCAGTGCATTCCACATGCCCACCGCTCTCTGTGTAAAGAATCTACATTTGACATCTCTCCTGTACCTTCCTCCAATCAACTTAAAATTATGCACCCTCGTGATAGCCATTTCCCCCCTGGGAAAAAGTCTCTGATTTTCCACTCTATCTATGCCTCTCATCAGCTTGTAAACCTCTATCAAGTCACCTATCATCCTTCTTCGCTCCAATGATAAAAGCCCTAGCTTCCTCAGCCTTTCCTCATAAGACCTGCTCTCCAGTCCAGGCAGCATCCTGGTAAATGTCCTCTGCATCATCTCTAAATCTTCCACATCTTTCCAATAATGAGGTGACCGGAACTGAACACAATATTCCAAGTGTGCTCTAACCCGAGTTTTAGAGAACTGCAGCATAACCTCACGGCTCTTAAACTCAATTCCCCTGCCAATGAAAGCCAACACACTGTAGGCCTTCTTTACAACCCTATCAACTTGTGTAGCAACTTTGAGGGACCTATGGACGTGGACCCCAAGATCCCTCTGTTCTTCCACACTGCCCAGAACCCTGCCATTAACCCTGTATTCTGCATTCAAATTCGACCTTCCAAAATGAATCACTTCACACTTTTCTGGGTTGAACGCCATCTGCCACTTCTTTGCCCAGCCCTGCATCCTGTTAATGTCCCATTGCAACCTACAACAGCCCTCCATGCTGTCCACAACTCCACTAACCTTCATGTCATCGGCAAACTTACTAACCCACCCTTCCACTTCCTCATCCAAGTCATTTATAAACATCGCAAAGAGCAGAGGTCCCAGAACAGATCCCTACGGAACACCACTGGTCACCGAGCTCTATACTGAATACTTTCCATCTACTACCACCCTCTGTCTTCTACTGGACAGCCAGTTTTGTATCCAGACAGCCAAATTTCCCTGAATCCCATGCCTCCTTACTTTCTGAATGAGCCTATCATGTGGAACCTTATCAAATGCCTTGCTAAAATCCATATGCACCACATCCACTGCTCTACCTTCATCAATGTGTTTTGTCACATCCTCAAAGAATTCAATAAGGCTTGTGAGGCATGATCTGCCCCTCACAAATTCATACTGACTATTTCTAATCAAACTGTGCTTTTCCAAATAATCATAAATACTACCTCTCCTCTCCAATAATTTGCCCACCACAGAAGTAAGACTGACCGGTCTGTAATTTCCAGGATTATCCCTATTCCCTTTCTTGAACAAGGGAATGGCATTTGCCACCCTCCAATCTTCTGGTACCACTCCAGTGGACCAGTCATTTTTACCACTGTTTAAGATAAATTAATTTCCCAAACTTCTATGCGTCCCCTATCTCAGCTTTTATATTCAGTCTGTTTATAATGTACTTGAGCTCAAATAAATATGCTTTTTATACAGAAAATGCAACACAGACGATAAGGTTTTTGGTCCAATCTCAACTTGAATCTCTTCCACTCCTTCCTCCCAGCATATCTCCATTTCTTTTCTCCCTTATGTGCTTAGTTAGACTCCCTTCAAGTGTTTTTTTTTCTGTTAACTCATAGGACATGGGTGTCGCTTCCCATTCCTACTTAGAAGGTGGTGGTGAGCTGCCTCCTTGAAATGCTGCAGTGCATGTACTATAGGTAGATCCACAATGCTTTAGGAAGGAACTTCCAAGAATTTGTCCCAGCAATATATTTACAAGTCAGGATGGTAAGTGGCTTGGAGGGGATGTTGCAGTAGATGGTGTTCCCATGTATCTTGTGCCCTTGTCCTCCTTGGTGGAAGTGGTTTCGGTTTTGGAAGATGTTGTCTCGGGATCTTTACTGAATTCCTGCGATGCATCTCGAAGATGGTGCACAGTGCTGCTACTGAGTGTTGGTGATGGCGGGAGGAGATATTTGTGGATGTCAAATAAATGCAATCGCGTGAAATTTTTTGAGTGTTGTTGGAGCTGCATTCATTCAGGCAAGTAGAAAAAATTCCATCACACACCTGACTTGTGCCTTGTAGATACAGGACCATACTTAGGGCAAAAAGACTTCTTCAGAATCCCTCATTGATTGATTAGTTACTATCTTATATTGATGTTCTCTGCTTTTGCTCTTCCCTATAGGGACATTCTCCAGACAGGATTTTCCCAATTAAAGGGAGTTTCATTGAAGGGGTCAAATTCAGGGTACACAGCCATGTCGAGAGGTAGCAGGGCAGTGTTGCACATTTTCCGATCTGATAGTCAACATGAAACCATCGTTCCCAAAGGACAACTGTGAAAAGTGGACGCTACAGTCACCAGAATGTCGGAGCAAAATGTGACTATTATAACTGAACAGGGAAAACCATCAGAAAATAGAAAAGCTAGATGAATATACAGAATGAGGGACAACAGGTTAGGCCCATGTATTGGGAACTTTAAGGCAAGAGAACATAGTATAAGCTCAAACAATGGATCTGGGAGCAAATATGCCACTAAAAAGAGATCGTGAATTTTTGAAAGGTATCCTAATAATAGGAGTGAGGGGAGGGATCAAACATCTGCAGTCCAGAAATAGATAGAAGGCAACATAGAGAGCAAGTTTCGCAAGAATGAGAAAATAATACAAACCAAGAATACCTCCAGGAGCAGAATTTAATGTAATCAGGGAGTCTTACTGGCTTTGAACAAACCAAAAGACACAATAGTAAAAGACTCCAAGCAACAAGAACTACGAGGCTGAAGAGAATTTGGAGGGTACACAAATTTACCAGAAAGCGAACAGTCTTCTGGACTTTAAGTGCATTGAATTGGAAATCGAGTAGAATAGACCAAGAGTCACTTTGCTTAGAAACATAAAAGATAGGAGCAGGAGGAGGCCATTCGGCCCTTCAAGCCTGCTCTACCATTCATCACAATATGGCTGATAGTCCAACTCAATAGCCTGATTCTGCTTTCTCCCCATAACCTTTGATCCCATTCAACCCAAGTGCTTTATCTAGTCACCTCTTGAATACATTCAATATTTTGGCATCAACTACTTCCTGTGGTAATGAATTCCACAGGCTCACCACTCTGTGGGTGAAGAAATGTTTCCTCATCTCCGGCCTAAATGGTCTACCCAAAATCCTCACACTGTGGCCCTTGGTTCTGGACACACCGACCATTGGGAACATCTTCCCTGCATTTACCCTGTCTAGTCCTGTTAGAATTTTATAAGTCTCTATGAGATCCCCCCTCATTCGTCTGAACTCCAGTGAAAACAATCCCAACCTAGTCAATCTCTCCTCATACGTCAGTCCCGCCATCCCCGGAATCAGCCTGGTAAACCTTCGTCGCATTCTCTCAAGACCAAGAGCAACCTTCCTCAGAACAGGAGACCAAAACTGCACACAATTCCTAGGTGTGTCCTCACCAAGGCCCTGTATAACTGCAGCAACACATCCCTGCTCCTATACTCGAAACATCACGCAATGAAGGCCAACATGCCGTTTGCCTTCTTTACCGCCTGTTGCACCTGCATTCTTACCTTCAGCATCACCATGAACAATCACACTTGGAAAATGGTAGCCCCATTGCTTTTAGACAGGGCATTACAAAATGATGTGATGACTTCCAAAAATGAAATGAAGGGATTACAATTTCTAATTGCATAACTGAATTGGCTGGGCACACAGTTATGGCCAGATACCACTTTTGAAGTATTACAGTTAAATACAAATGTGAAAAATTGCAAGATGGAAGATATCATTTGGACAAACAAAACATTGAAAACATTAAATATAGGGCTTTGCGTACTGAAATGACCATCATTCAGAGATGCCAGAAACATGAAAGTGATGTTTCTTATTTTCTTGTTCATGATTGGTTCCCAGTTACAGGAGGGCTCATAATTTTCCCTTGTGGGAAAGGCAGGTAAATGTTACCCTTTAGCTTGGGAAGTTAAAAAGATCAGTAGACGAACGAGAAGTCCCTTAGCAGCAGAAACTCTTTCTCTTGATAAGATGTTAAATATGGCATATTTTTTAACAGAAGTAATGGAAGAAATTCCTAATGGGAATTCAGCAGCAATACACATTGAGTGATACATTGATAATTAGTCACTATAGGATAAATTATACTCAACAAAATGCATGAATGAAAAAAGACTAAGGACCAATATTGCAATTTTAAAACAAATGCTGCAGCACAGAGAAATCTCCTAATTGAAATGGGTGGATAGCAGCAGTCAGCAAGTTCCAAAATACCGAGAAAGGGAAACATGGAACTTTAAAGAAAGAAAATGTGAATACAATATGTAAACAATCATATCTTTTGTTTTTTTTAAATTTCTTCTTGTATATAGATGTATTGCTTTTAAAAAAGGATTTTGTTATCATCTATTATGGTCTGAAGGAATACCTGAGAGCTAATGGAATGAGGAAACAAATAATGATATATTTGTTAGGGAATAATTGGGTGTAAATTTTTTGGTGGTAGAGAGAGAAAAGGAATATAATAAAGTCTATTCACAACACTGCCTTCATTTTTCTGTCCCACTACATTAAAAAAACTGCATATGTAGCAAGAGTGCTCTTGCGGTGAAGTGGTGAGGTCCTGAACTAGGAGGACTGGGTTCGAGTCCCATCTGCTCTAAAAATGGGAGGAAAAACTTGTATCCAGGGGCCCTCTTGTGGAGCAGTGGTAGTGTCCCTATCAATGGACCTGGAAGCCTCGGTTCAAATATCACCTCTCCAGAGGTGTATAGTAACAACTCTGAACAGGTTGATCAGGAAAAGTGGGTTAAATTTAAAAAGAAGAATTGGTGATTAATTATGGGGAGTTAGTAATCAGTGGGACAGAGAGAGATTTGTACCATAGTGGTGGAGTGCCTTATCTCCCCTTCCAACTCCATTTTAATTTAGACCCTTCTCCCTTTTCCTCTCCCGACCTCTTCCTTACCTTTGTCGGTTTGTATTGCCCTTGATAGGCTTTCCACATAAATTATTCAATTAAAAACATGAGTGATTTACTGGTGGTAGTTCATAGATGAAAAAAAGTCAAGCATAATTTGGTGATAGGACAAAATACATTCAGTTGTATGTAAAAGTATGCACATGCGCATATATTATATTTGTATATATGCTGGGGAAAATATTAGAAAGTGCTGTTAAAGTAGTTAAAACTCGGTGGTTGGATAAGTTCAAAGTAATCAGGCAGAGTCAAAATGGTTTTGTAAAAGGGAAATCATGTATAAACAATCTGTTGGAGTATATAATACATGCTGCAGATAGAGGGGAGCTGGTGGATAGACCATACTTAGATTTCAAGAAGGCACTTTTCAAGGAGCCACATGAAAATGCAGTGCAGGAAGTAAAACCTCATACTGTAGGGGTGTAGCATACTGGCATAGATAGAGGATAAGCTGGCTAACAGGAAGCAGAAAGTAGGTTTAAATGAATATTTTCAAGGTTAGAATCTATAACAAATGACTTAATATAGGGATCAATGCTGGGACCGCAACTGTTTACAATTCATGGAAATAATTTAAATTAAGGAATATAAGGTATCATTGCCAAATTTGCTGATGACTCAAAAATATTGTAAAGTAAGGTGGGAAGAGGATATGAGGAGGTTACAAACAGACACTGATCGCAAAGATGTGGTAAATGGAATATAAATGACAAACCCCATGTAAAATTATGTATTTTGACAGGAAGAACAAGAAAGGAAGTGTTTTATCTAAATAGTGAGTGATTGCAGAGCTTTGAGATGCAGAGGGATTTTATTATCTTTATACGTGAATCACAGAATGCTAGTTTGTTGCTACAGCAAGTAATTCAGAATGCTAATAGAATGTTATCATTTATCATGGGGGAATTGAAAACAGAAATAGACAGGTTATGCTTCAGTTATACAAGGCACTTGTGAGACTGCATCTAGAGTACTGAACATAATATTGTTCACTTTACGTAAGGAAGGATGTAAACACATAGAAAGCAGTTCAGAGGGCTATTAGGCTAATCCATATAATAGGCTGGTTGTCTTATGAACAAAGATTGGACAGGCTCGGTTTTTATCCTTTGGAGTAAGGAATGATTTGATTGAAACATATAAAATCCTGAGGGGTCTTGACAGGGTAGATGTGGAAATGATATTTCTTCTTGTGGGTAAACCTAGAACTAAGGGATCATCCATTTCAAACAGAGATTAGGTAAAGTTTCTCTTCTCAGAGGGTAGGGAATTTTGAAACTCTTTTTGAAGAGGTGGTAAAAGCAGCATCCTTGAACATTTTTAAAATGGCAAAAAGATTCTTGTTAAACCAGGAGGTGGAAAGTCATCAATGGGAAACAAGGATTTGGATTTGAGGTTGCAATCAGCCATGATCTTATTGAATGGTGGAGCAGTCTTAATGGCTGAATTGTCTACTCCTGCTCCTAATTCTTATGTTCATTTGTTAGATCCTCTTGACCCACATGCAGCGCCCAATAGCACTTAGTATGGATACAATCATTTTTATGTCTTTTTTATCTGTTGGTTTTCCTGAGGTCAGAGAAAGCCAATAGCTTTATCTAAAAATAGGAATCTTCTTAAAATGAAGACACACAGACCCCTTAAAAGCTGTTTACAACCTACCTACCTGGTGACAGTGAATTGGTCACTCAGCCTCATCCCTTCTCTGTTAAAATTATAAGCGCCCAATTTTAAGATGGGTTCAAGTTTGAAAATGTGAACATTTTTATTTCCCACCATTCAAACGCATCTGTTTTAGGAGTTAAAATATTCCCATTTAGCCCAGTTCTGAAGAAGGGTCCCAACCCGAAACATTGACTTCCCTACTCCTCTGATTCATCCTGACCTGCGTTGTTCCTCCAGATCCACAGAGTGTTGATTCCCATTATTTTTGGTATTTTCTGGTTAATTAATGTATTCGGTGGGAGACAGCCCATGTTATAGTCTAGTAAAGATTTTTTTCTATCATTTTCCATGTTCAAGGAGGATCACACACCATATAAAATCTAATGTGAAATGATGAATAAATCTCTGGGTTTACCACAATTCCTTATTGCCATTGTCACTTTATTACCAATTAAAGGCCATGCAGCAGTTCATCAAGAAGCCCTATTAACATATGTGCAAGAACTGTAACCTTGAAAGAGTCCCCTGGGTCACAAGAACAAATATTTCTGTTTAAATGACTGAGACATTAGCCAGGTAAAGGTGCATTCAGGGATTTGGGATCAATATTCATGAAACTAGTCAGGTGAACCTTCCCACAAAAATAATAAAAACAAAAACACAAGAATTGCTTTACCAAGGTTGGCATTTAATTGCCTGTATAACCAGATGCCTTGGCTAAATTACCACTGTACAGAGCATATGAGTTAAGTTCATCTCTATGTAAACATGTGCACTTCATGTACGGTAAGTGTGCACATGTATATATCTGGTGCAGAAACCTTTCCCAAAAGCAATGTGAACAGAGCAGCATAGTGGTAATTTCTTATTCATACAACACAACTCCAAAAATGTAGCTATGTATTAGCATACAAATATCTTGTTATTCATGACTACTTGGTTTGCTATTCGATCAAAGTGACTAATTTCTTTCAGAATATCATTTGTTCCTTCCTCTTAAATGACATTTCAAAGTACTTTTTCTCTTTCTCAATATCTGTTTCTTGAAATCTTAATTATTGTTGCTTACTTAGAGTTTCAATTTTATTAAAGTAAACCATATAAGCAAAAAGAAAAATTAAAATCATGGTGCAAAACATTAGCAAATAGAAACATGCCTTTACCCACTTCACAGGCAATGCCCTTAAGGAATGTGCAGTTGAAAAGCCTTTTGTTATGACAATACACTGAAACCAGTTAAAATGAATCAATTTGTTGAAATTACTTCTTACTCAAAGGAGTTTCTTGCCAACATCTTGAAACCATTGTAACTCACAATTATCCCCACAGGACTGTGCAGGTACTGAAAGTAACACCCTGTACTACACATGTTAAGTCTATTGAGTCTGTCAGAAGGAAAAATAGTTCAAGGGAGCAACGTGAGAAAGCAAAAATAGAGATACAGTGGGAGTACTTCAGGCAAAAGTGTGGACAAATGGCCCAAATTGTCAGTAATTATTGGTAAAACATCAAGATTTCCTGACATTTCTGTCTTTCTTTATCTGCAAGGCTGTCATTTTCAGAAATCTGCTAGTATGAAATGTTTATAATTGAATTTCCCCAAAATACTTTCGAAATATAGTTCCCATCCAACAGTTTTCTGGTCCTCATGCAGGCTTTCAACTATGTAACAATGACTTGAATGTGCCACTGATTGTCAGTGTCAGAATTTACACAACACCAGGTTATAGTTCAACAGGTTTATTTGAAAACACAAGCTTTCAGAGTCTTACTGCTCCTTCAGGTGTTAGTGAGAGAGGCAATATCAGACACAGAATTTATAAGTAAAAGATCAAAGGGTCACACCACTGATGAGGGTGTATTAAATAAACCTAAGATGCTGTTAAATCCTTAATCGGTTAGAAGGTTTTAATTGATTAATACGTATATGTAAATGCCTGAATTCCTTTCAAGTCATTGTCCTGAGAGAACTAAAGTTTTCATCAGTGTAAGGAAGAGGTGATATTTTAGACTAGACAATGTATGTTAGGTGTGAGGTCTTGTTTAGAACCTGTTTGTGTTTTGGTTTGGAATCAGACTGGTTTTATTTCTAAAGTAGGAATTTATAAATGGCCACATTGACCGACTTTCTATAAATTGCGTGCTTTATAAACAAATTAGAATTTGTACAAAACAAATATAAATTCACCCCATAGATTTAAGTGTGTGTGTGTGTATATGAATGAGCGGATGGAGGGACAGAGTGTGAGTGTATGTACATGTGTTTGCAAATGAACCTGTTGGACTATACTCTCGTGTCATGTGATTTCTGACCTTGTCCACTCCAATCCAACATCGGCACGTCCACATCATGACTGTCAGTGATGCAATAATGGCGGCCATGTGGCCTCCCTTTAGACGTATTATTGAATAGAATTGTGGAAAGCCGAGGGCATATGTTGCCAAATATTTTGACTTTGAATTGAGAGTGAATATTTGACTATTCTGACATTGAGCCACCGTAAAACAAGAGAAATAAGTGCATTTTTGCAAAATACAATGTCAATAAATCAACACAGTGTAATTTTTTCCAAATATGTTTAAAGACCAGGGGCCACATAACTTTTAGAATATAACATAATTTGATTGTATTTTTTGATTTATCATTGTTTTACTTCTGTTTATTCTTCCCATGTTCTTCAGTCAGAGTGAATTCACATCTCCTTGTTATCACATCACGTCCATTCATCAAGTTGGTCCACCAGCACACTTGCTGTCGAACTATGAGATCTGCATTCTTGTGAGTGAACTGGAACAGGCTTTAGTGAACACAACTTATGTACAGAGGATAACAAGAGACGACATCTTACTTGGAGCCCTACACATCAAGGCCCTGGTAGGTGATCTGCTATCACAATGTAATAGCTCCCTTTGTGCATTCTCGGTAGCAATATCAAGTATAAAAGTTAAACTGAGTTCTACAATTTATACATCGTCACCACATATGTAAGTAGTGATTTTGTCTACATCTCCCACACAGAGACAGGGGTCCCGCTCCGTACTACTTTAACTCACCCTAAGTGCGTTATGGATACAAGACTGATTTGCTCTTCCTCTGATGGCTCCCAACTGCTTTTACACCCAGGGTTCCAAGCAATCCACATCCTCACCCTCCATAACTGTCTGCCCTTCATTGGACAAAGTTAGTTTATAAAAAATTTATTATTTTAATCTCATCTTTTAACATGGCTATCAATAGTTTTAAAGTGGGCTGGGACACTGCGGCAGGTCAATTCTCAATGGAACTACAGCATTTATGCCACTACTCAAGAACTAGTGTTATATGCCGCCAAATAACCCAGGAAGGAGCTAAAAGGGAAGAAAAATAGGAGTAGAATCCTCAGCTCTTAGATACTAGGAATGGAAATGGGCACCTGGTTGGGTTCTGGTGCTGATTTCCTTAATTTTTGCAACAGGAGCAAGCAGGCCAAGTAGAGGCATCCTCTCACACTATTTTGATATTAAAAAAGACTTCATCTGCTGAGACCTTGGATGTAGTCGAGGCTTATAAACATTATCCATTTTCATCTTCGAGACAGCCCACATCTTGATGCTACAGTAATGGTCCTGTTCAATGGAGAGAATCTTGTTGTCTGCCAAAACCCAAAACACAGAAGTTGCTCAGGAGTTGTGATAGAGGTCCTCACCTCAGGCAGGGAATTCTAAAAGGATAGACATCTAGCTTTGTGAGGGTATTGGTGGCAGGAGTGGAGCTTGCACACAAAAAGGGGAGGGTGGATGGACACAGGCACATGCTTCACACTTCAGTTAGTGCAGAAAATATCTACATTCTCGGCATAATTACTTCAGTTGCATAGCAAACAGAGAAGTGGGAAAATTGAAGACAAAACTCATGACAAATATCCAAATGCTTTTGTGGCAGAGATGACTGTGAAAAACATTTGTCAAGTAAAATTATTTTTTATTCTTTCAAGGGATATGGTTGTCACAGGAATACAAGCGTTGGTAGCATTGTAATACAAACTAGATAAGACACTAGGTTAAGAACATAAAAGAGGGTGTGCTCCCATTATACCAAGTATTCCTCTCCACTTAATGTGTGATGAAGCCTGGCTCTCCAGCAGGGCCAGATGCAGTATTAGGAAAATAAGTCCCTTTATACTTGTACATTTTTGGCTCCTAATTATTCTGGTTATTGACATTTACTTTCTTTATCTGCAAATATTCCAGCTCCATTTCAAAGATGTTCATGTACCGGGAAAGCATTGTAGAAATTTATAAGCACATAGCCCTCAATTTAAGACCATACATCTTACTATAAGGCTGAAGTTCTGAAATATGGGCCAGGATTTAAGGTATTTCTGGAGTGCTCACTCTCCCCCACGATATAGCTGATGGAGGACCTGGTCTCACTCTAGCAAGCTGTCCTGCAGCCATTTAAGACTCAGATTAGTGGAAGGGATGGGGGCACAAGACTTCTGCCCCCATTTAGGAAGTAAGTCCTGTCATCAAGTGTGGCCAGTCAATCAAATGGTCGCAGCCCGCAGTCCCAGGAATACGACTAGCAGTGGAGGCCATTGCGGAACTCTATCCAGTCCCCAGCTCAGATCATTATGAGACCCTGATGGAGAGTTAATGGGGAGTTTTTTTTTGTTTCTGCAAGGACAAGGCAGCCCTGGGGAAGGGATCATGCAGTGAGGAGACATGGTTCACAAGTCAGTGGTGGGAGGAGAAACTAGGAGTCTCAGGCCTTTAGCGGACAGAGGGATAGTGGCACAGATTCTGATTCATCCAGGGGATCAATTAAAGTGGCATTCCTCATTACTGCTGGTAGGACCTGACAGACTTCAAAGTGGTTCTCTCTTCTGCCTGTTGTGAGTAAAATTTCTATGGTGTTGTGAATGGCATCAAGTCTGATTTAACACACCCCAGTCTGCCTGCCAAAACCCCGCAGGGTGCATAAAACTTTGTCCATAGTAACAATGAATAAAGCCTGTAAATGAAAAATCATAAAATTACGCCTGTTATTCTAAAAGAGCATTTACTGGGATCGATGTGCCTAGCTAACATTTTATTAAATGTCTTCAGTTTCATACCTCAGTTTGATACTAATTGGCAAAAAGATACATTTGAATCATGCCAGCTGGGTTTATGTGAGAAGACTTTGTTTTCAATCCTGTGAATGGATGTTCCCTTAATGTTGTTATAAGTAAATTTTTTAATTTCCTTGTTGTAGCATTACTTCCAAGGATTTTGAACAGAATAATTGAGGGTAATTGGTTGCCATCAATAATCAGTCTGTAGCAGACCACAATGCAGGGAAAGAACAGAATACTTTAGAATCTCACATGACATTGTCATACCTCTGGATATTATTATTTCACAATATAGTATTGTTGTTAGAAATCACTGTTCACAAAGCAACCATGTCTGTGACTATTGTTTCTGTCCCTTACAACTGCCGTGCAATATTGCAGAGGGACTTTGTGGAAAGATTAAAAAAAAGCACCAAACATGGAGTTAAGGCATAAGAAAGCTTGTTTTGTAAAAATACCACAGAGCAAACAATATCCTTTATCCACAGTGTTTGTATAATGTTCTATTTCACTTCAATTCCAATTTAACTAATTGATCGAGGGAATGTTTCTGCTTGCCTGTCTGCCAAAGATAATTAAGCAAAATTCTAGAACAGCTATCTGGTCTTACAGCAACCACTATTTCTCTTTGATTTGCAGATTTCTGAAACACAGTGTTCACCATCCCACAAACTCATTGTCTTTTTTTGATTCATTCACAGAATGAAGGCATCACTGGCGTGGAAGCATTTATTGCCTCAACGACAGTTAAGTGTCAACTACATTCAGAGATCATAGAATCCCTACAGTGTGGAAACAGCCCCTTCGGCCCAACAAGTCCACACGGCCCCTCAGAGCACCCCACCCAGATCCATCACCCTATAACCCACCTGATCTACACATCCCTGAACACTATGGGCAATTTAACACGGTCAGTCCACCTAGCCTGCACATCTTTGGACTGTGGGAAGAAACCAGAGCACCCAGGGAAAACCAAGCAGATACAGGGAGAATGTGCAAACTCCACACAGGGAGACACCCAAAGGTGGAATTAAACCTTGGTTCCTGGTGCTGTGAGACAGCAGTGCTAACCACTGAGCCATTGTGCCACCATGTTGCTATGGGTCTGGAGTCACCTGTAGACCAGATCGCAGTTTGCTTCCCAAAAGGACATTAGTGAACTAGATGGGATTTTTCCCCAACAATCAACACTGGGTTCATAGTCAACATTAGACTCTTACTTCCAGATATTTACTGAATTCAATTTCCACCATCTGCCTTGGCAGGATTTGAACCCAGGTTCCCAGAATGCTATTTGGGTCTCTGGCTTAATAAAAATCCAGTGACAACGCCACTAGGCCATTGCCTCCCATCACCTTGTACCATGAACATTAGTTGATCAGTCCTCTATCCAATTCTCGTAGCCTAAAATTCAACCAATTTGAAATCTGTTAATTGATAAAATTTTTCATCTGAAGTGTTCTCATAATTTGTGTGCATGCAATTTGTGACAATGTTTGATCCATAACAGTAAGGAACATTGTAATCTCTTTAAATGTCTAGGAAGTCTATGATTGTTTTTCAGAATGTTTGAAAAGAGTTTAAAACAAATGCAAAGGAAGCAATTGCAATTTTCTGAGGTGATAACAAATACTGGTCCACGTGACCTGGTGACTCTAGACTTGAAATCAGTAACAGCTGAAGTAAGTTCAAGAACTGTGTAGCTAGCAAAACAAAGGAGAGCCACAAACAGAGAAGTTGGAAGGTGAAGACAATCAGTGCACAAACATAGACACAAAGAGAAAGCAAACAAAGAAGGAAAGTGAAACCAAAGTCTGATCATTTATGTTTGACAGGAGACTGGAGCCCTAGGAGGTACTACATATGTTGATGGAAAAGGTCTAAAACCTGGAAAGATTCGTGAATAACCTTTTAATTCCTGTTTAATTTGTATTGGTTCTGATTCAAGTAGAATTGGGGGTTAATTCTTACTTCAGAGAAAACTGAGCATGTACGAAAGGAGCAATGCTATAGCGACATCATATCACATGGAACATGAACCTGGGTATGTAGCACTCCTGATAAGATGTGTTCATTTCGCTCCTCTGTATACATTCAAAACCATAGTTCCCATCCTCAGAGTATTTTGTTAACGTTTCAGCTACTCCCCTTTTTGACATAAATCAAAAGAAATACTTTATGCTAAATAGAAAAAATGAAAGATACATATCGCCCAAGAAACAATAAATAAGTCATGTGATTCTTTGAAGTTGTGCAGTAGGACCTTATATATCCAACTGAGAGATCTGACACAACCCTAGTTTCCTGTCTCGCCCAAAAGATGGCACGTATGTCAGTGTTGCATTCCCAGACTGAGGTCCATAAGGTCATATCATTGCAAAATGCTGTCAAAGGAGCCTTGGCAAGTTGCTGCACTGTATCTTGTACATGGTACACATGCTGCCACTGTGTGTTACCTGGAAAAGAAAATAATTCAAAAGTTGTTTAGTCAAGAAAGCATTGGTACAGCTTGGAAACCAGGCGGTAACCAGAAATAAAAGCTGAACAGCGGCAATGAAGGAAATATATCTGAACAGGAAAAGACTTCCAGAGGGAAAAAAGAACATTGAAAGCCTCATAAAGCCATTTACAGCCAGTAATAACAGAAAAAAAAACTTTTTAAAGAATCAGTGACAGCACTAAAAGCCTACTAGCAAATGAGGGGACAATCTAAATTGACTACGTCTGAAAAAAGGTCAATAACTGAACATTCAAAACACACTTGATTCATTGAGGAAGCAACAAGATTTTTGTTTACAGCTGAGAAGCACAGTTAAAACTGAAAAGTGAGCTGACAAATTTCTGCATCATTTATTGTTGACAAAATTATTAAGAAATTCAGGCAATTCTTTACATATAGGCTTAAAGTAAATTTATTAATTAAAGGGAACAAAAAGATTAGGAATAGTAATCATTATTGCAATTTGAAGTTGAAGGCCCAACGAGTGCAGTTAGTGATATCTTTAATCGTTTGACGGCTTGAGTAACAAAGCTGTTTTATTGATTTTATTCATTAACATATGAAAAATTGCAAAATCAGAGTGAAACTATCACAATGTGGCATTGAATTGGTGCAAAAAAATCTCAAATGTAGGAAAAATTGGGATGACCATCTTCATGGCTGATATCTGGCATGGTCAAGAAACCTTTGAATCTTGATGAACAAACTCATTTTGAGAAAGTTCCAAAATGGCTGTGAATAGAAAAAGGAATAACTTAAAATCATCTCTGTGAAGAAGCTTCGATGGGAAAGGAATAAGGACATCCAGTCCCTATACACCTGCATTCCCCATACAGATGGCCTAAAGGCCCTCCGCTTCTTCCTGTCACGCAGGCCCGACCAGTCCCCCTCCACTGACACCCTCATCCGCTTAGCCAAACTCGTCCTCACCCTCAACAACTTCTGTTTGAATTCTTCCCACTTCCTACAGAAAAAGGGAGTGGCCATGGGTACCCGCATGGGCCCAAGATATGCCTGTCTCTTTGCAGGTTACATGGAACAATCCCTCTTCCGTAGCTACACTGGGCCTAAACCCCACCTCTTCCTCCGTTACATTGATGACTGTATCGGCGCCGCCTCGTGCTCCCACGAGGAGCTCAAACAGTTCATCCACTTCACCAACACCTTCCACCCCAACCTTAAGTTCACCTGGACCATCTCTGACACCTCTCTCCCCTTCCTGGACCTCTCTGCTTCCATCTCTGTCAACCACGTGGAAACCGATATCCATTTCAAGCCTATCGGCTCCCACAGCTACATAGAATACACCTCCTCCCACACACCTTCCTGCAAAAATGCCATCCCCTATTCCCAATTCCTTCGCCTCCACTGCATCTGCTTCCAGGGTGAGGCATTCCATTCCCGGTCTTCCCAGATGTCCTCGTTTTTCAAGGACCGCAACTTCCCCTCCTCAGAGGTCAAGAAGTCCCCCAACCGTGTCTCCCACAACTGATCCCTCACACCCCCTCCCCACAATAACAACCAAAACAGAATCCCCCTCGTCTTCACGTACCACCCCACCAACCCCAGAATCCAACGCATCATCCTCTGACACTTCCGCCATCTGCAATCTGACCCCACCACCAAAGACATTTTTCCTTGCCTACCCTTATCTGCCTTCCGGAGGGACCATTCTCTCCTGGACTCCCTTGTCCGGTCCACACTCCCCTCCAGCCCCACCACACCCAGCACTTTTCCCAGCAACCGCAGGAAGTTCTACACTTGCCCCTACACCTCCCCCCTCACCCCCATCCCAGGCCCTAAGAAGACCTTCCACATCAAACAGATGTTCACCTGAACATCTGCTAATGTGGTATACTGTATCCACTGTTCCAGATGTGGCCTCCTCTACATCAGGGAAACCAAGCGGAGGCTTGGAGACTGTTTTGCGGAACACCGACGCTCAGTTCGCAACAAACAACTGCACCTCCCAGTCACGAACCATTTCAACTCCCCCTCCTATTCCTGAGATGACATGTCCATCCTGGGCCTCCTGCAGTGCCGCAACGATGTCACCCGAAGGTTGCAGGAACAGCGCATCATATTTTGCTTGGGAAACCTACAGCTCGACGGTATCAATGTGGATTTCACAAGCTTCAAAATCTCCCCTCCTCCAACCACATCCCAAAACCAGCCTAGCTCGTCCCCACCTCCCTAACCCATCCTTCCTTCCACCTATCCCCTCCTCCCACCTCAAGCCACACCCCCATCTCCTACCTACTAACCTCATCCCGTCCCCTTGACCTGTCCGTCCTCCCTGGACTGACCTATCCACTCCCTAATTCCCCACCTACACTCACCTTTACTGGCTCCATCCCCGCCTCTTTGACCTGTCTGTCTCCTCTCCACCTATCTTCGCCTTTATCCATCTTCTATCCGCCTCCCCCTCTCTCCCTGTTTATTTCAGAATCCCCTTTCCCTCCCCCATTTCTGAAGAAGGGTCTAGGCCAGAAACGTCAGCTTTCCTGCTCCCCTGATGCTGCTTGGCCTGTTGTGTTCATCCAGCTGTACACCTTGTTATCTCAGATTCTCCGGCATCTGCAGTTCCTACTATCTCTGCTGGAGAATTCAACAGGTTTGGAAGCATCAGTGGGAGAGAGACAAAAAGAGTTAATGTTTTAAATCCAGTATGATTCTTCTTTGGAGCCAGTGTTGGCACATACTTCGCGCAGCAGATTTTGTTGATTTATTACAAGGCTTGATTTGTACGAAACAAAAGGAAGACTGAACTATACATTATAAACAGCATTTAAATTGCAAAAACTTCACTGGCTTTCAGTTTTAGTACCATAACAATAGGTTATATAACAACAAGAGTCAAGAACAACTGTAATAAATTAAAACAAAAGCAACAAAGTGATCGTAGAATAAGTAGATCAGATTCCTAACAATATTCCTCCAAATCAAAAGAACTAATCAACAATTTTAAGTGTTTATCAACAATTGGCTAATGCAACAATATTCATTGGTACTAATCTTTTCACCAGAGAAACTCAAAATATCAAGTCTGTTTTCAAATTGACAAAAGTAGAAAGCAGAATTCCTAAAATTTCAAACTGCTTCACAATTGGACATTAAATCATTTTTCGATTACACAAGAAGAACATCAGATCATGTGCAACATCAATAGCAGATCAATGACAAAATGCTTTTGGTAACGCCCAAAGAACTTGTGATCACTATTTCACTTCAAAGACAAATAAGACACTGATGGGATCACACTTCAATAGCAGACATCAACATCCAGGAAAGTCTTTAGACAGTTCATTAGTCATTAATGAAACTATCTGAAGCATGAAAATATAGAAATTTATAACAAGATCCAGTTTGCAAACAGAATTGTCATTGGCATCTTAAATTTATCAATCACTGAATTTCTTCAATCAAATCAGGATCTTACTCTAGAACAACCAGACCAAATAGGAATGAAATTGGAGTCAAGAAAACTGATGAAAGTGCATTATATAGCAAAAGCACAACTTAATACAGAAGATTCCAGACACTGTATTGACTACTCAAGCACAATAAACCAAGAGGCATATCTCCCATCTGAACAATATAATGCATGTGTCAATATTAATGCAAAATCCTAGCCAGTCTAATGTTATAGTACTTTGTGTCAGGTATGGTTCCAAAACTCCACATCCGTGAAGGCAAAATTGTTTAGCCTTCCACTTACAATGTACTCATTGTAGCTAAAGAGGTCACTTCATGAAGATATGTAGTACATTGAAGAATATCCCAAGTAACAAATCTAATCATTCTTAACACAGCATGTTCTGTTCATGCCTTGAAACAAGTCTTGAAGAATGGGTCAATACTGAAAGAGAACGAGTTTCTCCACACAAAAAAGAATAATGTTTGGATACTTCACTCATTTTCTTCCAAAGGTAACTCACAATGGTATTCAGTGGTAATAATGAATCTGCTGATGTACAATTACTTCATAATTCTCATATATTCCTACAGTTACATCACTGCAAGTTCCTTTAGCCAAATGGATTGAATCTCTGATCTAATGAAAGAAGAATGATAACCAACTTTAACTCATGTGTTTTATACTTGGTCAAAGACTTCATGGATTTACTTATTGAACAAATGAATCAAGTGAAGAAGGTTATTTAAGATTACAAAGAGATCTTGATCAATAGGGTCGATGGGCTGAGGAATGGAAGACAGTTTAATTTGGATAAATGCGAGGTATCCCATTTTGGTAAAACAAATAAGGGTAGGATTCATACAATTAATAGTAGTGCCCTGGGTAGAGTTTTAGAACAGAGATACCTGGGAGTTCAGGTACATATATGATTGAAATTTGCATCACATGTAGACACAATGGTTGGAAAGACATTTAGCATTTTTGCCTTCATAGCTCAGACCTTTGAGCATAGGAGTTGGGACATCATGTGGACATTGTACAGGACGTGGGTGAGGCCTCTTTAAATCTTTCCCCTTTCACCTTAAAAATATGCCCCTAGGTTTGAACTCCTCTACCCTAGGGCAAAGATCTTTGCTATTTGCCTTATCTATGCCCCTCATGATTTTATAAACCCCTATAAGGTCACTCGCTCAACCTTCTATGCTCCAGTGGAAAAAGTCCCAGCCTATCCGGTCTTGCGCTATAACCCAAACCCTCCAATCACAGAAACATCCTGGTAAATCTTTTCTGCACCCTCTCCAATTTAATAATATTCTTCCTAAAGGAGGGCAACAAGAACTATACACTGTATTCCAAAGCAACCTCACTAATGTCTTGTACGATCGCAACAGGACTTCCTAACTCTTATACTCAAAGGAAGTCTGACCATGTTGCTTCCTTCATGAGTAAAAACATGTTTTCATGGAATTCAAAAGTATAGTAGTAATTCTGGTCTCCACAGTGATCTTAAAAGAATTGCTAGGACTTTTCCAAACCCCAGATTACATTCTCAGTACAAAATGTATTAATTATCAGCATGTGACTGACATCACTCTACAATTGCACAAAATCAGTATGCTGATGATCTCCTTGCAGGCTACTGAAAAGCTCAAAGTGATGGAGAGTCCATTTAGCTGGACATTGCATCAACATAAACCAGGGCAAAATGAGATTCACCCAAAATGTGTGGTCTCTGTTAACTGGCACCAAGCCAGCCCATATAAATTCAGTAAGTTTCTATCAATTCTGAAATAATTCTGTCTCCTAAAACTGCTGTATAACTTGAATAAATAAGAACATTGTAGACACAATGGATTTTTATTGCTAGATTAATAAATAAAACTATTTATTTTTAATCAGAATAAACTGCAATACTTCAGCTAGCCTTTTAATATGTAGGTTTTGTTTTAAAGCCAAAAAGCACGTAATGAAAGCTTGCAACTGATGAGAATCACAAGTATGCAGTTTGTTTACTGCCATCTAAAACTCCAGCATCACTTTGAATGTCTTACTTAAAGATTATTTCCATTCAGTTAAAATGATGCAATTAAGGATATCGATGTGTTCAGGCTGATTTTTAAACGAGAGTGACACCAAATAGATCCCAGCTTCAAAGTGCAACTTATGTTCCAAAGCAAAATTAAAATAATTTCAAGCAGTTGAGTTTAAAAAGATCTACCCAATATTTTAATAAGATAGAAATCATAAAATAGTACAACATGGCTGAACCTCAGTAGGCTTGGCAGCATCTGTGGAGAGAATATTGAGTTCAGATGGTGGGTTTCTCGACCAGAAAAGTTAGCCCTGCACTCTCTCCACAGATGCTGCCAGACCTGCTAAGTTTTTGCAGCAATTTCTGATTTTGTTTCTACTTTGTCAATTCGGTATCTTAAATCCCTCAATTGGATTTCCTGTCGTTCCTGTAAACTCCAGGCAGCGTAGGCCTAAAGTACTTAATCTCTATTCATAAGGCAAACCCTTCATCTCTGGAATACACCTCGTAAACCTTCTCTGAAATACTTCCAATGCAACTATATCCCTCCCCAAGTAAGGGAATGAAAATTGTACACAATGTTTCAGATGCGGTCTCCTTAATGCCTTCTACAGTTGCAGCAAAATGTCCCTACTTTTATGTTCCATTTTTTTAGCAATAAATGTCAAAATTCCACTTACCTTCCTTATTACCTTCTGTAACTGCATACAGGCTTTCTGCAAGTTATGTACAAGGACACCCAGATCTTTTGGCATCTAAGCACTTTTATGTTTCTCTCCGTATGTATAGTAAGTTGTCTTTCCATTCCTCCAACCAAAATGGATAACCTCACACTTATCCACATTAAATTTCATCTACCATATTTTGGCACATTCACCTTACCTAGGTATATCCAGTGGTAAATTTCATATTTCTTCATTGTAACCTACTTTCCCAGCTATTTTAGTGTGTTCTGCACATTGGGCTACAGTACATTTTATCCCTGCATTCAAGTCATTAATAAAGATTGTAAATAGTTGTGGTTTCAGGATCAAAGCACTCCAATAGTTACATCTTACCAACCAGAAAAAGACCAATTTTTCCAAACTTTTTGCTTTCTAATAGTTAGCCAATCCTCTGTGCAAACTAATAAATTACTTAGCAGTATCTGCAAGACACAAGTGAGAAACCAAACATTGCAGCCAGTGGTTTGAAGTGATACACAATGAATTACACTTTCAGTGAGGTTACTATAAGAGCTGTAGTGGAATGAAGAGTGGTGCCTACTTGATCAGTGGGACATAGATGTTGTGGCATCCCCACAGGACTTGTCCAACTTTTCAACTGCAAGTTTCAGCAACCTCTCCTTACATACAGTGAGGAGCCTAATGTCCAGCATTCCTTCACCTGTACGGAGTCCCTTTATGAGCTGTCTTTTCCTGCAATGAAAGAAAGGGATGCATCAATTGGGATGAATATAGATAAAATGGCTGTAAGTGCTGATGCAAGTAACTGAAGGATGGTGAGGAGACCTGAGTGAGTAGGCAGAGCAGAGGCAATACAGGGTGAGTAGTTTGGGTAGGGTAAGAGTGAGGGAAGATGTTGCAGCCAATCATGAGAGAGGCAGATCGTGGGCCTTGGTAGGAGATGGATGCAGTAGCAGAGACAGAGTGAATGTGAAATGGCAGAGAAGAGAGTAGCATTTACTCTGATGCAGCAGAATGTTGTTAACTTTGTTACAGCACTGCTGGCCATTCATCTACACCATGGTCACAGCACTGACCCAGGTGGCAACCTTGGAGAAAGCTACTCAGGTTCTTCATGAAGAGGACGCCTCTTCTTTGCACCACTCCTCAGAGAACTGTGGTGCCATCTTCCCTGAAATCTTCAGCTTCTGTCCATCAATGAGTAGGGCAGCTTCAGAATGCCAGGACTCCTCTGGGTGCACAGCAGCCTTTTAAAGATGGTGCAGCTGCAAGAGATACTAGTCTTTAAGCTTGTTTCTGGTGAATGGTGAAAATTTCTGGAAGCAACCAATGCGAAGGTGGCACCAGAATAGGGCATGACAGATTCCAGGTGCGCAGAGTGGGTATAATGAGATGACTTTCATCCCATTGTGATGAGAAAACTCACTAGGCCTCGTGTTGGAAATCCCTCCAAGAAACTCAATGCAACTTGGGCTTAGCTGAAAAAATCATAAAGTTCAGCCCCATGTCTTTGTCCCTCCATTATAAATGAAAGAATGGCTTGCAAGTAAGGGTCATTGTGCTACTCATTCTAACTGTAGGCAGGTCCTATTCATCCAGAAGGCAAATATATGGGAGGGTATGGCTTCAAAGTCATATACAAGGAGCTGCACTCCAAAAACATTGTTGAAATATCATAAAAATTTCAATGTACTCAGGAGAGCTGTCAAGGTAAGAGGTTTATTTCTTAAGTCAATTACCGTCACCTCAAACCTATATGACCTGGAGTCCTACTGTCCATCGCACTCCCTTTCTATGCTTCCTTCTACTCTCCTGTAATCAATGCATCCCTCATTACTCACTCTCCAACTACAAGAAATAGGCTGTAATTATCACCCAAGCCAAAGCATTGATTAATCTTAAAAACACATATGAATTTCCCATGCATGATTCTATTTCAATCTCCCCAAGTCCCTTTATCTAGTGTTAAGGTGAAGCTTCAATGCTCAAATAATGCTAAACAGTGTTATTTTGATAATTATTGAGATGCACTGGAACTTTATTTCTTGCATATTGTTAAACATGCACAGTGTAAATTTGTTTTATTTTAACGCGTTAGGTGAAAACTATCACTTCACCGCTTAATAAGATTCATTCAGTCTTTACGGATTCCAGGGATAAATTTGCAGTTAAAAAGTGTAAAAAATATTTAAAACTACCTGTGATCATGTACATACTGCATGTTACTCAATTTAGTTGTGCGTAAATTATTGAAGTGTGTATTGTGTGTATATTGTAGCATGCTTTTCATTTCCTGATGCTGTTGCTGCTTCCATGACTATGGAACCAATTTGCACTTTGTGTTTCTGTAACTGGTGGTCTTGTACACTGTATGGGACCACCAGCTGATTGCTGTTCAGCATTTTTGACAGCAGCTGTTCAGAAATGTCACTCAAAGTAATTGTCAGCCCGCTGATGAACAAGGAGATGAACAGGTCAACAGCAGATGTCGATTTCAGTTTTATACCAATGTCGGGAAATGCAAATTGTATCGTCTCATCCCATTTATGTTGTTAACAACATAATAATGAGTTGATGTGGAAACTGCTTTGTCAAGTAATTTAGATATTGCTTGGAAAAGGAAATCCTGAACATCATATTTTAGGGACCAAATGGAATAGTCCTACTGTGAATTTCTACAATCCTATAATTACTGATTACAATTATGCATTTTAGGGAGGAAATTTTATCAGTAGAAGTACATGGTTTATGGTATTTTTTGTAAGAGATTAATTTCAAATTTATTTTCATTAGGCTAATCCCATACCTTGTTGCAAAATGTTATCTTCTCCTGTTCATTTCATTGTTGCTGAATTTCAGCTGGAATACTAGCTATGGATCTCACAGCTGTCCATTGAGAGATGTGGATGGATGACAGAACCAACCCATTGTGAGCTTTGGTCCCATTAAGTCAGAGATGGGAGGCCTTGTAACACAGCGAGTAGAATCCTTGCCTCCGATCCAGAAGCTCTGGGTTTGAGTCCCAAATGAGGGTTTGATGACCATAGAATATGCTTTCATAACACATTCAGACCAGCTGATTATCAACCCAACAAATCCTTATAGTGCAGGCAGCAAGGCAGATATCTAAGCAGATGTTTCATAATGTTAAGCAAAGAATTATTCCAGCCAAAAGGAAGGTGTAAATGAGAAGAATGATACATCAGTGGCTAATATAGGCAGTCAAGAAGAGTATCCAGTCAAAAACTAGGGCATACAAAGCAAAAAGAAACTAGTGCTAAGCCAGAGGAATGGGAATATTTTAGGAATGAGCTGCAAATCACTAAAAAGCTAATGAAAGGGGAGAAAAATGATTATGAAAGTAAGTTGGCAGGAAAACTGAAAAAAAGCAAACTGCCAAAGCATTTACAGTATATAAAAAAGAGAGTATCTAAGATAAGTATGGGACCTTTGGTGGATGCAACTAGGGAACTGATGATGTGGAACAAGAAAATGGCAGATAATTTAAACCGATATTTTTCATTGTTCTTCACAGCGGAGGACACTGTAAACATCCCAAAGATATCAGACAGGCAAAGTGCTGATGGGAGGAAAGTTCAGACTCTACCATGATGAACAAAGTACTTGACAAGTGAATTGGACAAAGGTAAATAAGTTGCTAAGACATAATGGACTGCATCCAAGGTTTATAACGGAAGTGGCTACAAAGATAGTGGAGTATTGTTTGAAATATTCCAGAACTCACTGGATTCTAGGAGATTCCCAGCAGACTGCCAATGTGACATTCCTGTCATCCATTTGAGAAAAATGAAGCATCTGTCGTTAGAAAACTGTTAGCCCATTATTAAGGGAGAAACAACAGATCATTTAAAAAGGCTAGCATAATCAAACAGAGTCAACATGATTTAGGAAGGGGAAATCATCTTTGACCAATTTATTACAATTCTTTAAGGATACAATAGCAGATTTAATAAAGAGGAACTGTTAGATACACTCAGTAAGGTGCCACTTAAAAGGTTATTGCCCAATCTGGGACCTCATAGTACAGAGACAACGTACTAACATGGATTGGGAATTAGTTAACATCCAGAAGACAAATTGTTCCAATTATAATTAATTGCAATTCAGGCTCTGAAGTCATACTGCACACAAAATGTTAACTCTGCTTTTTTTTCTCCACTGTTGCTACCAGACCTTCAGCGTTAGTAGGAACTGCAGATGCTGGAGAATCTGAGGTAACAAGGTGTAGAGCTGGATGAACACAGCAGGCCAAGCAACATCAGAGGAGCAGGAAGGCTGACGTTTCAGGCCTAGACGGGCCTGTTCTGAAGACGGGTCTAGGCCCTAAACGTCAGCTTTCCTGCTCCTCTGATGCTGCTAGACCTTCTGCGTTCTCTGTTTGTTGGAATTATTGAGTCTTTTTCAGATTTAAAATATGGAACTAATGGAGGTCATTCCACTAGATCATTATGAGGAGCTCAATTATGTACTGTCTATACTAATGACTTGGAAAAGGAGACAAAATGTAAAGTATTCAAATTTGTTGATGATTTAAAAACAGGTGAGAGGGCATATTGTGATGAGGATATAAGGCATCTCTTTGAGTCAATATACATAGGTTGAGTGAGTGGGCAAAAACTTGGCAGATGGAGTTTAATGTAGGAAACTGTAAGATCATGCAGTTTGGAAAGAAGAATCAAAAGGCAGACTATTATTTAAATGGAGAGGGACTTTAAAATCCGGCACAGAGGGATTTAGATGTTCTTGCGCATGACACACAAAATGTTAGCATGCAGATAGAACAAGTAATTAAGAAGGTAATTGAATTTTTGCTTTCAGTTTAGAAAGTTAGAGTTTTAAAATAAGGAAGTATTTTTAAACTTGTACAGGGCGTTCCTGAGACCACCCTTCCGTAGTGTATACAGTTTTGGTCCTGTACTTTAAAAAGGATATAGTGGTATTGGAGGCACTTCAAAAATTTTTCACTAGGATGATTTCTGGGATGAAGGTGTTTCCATATCAAGAATAGCTGAACAGATTAGGCCTTAAAGAATGAAGGACGATCTTATTGAAATATACAAGATTCTGAGGGGCCACTTGTTGAGAAGATGTTTCCACTGCTGGGAAGTCTCAAACCAGGAACTCAGTTACAGCATATGGCACCACTCATTAAAACTGAGAAGTGAAGGAATTTCTTCTTTCAGAGAATAGCCAATGTCCGAAATTTGCTGCCCCAAAGAATTGTGCAGGTTAGATAATTGAAAGTATTTAAAGAGGAGGCCAATAGATTTTTGAAATATTGAGGAGTTGAAGGTCACGTTGAGCTGGCAAGAATGAGGAACTCAGGCCTGGAACAGATCAACCATGATCTAATAAAATAGCAAGGTAAGTTGAATGGCCTAATCCTGCTCTTATTTCTTACGTTCTTTTCTAAGAGCAAAAGAGCTGCTGAGTTAGCCATGCTTGAGACAGAGTGGTGCCGCCCAAGCTGTAGCCTTTGTCAACAGGCTAACAAACTGTTCCAGGAAAATTTAGCTCAGGAAACAGACATAAGCATATGTTCTATCTTCCTCCTGCATCATGAGATGTGATAAACTTTTAAGTCTGAGTTCAGAATGAGCATTCGCTGTGGTAAAGCCTCTGATATAATTATATGAAGGAAATAAAGTAGAGATATGAGTCTGGAAATTATTATATCATCAAATTATGCCTTAGTACATTCATATCAGAATGTTTAGTCCGTTATTCTAATGGATGCTTTATTTAGTACTTTTACAGTAATATCACATAATGTAGTTTCCAGATTATAACAAGGTAAATCTTAGTGATATATGTTTATAAAATGATTATATTCCCAAGACATTTTCCAATACACCAAATCCAACAGTAATAAGCAATATTTGTCAGGAAAAAGCAACAGCAACAGAATAATCATAAATAGTATGAATAAATTCCTTTGGAAAGACAATTTCCATTTTGTGGACAATGCCACAACAAATATCTTGATGATCAAGAAAATCTGAATTTAAATTTCAACATTTTTTGAGTGTCTGCTCATTGCAGATATATTAGATTCCTGTATCATCTGCAATCAAGCCTCATTGAAAAAAAAAACGATATTAATGTTCTCTCATGTTCATTTCCTTTTATTTTGGATGCATAAGGAACATACTTTCTTGCTATAACAAGAGAAAAATGAGGGCCAGACCAATTGTCAGGATCATTGATCTTGCGATCAGTCCTTACGTACCAATTTTTTCTTTTAATAATCTGTGTAAAGTAACAGATTGGATGCAACAAATAATATGGACATAGTTGAATGATTTTTCAATCTCTGCCAGATTCAGGTTGGATATCTGCTGCATATAACTAAAGCTAACGATATAGGTTACGTTCAACCCATAACCGCCAACAGGCCCATTCTGCCCACTCATTCCTTGGTGATTTGCAAATTCAAGCCTTTTTGCTATAAATAGTACACTTACCATTATCAAAGAAATGTACAATGTCTCTGAGATGTGAAGGCAGTTTACACACTTAAAGGAGAAGTAGGTGTCTTTCATTAATTATGCCTTTTGTCATGAAAAAAAAACTTCTCAGATGGTTTTTGGAGGCACTAGCAGATGAAGTAACCCTGAGGATAATCCTTTTGTTTCCGACAAACAGAAACCAGGGTACCCTCCAAACAGCCATAGTGTAAATATATGCAAAAGTTTTACACCAAGGACCAGCAGTAATCACAGAAGAAATTCAATGTCCTAACCAGAGCTGATATATTAACATGCCCATTCACAGCAATCCTGTCCACTGCACAGCTCTTCAATCAAATTTCTAGTTTACTTTCCCATATTTTCATTGAGAAACTGGCAAGCAATAAATGAAAATTATGCTGCCCCTTCACCAGCAGCACCCTCAACCCTTCACTGCCTTTGAGTTGTACTGACCCTCTGAAATCCAGTATTGGAAGAACAGAAATTTCCTGAAAATAACTAGTAGGAAGATCAAAGACATTGAGTTTGGTCTGCACCACAAACGACCTCTATTTCTGAACAATTGACTCTATCCTCTCACCTGACATTTGTCAAATGCAAGTTAAACAAATTCTTAGCAATTTGACACCTAATTCTTCTATTCTTCCATGGGATGTGGACATTACTGGCAAGGAGACCATCTGTTGTTCATCCCGAATTACCTGTTAAACAGTGCTGAGGAACTACCTTCTTGACCTGTAGAGACCACCTGGTGTATGTAGAGCACGTCCTGTGGGAATGGAAGTTCTGGGATTTGAACCCTAATGATAGTGAAAGAACAATGAAATAGTTTCAAGTCAGGATGGTGTGAGGTTTGGGCCAGAACTTGTGAGTGGTAAAGTTCCCATGCAACTCCAGCCCTCACTTACATCCGTGTGAATGAAATATTAACTGTATTATTAGGATTAAATAGATAAAGTGGAAAGACACTGAATGTTTAACAAAAGTGAATACGTGTAAAGAGAGATTCATGGACACTGTGTGTTGATTAGGGAGGACAATATTATTTGTAATGTTGCATTCCACACATAAATCTAGCTCTTCAATCAATTTTCATTGTTCTACCAATGGCAGCTATACTTTCAGCTGTCTCTTCTCCAAGCCTTGGAATTCCTTCTCTAACTTGCGACTGCACTCTATCTTTTAAGAGCCTTCTTTAAACCAACGATTTTGTCCCGGCTTTTGACCATCTGTTTTAATATGTTACTACTTGGGTACTGCCCTATGCCCAACCATCTTTCACTGTATCATTCCCTTCATCTTAAGGGAATAAGAGATGATGATAATGCAGTATTCAGGCCAATTCGCATAATGAACGAGAAACAAGAGTAGGCCACTCAGCCCTTCAAACCTACTCCTCCATTCATTACGATGATGAAATAAATAATGCCTGCATATTGCAAGAACTTGTCAACATTAGGCTGATAACTAACAATTGAACAAAACAAGAACTATGGATGCTGGAAATCTGAAACAAAAGCAGAAATTGCTGGAGAAACTCAGCAGATCTGGCAGCATCTGTGGAGAGAAAGAAGAGTCAATGATTTTGGTCCAGTGACCCTTCAACAGAACTAGTAGTAGCTAGGAAGTGGTGATATATATGCAGGGGATGGGAGGGTGAAGGAGTGGGATGATAGGTGGCAACAGAGACCTGAGGGAAAGAAGCACAGTTAAGCAAACAGAGAGGTGGATAATGGCCAGGGAAGCAGAAAAGCTGATAATGGGGACCGTAAGTAAGTGTTGGCTGTGCTGAAAGTAGCCCATGTGATGACAAGGCCTGGGGTGTGTGTGTGAGTAAAGGATATCGATGTTGGCACCAGACAAACATTGATCATTTGCAACAAAAAGATTAAGCCTCTTCCGTGGATATTCAATGGGAATTTTAAACTTAAATGCCAAATTCCCTACCACCCCAACAATAAATGCTATCCATACTCGTGATGCCCTTATCCCATTAATGAATTGATTTATTTGTAAATGTAGCACAGTGTCAATATTTGCTTAATAATGTTCCTGTGGAATACCTTCAGATATTCTACTGCGTTCAAAGAAATTTAGACTTGGAAGCTAATGTTGTGTTACACTGATTCATCTTTTTTTCTCCTGTTTATCTTTATATTTGTTTCTAATGCAAGGGTACTACTGTTTCCTCTAGTCTTTCTAACAGATTTATTTTCTCTTCTACATTCTTGGCTTCATGGTGTAATGCATCTACTTTCTCCTGCTCTAGAGGTGTATCCCACACACTGTACAGAAGCAATTTTCTGTGTGGGGATTGATGAAGTGACAGAGTGTCCTGTAAGCCCTAAAACTGAACAGTGGAAGATTCCATTTCATACTCAAAATCACTTCCTTAACTCTCGTGCAATTAAAACATCGTATGAAGCAAACAAAAACTGTGGTTGCTCAATGTACCTTTGAACATTTATTTGTGCAAGGGTATGTTCTTTCATTCATTTGTGTAAGTTGTATGGTTTTCCAGAAAAACAAGACAGCAATCTATTCTCTGTGAAGATTATTGCTCATTGGTATCAGTTCACAGACAATGATGGATTTTAGACAAAATTCTTCAATTACAGTTTCATTCTTCAATTACAGTTTCAGTCTAAGGCCGAAGTAATAATTGCAGACCATAACTTGAGGAGCCAAGAATACTGTACTTTCATGCCAAAGAGTTTGATTTCATAGCTATGTTTTAGCACCCTTCTTATGTTGGCAAAGTCTGACCTGTACAATATGAATGCATCACACTTTCTCCCAGGGCTCTTTATTTCCCTAACCACCATTACAGCAGCATTTTAGCTAAACATGTCCATGAGGTAATTTCCATTAAAGTGAAATAGCATCAAGGCATTTATACTGTCATTAAGTAATAGATTCCATTAGGCCAGGTTTGGAAGGACACAGATTGAAGATTTTGAACCCGGCAGGCAGATCTGAATGGCAATTCCTCTGGACTGCCTTCTAATTTTCAAAGTGAGGGCAGATGTGGGGAGGAAATAGCAACACAATTATCCCTGATCAGTGGCCTGTTAAAGCTCCTTGAGGTATTCGTTTCTGGGCTGGGAAGGGCAGGAATGCAAATTTCAATTGGCAAAACAGTGAACCCAAACAGTTTGGTGCTCTTTAGTGCACCACTCTCGGATACAAATGAGTGGAGAAATTTTTTTTAAAAATTGTAACATGGAAAATCTCAGCACCTGGGAGTTGCATGTGTCAGATGGCTTGCTTTATATCTGGCTGAATGACTGCCTACCTGAGCAGTTTTTTTGTTGGATCTCCAATGTTCTGTCTGTTCTCTTCCACATGGTAGTGACAGATCCCATCATAGCTGCCAACTGCCCTTTCTACTTGTGCTCTGAAGACAGCTTTCATCTTCCACAATTGAGTAGTGAGCCTGCCTCCAGCGCCATATGCCTTTTGTGAGACAAGGTAGTGTCACATAAGTGAATGAGATGCAGTAGGGCTGAAAGCTCTGAAATAATCCAAGCTTTGAATTTCCATCTCCAAATAGAAAATCAAGTTTCACGTCAGTAAATCCCAACGTGAAATGTCATTTTGTGATAACATACATAATTGCTTCTTTTCTTCAAAGCTTTGGCTGAAATGTTGACCTAGTTGGCAACAGAATTGGGGCTGAAGTGCAGACACCCTGGCTGCAAAAGCATAGCAGATGTATGGAATTCTGTGGTGAGTAACCCACATCCCACTTTCCCAAAACACTTTAACCGTCTATTTGGCACAATTCAGAATATGATGGAATATTCTTCGCTTTCCTGGATGCGTGCAGCTCTGAAAATGCTCAGAAAGATTTCCAATATTCAGGACAGAGCAGCCTACTTGATGAGGAACCAATCCACCACTTCAATCATTCATTCTGTCCACCACCAGGACACATTCATGCAAGATGCGACTCATTAAATTCCTTCACCAGCACCCACAAAACTTGCAGCCATTAACACCTCGAGGAACAAGAGTAACATTCACAAGAGCACATCATCACCTGCAAATTTCTCTCCAAATACACATTCTATCCCAATGTGAAACTATGAGGGGTATGGTTGAGTAGACAGGAAGAAACCTTCCCTCTTGATGGAGGGATCAATGACTAGGGGGCATAGATTTATAGTGACAGGCAGAAGATTTGAAGAGATGTGAAGAAGCCAGCTGTTGGTTGTGGGATCACTTAGTTCTATCTATCAATTGCCGCTTATTTGAAGATTTGAAGAGTGAGCTGATATTTTTTCACCCAGAGGTTGGTAGGAATCTCGAATTCACTGGCTGTAAGGATGATCAGGCTAAAACCCCCATAACATTTAAGAAATATTTGGATGTGCATTTGTGATGCCAAAGTATACAAGGCTGTGGACCATATGCTGGAAAATGGGATTAGATTAGTTAGTTGATTTTGGCCAGCATGCTTGTGATGGGCTAAAGAGCCTTTTTCTGTGCTGTAGCTCTCTATGACTCTAAAGGCAAACCAATGTGGATGCAGAAATAGATGAAATAACAACAGAAAGTGCTGGAAAAACTCAGCATGTCTGGCAGAATCTGTGGGCAGAGAAATAATTAATATTTCAAAACCAATATGATTCCTGTTCAGAATAAAAAGAGGTAAAATATTCTGCCCTTTTACTGCCATGAACTGTTCAGTTACAATTTTTAAAAAAGCATCGGACAGACACAAACATGAGTAGATGTTATTGTGTATATTTTAGTGGAGCAGAATAGTGGGCACTCTTCCCTCCACTCTGACGAGGTCATTGTGTTCTGTGATGGATGATCTTCTTCTGTCATAAACAGCCCTCAATGGCAACTTGCTCCACTACGTGAGCTGGGCACCTGTTTGTGTATGTGCAATGTGTCCCCGCTGCAACCTTTCAATGCTAGTTCCTGGTGTGTGCTGCAATGCGGGTCTGGGCTTCCAGAGTGACGTGCCAGATTATTGGAGAGATGTCAGGATGGTTGTGACATGTTGCGGGATGTTGTATGCCAATGAAGGAAGGGTGTTTGAAGCTGGTGCTCATGCTTCCGACCCCTGGGTATGGATTTGTTGTAGTCAACATAGAGGTCATTAGGAGCAAGTGGTCAGTGGAATCCCCCAGTTTTAGAAACAACTTTGGTTTCCCTGTTGAGTTTTCCTGACGTCTACCTTGTTTAGCAAGCCTTGGTAAGCTAGGAGGCTGAATATTAATGAGGTGACTTGGGCTGTTCACAATAATTCCCCTTAATTGACAACTCACTATTACTGCTCATGAAAATCATAAAAATTAGAGCAAGATGCTCCTAAAATCACGATGATCTCGTCTAGTGCATGCCCTGTGCAATGTAACCTGCATGCCTCTGCCGAAGTCTTTTTTGATCTGTTCATCCTTTGCTTACTATGATCTGTCTACACTGTTTGTAAACAAAGCTTTCTTCTTCACACATCATACCAGAGGTCAAATCACTCAGACCCAAAAAGATTCCGCCAAACTTCTTTTTGATGAATTTTCCACATGGAGAGAACGTGCAAGATACACACAGACAGTCGCCCAAGGCTGGAATTGAATCCGGGTCCCTATGGGACAGCAACACTAACCACTGAGCCACTGTGCCACCTCCTATTGCAAATGTTTCAGCCTTATCTTTATACTAACACAGTGTGGAGCTGGAGGAACACAGCAGGCCAGGCAGCATCAGACAACCAGGAGAGCTGACGTTTCGGGTCTGGACCCTCCTTCAGAATTTTTTTTCAGGATTTCTGAAGAAGGGTCCTGACCTAAAGCATCAACTTTCCTGCTCCTCTGATGCTGCCTGGCCTGCTGTGTTCCTCCAGCTGCACACTGTGTTATCGCTGACTCCAGCATCTGCAGTTCTTACTATCTCGTCTTTATACTGGTGTGTTGGGCTCTTCCATCATTGAAGATGGGGATAATTTTGCAGCCTCCTCCTCAGTGAGTTGTTAAATGGTCCACCACAATTAATGACTAGATCTGGCAGGACTGTAGAGCTTAGATCTACACTGTTGGTTGTGGGATTACTTAGTTCTATCAATTGCCGCTTATTTTATTTGGTATGTAATTAGTCCTGTTTGGTAGCTGCATTTCATTTTCAGGAGTGTTTCATGCTGCTCCTGGCATGACCTCCTGTAGTTTCCATTGAACCAGGATTGATCCCCTGACTTGATGGTAATGGTTGAGTTGGGGGATATGCCAGGTTGTAGATTGTCCTGGAGTATCATACTGCTACTGATGATGGCTCACGGTGCCTCATGGCTGCCCAGCCTTGAGTTGCTAGATCTGTTTGAAGTCTGTCTCATTTAACACAGTGATAGTGCCATACAAAACGATGGAGGGTATTCTCAACGTGAAGGTGGGACTTTGTCTTCCCAGGGACTGATTGATTGATTGTCACTTGTACCAAAGTACAGGTAGTTCTGCTATAACACATGCTTCGTTAACACGTATTGGCTGTCGTGTGATGATGAATAGTGGACACTGTTTGGATAACATGAACTTCCTGCTGTCCAGGTATAGCGATTTTCTATACTGACCTCTCTGTAATGCAATTTTCTATGGTGCAAGGTCACACAAGAATGCAACTATTGCATTGTAGGAGAACTATCTGTACAGTGAAAAGCTTTGTTAATGAGCAGTATAGACAGATCATAGTAAGCAAAGGATGAACAGATCAAAAAGGACTTCGACAGAGGCATGCAGGTTACATTGCGCAGGGCATGCACTAGATGAGATCAACGTTAGCGAGATCAGCATTATTTGAGGCCAGACAGTCCATTCATCAGTCTAATAACAACAGGAAAGAAGTTGTTTCTGAGCCTTCTGTATCTGCTTCTGTATCTGCTGCCTGACGGAAGAGGTTGGAGGAGATCATTCCTGGGGTACGATGGGTCTTTGATGATGTTGGCAGCCTTTCTGTGGCAGCGAGCCTTGTAAATGGATGGAAGGTTGGCTTCTGTGATGGCCTGGGCCATGCACACCACCTTCTGTAGTTTCTTACAGTCCTGGGCAGAGCAGTTGCCATACCAGGCCGTTATGCACTCGGACTGTATACTTTCAAATATGCATCAGTAGAAGTTGGTGAGGGTCCTTATAGACATGCCAAAATTCCTGAGCCCCCGGTGGAAGACGAGGCATTGTTGTGCTTTCTTGACCATGGCATCTATGTGGGAAGTCTAGGACAGGTTTTCGGTTGTTTTCACTCCAAGAAATTTGATGCTCTCCACCCTCTCAACATCAGTTTCGTTGATGTAGATGGGAGTATGTTCTCCTCATCTGGTGGGTGGTCACTCTTACCAATTCTGTTATGGACCGACGCATCTGCAGCCACCACCAGGTTGACAAGGACGAGGTCAAGTATGTTTTTCTCTCTTGTTGGTTACCTCACCATCTACTGCAGCTGCAGTCTAACAGTTGTCCTTAAGACTCGACCAGCTTGATCAGTAATGCAAGCCACTCTTGCTGGTGGACATCAAAATCACCCATGCAGAGGTGCAACCTTGCCACCCTCAGTGCTTACTCTAAGGGTTGTTCAGCATAGTGAAGTACAGACTCATCGGCGGATGGAGCTTGTTATGTGGTAATCAGACTTCTCATGGAGACTGGAGTCAATGTTGAGGATCCCAGGGTAACTCCTTCTGGACTATATATCAGTGTACCACCACGTCTGGTTTTGTCCTGCCTGTGGGATGGGACATATCGGGGATGGAGATGGTGGTGTCTGTGGCATTTCTGTCAGGCATGATTCCATGCCTATGACAATGACTGTTGCTTTTCCAATTTTGCCACTAGCCCCAGATGTTAGGAAGGAGGACTTTGCAGGGTCAACTGGACTGTTTTGGCTGTTACCTATTCTGGTGCCTAGGTCGATGCAGCTTCATGTCTTTGTTGAGACTTCGTAGCAATTGATACAACTCTGTGACTTGTGAGGTCATTTCAGAGAGTGGTTGAGAGTCAGAGATAAAAGGTACTGCAGATGCTGGAGAATCCGAGATAACAAGCATGGAGCTGGATGAACACAGCAGGTCAAGCAGCATCATAGGAGCAGGAAAACTTGACGTTTCGGGCCTAAACCCTTCATCAGAAAAACCATTTTGTGTCAACCATTTTGCTGCGGGCCTAGTTTTTGTGACAATCAATGATGGTTTCATGGTCATCAGAAGATTCCTAATTCCAGATTTTTTAAAAATTGAGTTCATATTCCACTATTTGCCACGGCAGGGTTCAAACATAGGACCCCAGAACGTTAGCTGAGTTTCTGGATTAATAGTCTAGCAATGACACCACTAGATCATCGCCTTCCCCTGCTGCACTAAAAGCAGCACTAATTGTGTTACACCCCAGCAGCTGAATGGAAATGTTGATCTCCCAGTGCTTTCATTAATGAAAAAGTGACAAGATACTCTTCTACATTAATAGTCATTGTTCTGCTCCTCATCAGTCCAGATTCTTTATTAAACAACAGTTAAACCATTAAACCTAGCTTTATATCACTGACATTCTGACAACACAGGTTAACAAGTTGCACTGTAAAGAAACCATGAAACAAGCTCCCGCATGTAAACAAGAGCTGATGAATTGACTTGCAGAATGAAGACTGGACTGAAGTGTCTTGAGACTCAAATACTCAGAGCTTCCTCAATAGAAGATTTCATGTTTCTAAGATGTCTGTGAGGATTTTTTTCCCCAGTAGAACTAGTGGAAGATTGCTGTTGCTATTACTGGTTAACTTTAAGATGCTTTTGGTCAGTAAGTCTAGGCTAACTAAACTTAGTGCCCAGCTACAGACTGCTTCATTTTGGTTTCTGGGCAGAAAGAAATTGACGGCCATTCCTGGGAAGAAGAAGGTGAAGGACTGGGCAAGAGGAGAGGGAGAAACTTCAACTCATCTTCCTGAACATAATAGGGAGCCCAGCTCTAGGGAAAAGAGAGAAGCCTGAAAATATTGCAACTTCCCTTGGAACACTGAAAGTGGACTCCTGGTTGACCAATTAGAGATTGTGTGCGAGTAAATGGACAGGCTTCTTAATAATTATAGAAGGGTTAGTTGGCCCAGTCTGCCTCTGGCTGAAGAAACTGAATGATAGACTGAAACGCAAACTCACCTGTCCAAAACCAACATAGAGTTCATGTTGAGGAGAGAGATAACAAGGTGTAGAGCTGGATGAACACAGCAGGCCAAGCAGCATCAGAGGAGCAGGAAGGCTGA
>JAHRHZ010000012.1:57013780-57133502 GCA_024137785.1 Ginglymostoma cirratum
TTTTCAGACCCTTTTTCTGAAGAAGGGTCTAGGCCCGAAACGTCAGCCTTCCTGCTCCTCTGATGCTGCTTGGCCTCCTGTGTTCATCCAGCTCTACACCTTGTTATCCTAGAGTTAATGTTGAGGTGGTTTATTTCTTTAATTTGTAAATGGTTATTACCAAGGCAACAGAATCTGAAAGAAATACTCGTTTTTCAAAACATTCAATGCTTCATGTCAGTCTAAAACTAATGAAGGATTGATGATGTTTTGAATTGTAATACAGTTGAAACTATTTGACCATAAAGAAGTATAAATTTTATTGAATTAGTAACACAAGTGATGGATTGGGGTAAATGAGTCATCTGCCATAAATTTAAATGTCAAAGTCTCGCACCAATAAATTTGCTGTTTATTTGTTCAGTTTGTCTTCGTCTGCTGTTAGCAAAAATACCATAAACAGACATTTTCTGCTGAGGAAGGAAGAATGGGGAAATGTTTGAATAAGAATAATATACAGATTTTAATCCCACGATTAGGGCAATGATGGCAACATATCACTGTAAGCAGAATTTGTCCATTCACTTCTCGTTCCATGCTGATCGTCGTTTCCTTGTTATTTATTTAGTTGGAAGCAGCCATTCTGTCCCTCTAAGGTAGCTAAGAACTTAAGAAATGGGAATAGGCAATATGATCCCCGAGGCTATTCTGACATTCTGCATAATAAGGCTGATCTTCTGCCTCAAATCCAATTTTCAGCCTGTCCCTCAAATCCCTCGATTCCCCAGAGACCAAGTATCTGGCAATCTCAGCCCACAACATTTTCACCAAAGAAACACCCATTATCCTCAGGAATAGAGAATTCCAAACGTTCACAATTATTAAGGAAAAAATTTCTCCATGTGTCATTCTTGATGATCGACTGACCGTTTATTACAACAATGTGCCTCCTTTTCTAGATCTCCCATTCGGAGAAACTATTGCTGAATTTTTTAGAAGTCAACTACAGGTCAAATTTGGCAAGTGCATCTCTGATAAGATTTCTTGTGCTATTTTCCAGAAATAGCCTCATTACCAATGCACAATGCCCCATTGTTCATCGTATTTTCCCTCTCGCCAGAGGTAGGAGTACTCACTACTAACAGGATTTCCTAGGAATCCAGGCATCAGCATCATATTTAAAACAGACTTGAATCACCAGGTCAAGTGCTGTCAATGTCGATGACATCCCCATTCTGTATTACCCATTGCCCCTCCTGTTTTATCATCTGCCCCTTTTATACTTTGAGTTATCCCCTTTCACAAATGTTATCCTTTCTGCATCCCAGCACGTTGCTCCCAATCTTCATAATTGAGTTCTCCAGCGATCCCCTGCCCCCTGCAGTAGCGGCCTCTGATAACTCCTTCTGACAGTAGACCAATGCCCAGGACAAACTGTAGCCTATCACTTGACTGACTTGAACAGACGCTGATGACTGACTAGATATCTGACTGATCTCAGTGCAGCTCCCTGACTGACTTACTGTGACCCCTGCACTAGTTGCATTGAGCCCACAGGACTGGGCCCATTCCCTAGACTGTGGGGGTTTGAACCTCCCATTAACCCTGACCACTCTAGTGGCACTGACCATGCCAAGCCCCTTAGCTGATATCAGATGCTGGTTTGAGTTACTGTGCAGAAACTCAGTGACTGAAGGATGTCACACTGGACTTGACTGAAAACCATTTCTTTTCAACTTCACGATATGGCCATTTGGTTGATGCACGTGCCACATAGCTGCTCACACATGGTGAAAGTGTTACATTGACATTCACTGTACTGTAACGCAAGATGTCTACTTCATTGTCTGATCGCTGCTGTAAAACATAACAGGCTGTCTAGCTTTAAAAACTAAGTCGCGACAGAAGTACAGCAAGCTTTCCAGCTCTGGCTGAGCAGACAAAATACAAAAAGACAAGCCAGTGATGCTATGCACATTGAAGCAGGTAAAAAGTGAACGAACACTAAAAGAGCAAGTGAGAAGCCCTCAAATAACTCTTGGCAAATCCATGAGTGGGTGCTGGTCCTTGAGCAGAAAGTGTCTTGGTAGCAGCTGTCCAACAACAGTTCTGGTACATTCTAAAATGCAACATTGAAGTATAGAACCATATTGTAAGTGAATTAGAGATGTGCCATGAGTGTGCAGTGAGCCTGGTACATGCCAACATCCATGGATGGGGTGCATGCGAACACTGCTCATGGAGTGTGCCCTGAGATATTCGGGATTGCAAGTTGGCAGGCCAGAGCAGCAAACAGCAAATTGGAGTCACCAGGTATCCACTCTGACTTTCATATCAGAAATTGTTGCCATCTAGTTTCTATTTGGTAAGTGTGAGAATAGGAAACTGCATATCAATGAGACCAGATCAACTAAGAATAAGGTGTTAATGCATGCACAAGGATGCAACTAGGTCTCACAACACTCACCAGTGAGATTCTCATCATACCAATTTGATTCGGACACATGCTCCCCTCCAGCCCTCCACCCCCACCCCAATTGTCTCTTCGTACCCTCCATGCCAACTCATGCCAGTTCCATGCCTGTTTCATCTAATACATAACTGGAAAGTACCAAACAACTCTACAGTAACAATGGCATGTATGGTAGTACATAAAAACACCTATTCAAAATTCCCTTAAAATTTTCCTGATCCTGGAACCCTATAAGCATGTTGATCAATTTAAGTTACAATAACAGAAGCTATAAGCAGTTGACACCACTTTATCCTATGCAGCTAATCATTGGAACATTGACTGAAGAGATCATAGGAAAATATCATGCCATAATGTTCGATGAATCTGCTCCAACAAACTAATTCATAAAATCCTTTTTGAAAATTTGTGTTTTTGGCCATAACACGACCTCACCAGCGTCTTTTCTTAATGCACCCCTGCAACTTTTCAGTAAACACAGTGAGATCTTTAAGATTGTCGGCACGGTGGCTCAGTGGTTAGCACTGCTGCCTCACAGCACCAGGTACCCGGGTTCAATTCTCACTCTGGGCCACAGTCTGTGTGGAGTTTGCACATTCTCCCTGTGTCTGCGTGGGTTTCCTCTGGGTGCTCCAGTTTCCTCCCACAGTCCAAAAATGTGTGGGGTAGGTGGATTGGCCATGCTAAATTACCCATTGTGCCCAGGGATGTTTAGGTTAGGTGGGTTAGACATGGGAAATGCAGGAGTGGGGGAATGGGTCTGGGTGAGATGCTCTTTGGAGGGGCGGTGTGGACTTGTTGGGCCAAATGGCCTGCTTCCACACTGTAGAGATTCCATGATGTGTCAAACAATTTAGATAACATCTCGCAAACTTTCCTTGCCTCTGGTCTTTTCACACCACCACTCAATAACGTAACCGATGAGATCTCCCAAACCCTGGCCACTTTCCAGGAAATTGCATGGTTGCTAAAGTTAAGCCCTTTATTGTGGCCTCAAATTTAATTGCTAATTTTTAACAGGGATGCAGGGAGAAACTGTTACCACTCACAAAAGAAAGTGTGGAAAATGATGACAAATGAAGCAAGGCTGATGAGGAAAAATACCTTTCACGCAATGAGTAGTTAGGGCTTTGCATTGTTATTTAAGTTGAAATGGTATGCAGGTATATGGGGAAAAGACAAGAGATTGGCACTGAGAATAGAACTGGTGTAAGCACAGTGGGCTCACCACCTTCTGCAACATAACAATTGTGTGAGCTTCCAATCATGCCATGCCAGGATGCCTTAAATTTTGATTGCCATCTTTATTCTGTTTTGGGTTGGGATTGGAAAATCCAATCCCTGCAATTTCACATTGAATCATACAATGCTTTGTAGACACTGCAACAACATAATACTTACAATTCTATTTATTTACCATTTTTCTCCTTCCTCCGCATGCGCACAATTATGTTATCAGACAATTGTCAACTGAAAGCTCAACCATTGTATTTCTCAGTAATCACGAAGAAGGACCTACTGATAGATATTATGGACACATGTATTGAGAATAATATGTCGGATACTTAAGAAATGTAAAGATTTCCCATTACTGTAGAAATATCTGCGTAAGTTTTCACAAATTTTTCAATTACGTGGATTTTCATTTCCCAACTTTGGGCAGTTGTGGCACATTGAAAAGAGGAATTGTTTTTAAGATATTGTTTGTGGAACTTGGGCTTTGCTGGCCAGATGAACGTCTATTGCTTAATTGCCTTGCAGAAGGTGGGGATGAGCTGCCTTCTTGAACTGCTGCACTGCCTGAAATGAAAGGACACCCGTAGAGCTGTTTGAAAGAAAGTTCCAGAGTATCAACTCAGTGACAGTGAAGGCGCATCAGTATCATCACAAGGCAGGATAGTTTGTGGCTGCAAAGGGAGTTTGTGGTCATCGTGTTCCCATGCATCTACTGAACCTATTCTTCAAAGTGAGAGAGAGTGTTGCCAGAGGAACATTGGTGAGTTACAGGAATGCACCTTGCAGATGGTTTACACTGCTGCTGCAATGTGTCAATGGTGAAGGGAGGAAATGTTGATGGTCATGAACGCTGTGTGAATCAAGTGGGTTGCTTTGCCATGGATGGTGCCAAACAGCTTGACTGTCATTGGAACTGGACCCATTCAAGCAAATAGAGCTTATTCCTTCACAATCCTGACTTGTGCTTTGTTGATGGTGGATGAGCACTGAGGTTAACAGAAGGTGCGTTACTTACTGGAGAATTCCTAACGTCTGACTTGCTGTTGTGGCCACATTATTTATATACCTGGTCCACTTCAATTTCTAGTCAGTGGTAACCACAAGAGTATTGATATTAGGAATTCAGTGATGGTAATTCCATTGAACATCAAGGGCCAATATTCGATTTTCTCTTGGAGATGGTCTTTGCCTGGCATTTGTGTGGCATTGATGTTACATAAGCATTAATCAGTACAACTTGGGTGTTCCTACATTTGAGATAAAAGGTACTGCAGATGCTGGAGAATCCGAGATAACAAGCATGGGGCTGGATGAACACAGCAGGTCAAGCAGCATCATAGGAGCAGGAAAACTTGACGTTTCGGGCCTAAACCCTTCATCAGAAATGCTACATTTGTACTGTTTACAAATTCCTACATTTGTACTGTTTCAATATCTGAAGAGCCATGAATGATGCTGAACATCGTGTAATAATCAGTGAACATCTCAATTTCTGGCCTTATGATGGAGGGAAGGTCATTGATGAAGCAGCTAAATATGGTCGGGTCTAGGACATTCCCTGAGGAATGTTTGCAGAGGCGCCCTGGGGCTAAAATGATTGACCTTTAACAGTCGCAACCATGTTCCTACGTGTCAGTCATGACTCCAACCAGTGCAGAGTTTGACCCTTGATTCCCATTGATTCCAGTTTTGCTAGGGCTCCTTGAGGCTGTACTTGGTCAAATACTTGATGTCACAGGCAGTCATTCTCACTTTGCCTCTAGAATTTAGCCTGAAAATTGTGATGACGCCAGGAGCTGAGAAGCCTTGAAGGAACCTAAACTGAGCATGAATAATCAATTATTCATTTACAAGAGCTGCCTGATAGCACTGTTAACAATCCCTTCCATCAAAGGTTTGATCAAGACTAATAGAAGTAATTGGCCAAGTTGAATTGGTCCTGCATTTTTGTGCATAGGACGGACTTGGGCAATTTTCTACAATATTACGTAGATGCCAATCTTGTAGATGTGCTGGAACAGCCTGGATAAGGGTCAGCTAGCTCTGGAGAGTAAGTCGTCAATGCTACCACTGGAAGGTTGACAGGACCTTTGCAGTATCCAATTCTTTCAGCCATTTCTTGATACGACATGAACTGAAAGTGATTGAAGATTGGGGACCTCAGAAGAAGGCCGAGGTGCATCAGCCACTTGGCACTTCTGGCTAAAGGTGAATGCAAATGCTTCAGCCTTGATTTTGGGTTCATTGAGGATAGAGATATTTGTGGAGCCACCGCATCTCATTAATTGTTAAATCATCTCCTACCATTCACAACTAGATGTAGCAGGAACACAGAACTGAGATCTAGTCTGTTCATTGTGGGATTGCCTGGCCCTGTCTGTTACATATTGTTTCCACTGCTTAGCGTGCAATACGTCCTGTGTTGTATCTTCACGAGTTTGACACCTCATTTTTAGGCAAGACTCTTGCAGTTCTTGGCATGTTTTCCTGCACTCTTCATTGAACCAAACATAATTTGATGGTAATGGTGAAGTGGGAGTTATGCCAGGCCATTAGATTATAGTTTGTGATTGATTTAACATAATTCTGCTGCTGATGATGTTCCACAGCATTTCTTTGGTGACCAGTTTTAAATTGCTAGATATGTTTGAGGTCTATCCCATGTAGAATGGGGATAGGAAGAAATAACCTGTCAAATCTATCTCTAAGATTTTCCACTAGAATTCTCCTCAAGAAGTACCATTCCCTATTAATACCTCCCAGGGTCACAGTACCTACAATTTTTACTCTGTTTTTCCAATTTTCAGCCCAAACCCACTCAAACGAAGTTATTCAAGTTGGACTTGGTAGCATAAGCATCTCAAGTATACCTTAGACAAACAAGACATTGATGAGACTTCCTTGTTTTTTGGGGCTTTTTGATTTAATGTGTGTTTCATGGCTTAGGTTCTGATTTTACATGCTTAACTTTGGAAGTTCTGTCCGCATTGTCTTTTGATATTTATTCAGCTCAGCAGAAAGTACAGTTTTGTGCTTGGAGCTTGGAATCTGCAATATAAATTCCACTATTTGTATGCTTTGAAGTCGAGAAGCAAAAGGATTATGAAAGAAATCCAATCGACTTCATCAGTCAACGCATAAGAAGACTAATTTTCAAAGAGAATGAAGCTATCTTTGTATCTTTATGTATGATTGTGATGCACCTAACTCAATATCTGTTAAATTGTTTTTATTTCAAAGAAACATAAGTTAAATTATTTATTTACTTTGTTTTTGAATACTCCCTATAACTGACAACAGTTTTGATTTGTAAAGACACACAGAGATCTGTGTGCCACCTCAATTAAATATACTGAACAGGCTTTTGCAAAATACATTTCACAGCATCAGTTTTAATCCAAATAAGTTGGTATCAGAATGTAATAAGACAAATTTAAATCTACACATTAGACGCACGTAAAGGCGTCAAAATTTGTAAATAATGTAGCACCCCCCAGCCCCTCCCTCACCTCCCATGGACCAGAAAGAAAACACTGAAAAAGGGTGCATTGTAATGCTGTTACAAGAATCATCTTAGGGATTCATGGATTGAATTTGAAATTGCAGGAGGGGCAACTGTGTGTGGTCTGCATTGGAAATTGCATTCCTGGAGAGGTTCATTGGATCCTGATGCCTTCTGAATCCAACACAATTTACAAAGATGAAGATGAAAATCAAAAGCCCTGTTGTCTTCCAATAATATCCCATTAAACATCTTGAGGTGCTTATGAATGATCACATAGGAGCAGGAGGCATTTTTCAAATTGAAAATCAACCACAGACTATCTAGATAACACAGAGTGGAGCTGGAGGAACACAGCAGGCCAGGCAGCATCAGAGGAGCGGGAAAGCTGACGTTTTGAATCAGAACCCTTCTTCAGAAATGGGGGAGGGGAAGGGGGCTCTGAAATAAATAGGGGGGGGGGTTGGGCTGGCGAAGGTAGGTGGGACGGTGATAGCAGGTCGGTAGTGGTGGGGAATGGTCAGTGAGGTGGGAGGAGCGGATAGGTGGGAGAGAAGACAGACAGGTCAAGGATGCGGGGATGTGAGGGAGGGCTGGTCTTGGGATGAGGCCGGGGGTGGTTTCAATGTGGACTTTACTAGCTTCAAAATCTCCTCACCCTCAGCCTCATCCCAAGACCAACCCTCCCTGTCATCCCCACTTCCTTGACCTGTCTGTCTTCTCTCCCACCTATCCGCTCCTCCCACCCCACTGACCAATCCCCACCACTACCTACCTGCTATCACAGTCCCACCTACCTTTCCCAGGCCAAGCCCCCCCTCTCTATTTATTTCAGAACCCCCTTCCCCTCCCCCGTTTCTAAAGAAGAGTCCCAACCCGAAACGTCAGCTTTCCTGCTCCTCTGATGCTGCCTGGCCTGTTGTGTTCCTTCAGCTCCACACTGTGTTATCTCAGACTCCAGCATCAGCAGTTCTTACTATCACAGTCTATCCAGTACATTTTAGTGCGCAGCATTGAAGTTACTACAGGGAGCTGCAAAGTTTTAATCTGAAATGAGAAAACACGAAAAGATAAAGTGCCTCCAGTTTTTTTTCACTATGAAATTAAACATGTTAGTATTTGCCTGGCCACTTGGCCAATTCTCTGATTGCTAAGGCTTCTGGTCTTCCAAATTCTTACCTCCAGTCTTGTGCAATCCGTTTCTGAGGTTTTGCTCCAATAGGCATATCTCTCCTCCCTTATGGCTCAGCATTGCTAATAGGGCAATAAATTTTCCTCCAGCCAGACTAGTGTATTATCATTTGAATATCACATTGTGTGAGAGAAGTAGATGCAACGAGAAATCAGGAGCTGGAAATTATCCAGCCTGCAAGTTCCCATCCTAATTTGGAAATAAAATCCTATACCTTTCGGACCAATTTACCAACTTTCTAAATATTTTTCTAACTGTTTGTTTAGGAAAAAAAAACTTTCCCAAAGACTTAACTCTTTCATACCCAGTTGTATTCCAGCAAAAGTTCTTAGTCAGTTGCGTTCTATCAGCATTTAGAAACCAGCAGCTCAAGTACTTCAAGCATTATGAACAACTTGTGTAGGGATTAATATGAAGTTGGAAAGTAAATTCAATTGGATCATACATTTAGACATTATACCGGCATCACAGCTGTTTATGAAGATTTAGTTACAGAATCTCAGTTGTTTGTTCATTGGTCTAATCTGCATTCCCAACATGCCTCTAACAAAGAATGACACCTTTGAAGAAGTGCTGAGAAGTAATCGGTGATTTAAAGGTGGAAACAAAAGAAATGCTTTATATGAATAAACAAAGGATAGCTGTACTTCAAAAGGCAACCTTTACTTTAAAACGAAAGGAGCATAACTCATACGCACCACTAATAAACATTATCTGGTTCATTTGTTAAAAATCAGTGACATTTCCAAAAATCAATAAATTAAATTAAAAAATTAAATAAAAAAAACTTCCAACATTTTCAAACTCTTCCGTAAATTGAGGAGAGTTGTAAAAAACATAGAATGACAGGCAAACCAAACAGAAGTGAGTTATAAATGTTAGTTAATGACTTCAATTAGATATGTTATAATAAGTTGCAGATTTTGAATAAAATAACTGAGTAATGCTGCCCTACAAAATTTGTATAAGCTCAGCTAGGGGTAATATCGACATCTCATGAGTCGAATAAGTAACTAGGATGACATCATACTGAAGTAATAATACTTACCTATAGACACTAATGCCAGAAATACATAAAACTGGAAAAGTACATAAGTTATTCTAGCAACAGTTCCAGAATGAATCTAAACAGTTAAAGTTTGACATGCTTCAGTAAATTCAAATTTAGTCAAACTTCATTTCTGATAAATAACTATTAAGCACATTTCAATTTACAGCACTTTGCTAAAGCCCTCTAATTTGTGATTATAAATGTAACTCACTGAAAGTGCATGATATTCAACACAATTACCTCAAACCTTTTTTCAGTTTCCTCTGATATTGATTTTAATTATACAGTTCACAAAATGAAAATTTCAATGATTCAAAGGCCTAGGTATTTCAAAAATAGCAAAAAAAACCTGTTAAAATACGCGTCAGTATCTTTCGTGGCTAATTAACATATTTCCATCTGTTCCTATTTTTCCTTTGAATGTTGAGGTCATTCAAGGCCACATTTCATGTCAGAAATGATTGACAGTCAATCCCCCTTGACACTGATGAATGCCAGTCTTTTGGGATTAAAAGCAAGTTCAGGGCAAGACCTATGCTGACTCCAATTTGGAGGCAGTTCCTCTCAACATTCCAGAAACTGCTCCTACAATTACCTTGTTTCTGTGAAAAATGATAATATTGATAGTTACTGCAATTAAATATATTCTTTATAAAGGCCACCGAGCCCCAGCATTGATCGCAGCCAGGAATCAGCTTCAAAAGCCAAATTAACCACAAATTTCTCCCAACAGTATTATAGCCAACTCTTGATCATTATAACAGCCCCTTGAAGATAGTCCAAAATTCTGTCTTCTTCAAAAGCATATTATGGGGCACAGTATTACAGAGACTTTGGAAACCAAGTTAATAACGTCTTCCAGTATCATTTGTCCACTACGCTGCCAACTTCTTCAAAAAAGATCTAATTCATTCTTTAGACACTTAGTCTTTCCACATGCTACATTCAGCCTTCATGATGCAGCATTTATCCGGGTGTAAAATTTAATGATCCATTCTAGCATTTATTTATGATTGACAACTAACTTAAGGGCCCAATGTTCCCTCAATCTAATTCGTCACCCTTACAGAATATGGCACCTCATGAATATCATTCCAATCCACTCAAATAATTTCTGACTTTGGCAGGCTATTGATGATCATACTTGAAAATCACATACTCCATCTCCTGAATTGTCCTTGGGCAGATGTCATCCAGATGCACTGCACAAATTACTTGTAGGCATACTTATCTTTTCTTGTAGTATTCCTAATAAATCTATTAACAGCACAACCCACATTTGACATCAACCACAGAGCAGTGAACTGATATGAGCTACCATTGAATACCTTTGTCATGACCTTTCATTTCATGTGAACATGTCCTAAGATGTCTCTGAGTGACACAAAGGCAGTCTTTGACTCTTTGCAGAATTAAAAAAAAAGTCTTTGTCATTACTCTTCAATTATTAATGATCTCCTCTCCTATTAACTTCTTAGATGTCCAGTAACTCCTCTTCTTATTCTTAACCATGCTAAATTTTGTGTTTATTTTCTTTGGAGTTGTTCTCTCTTCGTAATATAATTACTTTTGTTTCAAATAAACTTGTGTTTCACACTTCTGATAAGCTAACTTAATTTAGTTTTGTTATTTGTTACTTCAATATTATTTGGAACATATATGTACAAAGTAATGGATGTGATGGAGCTAAGTTGAAAGCCTGCCCTCTCTGATATATAACACAGACTCTGGCTAGATCAGTAGTCAATTCAGGGCAATTGGAGGCGGTTCAGGCTGACCATAGTCTGGTATAGTTTCCTGATGGAGGCACATTTGTTCTACCTACCTCGTGTTTGTAATAGTTAATATGCCTATGAGTTCATATAATCTGTATAATGAGATGTAATGAGCCACATCCCGTTATCTGAGACAGGAATATCTTCCGCCGAGACTTATTTCTGATAATTCCCTACCACAGACATTTGAACACCCCTTAGAATAGGATAGGAAGGAGGTTTGAAGGCAGCAATTGACCCCAAACATGAGCCATTAGAAGTTGGTACCCAGGCACCACATTATACTATAACAAGGTGACAATGAATGCTTTCTCCTCATCATTACAGCGTGCTTTCAGTTGTGTAGATCTGAAACTCCCCACAACAAAAGAGAAGAAACCCAGAACAACCTGAAGGGGAAGAGGGAAATTTTTATGAAGGCCAAGTGAGACTTTTAAAAGAATTCTCACTTTGAGAAATGACCAGCTAGCAGCCAGTAGCTGAAAGCGTTTTACACATGTGTCAGCCAGCATAGACTCAGGGAAGATGTAACAGCCAGCAGCTGCACTTCGAATGGAAAATCAGCCAGATCTTGGAGGGAGAAAATACAGAAAAAGCCAGTGTGCGTTACGATTAGTTACATTTGAGCAGATCTGAGTCAGGAATCAGCTGAGGTCCTATCAGATGTCAGACACAAGCTTTAAGCCAGATTCCTCAGAGAAATGATAGGAGACTTACCTGAATGGTACAAAATCCAGGCTGGGAGGCTGGAAAAATAAAATTGACAGTAAAATGAGCATTGCTGTAGTTGTGGACTGCGGCCATAAGAAACATCTGAAAAATTTAAAACATGCCATTACTTTATATCAAAGTAAAGAACGTCAGAAAAAAATAAACATTGTAAGTCCACAACAAAAGAATATTAATAAATGAAAAACTTTGGATGCAAAAGAAATTAAAAAGAATCAGGATATTTTAATTGCATAAAGAATATAAATATGTCATTTTTTCTGGGGTAAAGGTAGGAATCATCCCATTAAGAAAACATAACAAACCATCAATTTTGTTCAAAAGCAGCAGGAAACTTCCTAAGAGAAGCATACATGGCAGAAACCCACTGATTTGATGCCTAAACCAGGGAAGATTATATGAATACTGTAGAAGGAAAGTATTTAATAGAATTTGCCAGCTTTCAAACGTTTAAAAGAATTTTCAAAGCCTTCATGAGAGGAATGTTTTTACAGTACAGAATTTCAAATCCTTCGTTAATTTTAAAAATCCAACTTCTTTACAAGGAATAAAGAGTTCAGAGCTGGAAGAAAATGGCAACTGCCATGGAATACAATTTAAAGCTGTTTTAGAATAATTTGATAAAGTTCAGCAATATTACGAAATTAACAAAGATTGGTAACATAACGAAAAGGCTGCAAGATAAATGGCTGACTAAAGAATAGATTGAACATGCTGAGAGATAAAAGGTACTGCAGATGCTGGAGAATCCGAGATAACAAGCATGGGGCTGGATGAACACAGCAGGTCAAGCAGCATCATAGGAGCAGGAAAACTTGACGTTTCGGGCCTAGACCCTTCATCAGAAATGGGGGAGGGGAAGAGGGTTCTGAAATAAATAGGGAGAGAGGGGGACGCAGATAGAGGATGGATAGAGGAGAGGATAGGTGGAGAGGAGGCAGACAAGTCGAAGAGGGGGGGATGGAACCAGTAAAGGTGAGTGTAGGTAGGGGGTAGGGAGGAGATAGGTCAGTCCAGGGAGGACGGACAGGTCAAGGGGGTGGGATGATGTTAGTAGATAGGAGATGGGGGTGTGTCCGGAGGGGAGGAAACCAAAAAAGAATCCCCCTTGTCCTCACATACCACCACACCAACCTCCGGATCCAACGCATCATCCTCCAACACTTCCGCCATCTGCAATCAGACCCCACTACCAAAGACATTTTTCCCTCCCCACCCTTCTCTGCCTTCCGGAGGAACCACTCCCTCCGCGACTCCCTTGTCCGCTCCACACTCCCCTCCAGCCCCACCACACCCGGCACTTTTCCCTGCAACCGCAGGAAGTGGTACACCTGCCCCCACACCTCCTCCCTCACCCCAATCCCAGGCCCCAAGAAGACTTTCCATATCAGGCAGATGTTCACCTGCACATCTGCCAATGTGGTATACTGCATCCGCTGTACCCGTTGTGGCTTCCTCTACATCGGGGAAACCAAGCGGAGGCTTGGGGACTGCTTTGCAGAACACCTGCGCTCAGTTCATAACAAACAACTGCACCTCCCAGTCATGAACCATTTCAACTCCCCCTCCCATTCCTCAGATGCCATGTCCATCCTGGGCCTCCTGCAATGCCACAGTGATGCCACCCAAAGGCTGCAGGAACAGCAAATCATATTCAGCCTGGGAACCCTGCAGCCCAATGGTATCAATGTGGATTTCACAAGCTTCAAAATCTCCCCTTCCCCCCCCCCGCATCCCAAAACCAGCCCAGCTCATCTTCACCTCCCTAACCTGTTTTTCCTCTCACCCCAAGCCACACCCCCATCTCCTATCTACTAACATCATCCCGCCCCCTTGACCTGTCCGTCCTCCCTGGGCTGACCTATCTCCTCCCTACCCCCCTATCTACACTCACCTTTACTGGCTCCATCCCCGCCTCTTCGACTTGTCTGCCTCCTCTCCACCTATCCTCTCCTCTATCCGCCTCCCCCTCTCTCCCTATTTATTTCAGAACCCTCTTCCCCTCCCCCATTTCTGATGAAGGGTCGCGGCCCGAAACGTCAAGTTTTCCTGCTCCTATGATGCTGCTCGGCCTGTTGTGTACATCCAGCCCCATGCTTGAACATGCTGAGACCAGTTGTGCTGATGCCTGAGATCTGGTTCGGTTTGAAAGAAGTCAAAGATTTCACGGAACTACAGAAAATGTTTTCCATTCCTGATACCACTGAAGAATCCTCTGAGGATAGCCATCATCAAGAATGGAGACAACAATCAACTACTGCTGCTAACAATAAGCAATGCAGCCTACCTAAGATCATTGGTGAACCTAAGATCATCGATCAAATGCTGACAGCACAGCAGTTAGCTACCCACAGTGGTGACATAGAACTGTCAATACTACTAATGACATCAACGGAGAAGAAATTTGCTTCATCAGGCAAAGCAGCACACAGCATGATGGACAATGTTCAAAACATTCAACCTCGTGAGAGATCAGTCACCTGTCAAGAACACAGTACTGTGGATTCAACAGTTTCTTTCACCAGCACATCTATCTTTGATGAAGGGCATTCACAAAACTGTCGGTCCTCCACATAAGATTATGGACCACCTACTATCCACGGCTCTTCGTCATTGATATAAATGACTCGGATGTGAATATAGAAGATACGGTTCGTAAGTGTGCAGATGACCCCAAAATTGTGAACAGTGAAGAAGATTATTTCAGAGTACAACAGGATCTTGATTGGATGGGCCAACGGGCCGGGAGTGGCAGATGGAGTTTATTTTAGATAAATGCAAGGTGTTGCATTTTGGTAAAGCAAACCAGGGCAGGACTTATGCAGTTAGTGGTAAGGCCCGGGGGACTGTTGTCAAACAAAGAAATATCAGTGGTACAGATTCATATTTCCTTGAAAGTGGAGTTGCAGGTAGACAGGGTAGTGAAGAAGATGTTTGGTACACTTGCCTTCATTTGTCATAATATTGAGTGTAGGAGTTGGGATGTTATGTTGCGGCTGTACAGGACATTGGTGAGGCCACTTTTGGAATACTACATACAGTTCTGGTCATACCTCTAAAGGAAGGATATTGTTAAACATGAGAGGGTGCAGAAAAGATTTACATGAATGATTCCAGGAGTGGAGGGTTTGAGCTATAGGGACAGACTAAAAAGGCTGGGGCTTCTTTTCCCAGGAGCATTGAAGACTGAGGGGTGACCTTATAGAGATTTATAAAATCTTGAGGGATATGGATAGAGTGAATAGTCAAGGTCTTTTTTCCTGGGGTGGGGGAGTCCAAAACTAGAGGGCATAGGTTTAACGTGAGAGGGGTACGATTTAGAAAGGACCCGAGGGGTAATCTTTCCACGCATAGGGTGATGCGTGTATGGAATGAGCTGCCAAAGTAAGTGGTGGAGGAGGGTACAATTACAACATTTAAAAGGCATCTGGATGGGTAAATGAATAAGAAGGGGCTAGAGGGATATGGGCCAAATATTAGCAAATGGGACTCGGTCAGTTTGGGATGCCTGGTCAGTGTGGATGAATTGGGCTGAAGGGTCTGCTTCCATTCTGTATGACAATATGACTCAGAGGTCAATGGTTAACTAAGTCCTCAGTGAAATATATTCACAAGATATAGGATCCTCCAGAGTAGAAATGAAATAAATGATCAGAACCAATTTCAACAAACCTTCAACCAGCAACTTCTGCTCTTCCAAGTCTGAAATAATGATGCTCAGAAATCTCCAGATTATTTGAATTTATGAACTCAGAGATTCGGGGGGATGCAGGAGAAAATGTAGTGGTAAATGTAGCAGTTGTCTTTACCATTTTATTATCAGTTTGCTAAGAGAAAAATCTTGGTGGGAGATGGTGTATGAGGTAATGGATATGAACTTCTTTTCTACGAGCTAATATAAAGGTCCGCTCTTTCTGACTTATAACTCAACCCCTGAGTGGTGCATCCAGTAGTCCAGGGCAGTGGGAGTAAGTCCCCTGATAGAGGCACAAGTCTTTACCTCCTCTTGTCAGTAATAGGTAAAGTGTCTAAGAGCTAAAACAACCTGTACATGATTCCTGGATGGAGTCTGCTGAAGAGCAAGAGCACTGTACCAATTTCGATCAACTTGAAAAACCCAGTTGGGTCAGGAGACTGGAGTATGATGAAACATTCACAATTCCTGATGTATACATCATCTCACCCTCATTATGCCTTCTCACATTCCTTGATCACACCCCACCTCATACTCATTGAAGTTGCAACTCTGTCCATTCCACTCTGGCTATTTCCACTTCACTGCATTTTCATCTCTTAACATTATCCATATGCCCTAATCTTGGCCTTGCAGTCCCATTCAGGGATTGCTGGAAACCATTGCAGCAGTCTACTGCGGGTGGACAAGGAGAGGGATGGTGTCAAGTGAGAACATGGGATTTCAGCATTTAGCCACATCCAGCAGAGTTGCAGTGAAAGTGGGCATATGTTGATAGCTCCATGCTCAAAGACAGGACTGCCATCTGGAAAGGGCCCATATGACCCACTTGGAGAAATGCATCTAATGATGTTTACATTGTTCTTTCCTGAAGAGCTCTTGCGGATTTTGACCTGCTTCAGCAGCACCCACCTCTCCCAGTGGTATTACTGAAGCTCTAGAGAGCTGCTGCCCACTGACTAGGAGGCTGCCTCCCGGAAGTACACCATCGGACTTACAGTACTTAAGTGTTGGCTTATGTTCTATGTTTGGTCCTGAAGTCTGGGTCCCAAAATCTGTAAGAAAATCCAGCCCCATGATTCATAGGAAAACCTGAAAAGTCAGTTTCAATGTTGTTCTTTGAGTGATTAGCAAATGTTAACACTCCCAAGGGGGATAGCATAATAAAAAACACATTGAATTTTAGCCAAGTTATGAACTAATCCATTATCTATTTCACTGGCTAACCATTTCCTCATCCACCCTCACTCAGAGAGCTCCTTTATTTCACAATTCCTCTAACATATTTGGGCAGTTAAATAAAGCAATTTAAATAAAACAAAGAAATTGAGATGCTGGAGATCTGAAACAAAAAGAGTAATTGCTGTAGAAACTCAGCAAGTGTGGCAGCATCCATGGGGAGAAAGCAGAGGTGACCTTTCAAGTTTGGTGACTCTTCATCAGAATTTACTGGTTTCCCAGCAATTTTGGGTTTTGTTTCACAAAATCACTTGTCAGTCCTTGCTGGTGAAGATAAAAAGGGTTGAATAGGCTTCTTCTATACCATAATATATCTGTGATTCTGTGGAGTTTACAGGATTCAATTTAAACCTGTTCCCTTGAGCAGGCAGCAAAGTTGGAAGCTGCATCATTTCTTCGCTGGAATGAACTGACATACCCTGGGCCTCTTTTTCTTGATCTGCCAAAACTGGGAGAACTTTGATCTAAAGTCAAAACTCCTTCATCAAGCCCGGTCCCACAACACTGCTGAACATTTGTGATGGACAGACAATGTTTAAAACTGCCTGGAACATTGACAATTAATTCTGATGAGGCACAAAAATATTTTTAAAACAATTAACATTGAGAATTCTCAGAAATCAGCAGGGTGATTTGGTAGTGAGCCATGTGAAAAAGAACATTTACTTCTGTGGGACCTTTTGCTTTGCGTAAGTGAATGAGTTTTGAATGAGTTAAAATTTTGCTCATTACCTCAAGACAATACGGCTTCCAAAAAGTGTGGACGCAGGCTCGTTTTTCAGAAGAAAAACACTTTAAATTGGTTTGGCAAAAGTGTCAGGAAGCCCATTGTCCCGCTATTCAATTTTTGACAAACGAAAGACTCAATTATCCCTTCTACTTACCTCTATCATTTAAAGTGTCACTAGGAATCAAGTACTGAGAGGCAGCTTACAGCACATGTGTTAGTGCAAATGTCTTGCCTTTGCCTCGCCACATCCAAGATGATTGTTACATTTCAAACTTCCTCTCAATACTTTTAAATAATAGCAAAAAGAAAATGCTGTCAGTAAACTATAATTGGCACCAAGGGAAGAGTGAGAAATGTGATTGGAATTAGGGGTCAGTGAAGGAGAGTGAGGGTCAGAGAGAAGATGAGGGTTAGAAGTAGGGAGTGGAAAAATAACCAAGAAATGGGAGAGTTGAGAGGAGACACCCTTTGCTTAGAAAGCTCTAACCTTCCCAAACTGCGAGAGGGAAATGGTGCTTAACGTGTGCTGCTATTTACACAGTAAAGTACGGAGCAACATCCGACTGATTGGTCAGACAATTGTAGGATCAGTGTCAGAGGTCACCAACATGTTTGGTTGCACATGCTTTTGACTGGATAATGTTTTAGGATCAATTTAATTCACAAGATTGTGTGTGATTCCTCCCTGTCAACTCTGAGAGATGGTAAATACGACATTTTCAGACCATTATGTTTATATTCATGTTGAATCTAAAGAATCCAGTTTATCCATCCAGCCTTTTAACAATGATATGTAGAAGGTTTTAGAAATGTTCAAGTCCACATGTACGTTTGAAGCCTCATCATTCCCAGCCGGTGACCACTTTCATCTTCTCATCAAACTTATCAAGTTTCAAGTCAATTAATTATTCCACTGCAAGCAGGCCAGGTCCTAAATTAAATCTTAAAGTTGTAGCCTGATGACACATTCTTTGCAGTAATATCAGTTCAACTTGTGTATTTGGAAATCCTGCATCAACGATGGCAGGGGTACATGACCACAAAAGACTAAGGACAATATACACAAACAAAAACAGAAATTGCTGCAAAGGTTCAGCGGGTCTGGCAGCTTATGTGGAGAGAAATCAGAATTAATACCCCGGGTTGAGTGACTCTTCCCCAAAATAAGGACAATATATTTTTATTTGCAACTGCAGCTCAGGAGGAACTAGAATGCTCCTCCTACCACCAAGAGTGGGCTTCATCTGACCTGGGCTTTTTCCTGTTCCATGACCATAATTATTCCTAACCAGTAACCGTTTCCCTCTACCTCACACACCCAACATCACTCCTCCCTTTGTTTAATACTTTAGTTATTGTTTTGGTACAAAGAAGGTGCAAATCGTCCCAATAAGGAATGGGTACAAACCCCCTCAGCCACAACTTTCCATTTTTGCTTCCTGGTGTTTGTGCCCAACTAGGTTCAGGCAGTGCCATTCAGTTCTGGATGTGTGAGTATGGACCTGGAAGTTAAATTCTTCTAGCTCTCATGCAAAAGGTAGTGAGAAGAATTGCAATCCCCAGGTTTAAATTGACACTTAATAGTCAGATCTTATTTTCGAGCAAGGTAATTACTCTGAAGTAGAAATATACGATCGAATGGTCTTTGATTCAAACTGAGATGCATTGAACAGCCTCAGACAGTACGGCATCCATAGGGCATTAAAATTGGCCTGAGTATTCCCGAGTTAGGGAGAGGCAAAAGGTGCAAATCATCTCCTGACCTCTGCTGGGAATTATGTGGATGTCAAGCCAGAGCAGGGTTAGATGTGGCTACGTCCTTCAGGAATGAATATTCTGCTCACACTCCAAGCTTGGGCTCATACATGACAAATAGACACTAGAACAAGAAATAAAGCAGCTGCTATTGCTTGTAAATTTGAATCTCAGCAGGAATCAGCACGTTCAAAGCTTAAGGGGAGAAAATGAAAGGGAGAGAAAATAGGCACCTGTTATTTGCAATAGTTTTAGAAACATGCACAACCACCACTATTCTTTCCTGTCAATTTACATTTTAATTACAGGAAGTCCCTTCTCGTCTGAGCTATTAACTAAACTAATAGAAATTATTTTTCAGCAAAGATTGCCTTCAATTCCCATCAATACATTTCAGTTCAGAATCTGTCAAAAGGGGTCCCATTACTAAATGGTTGCCATTGTGAATAGGAAATTGTTAACATATGCTTCTGCTGAAAAAGAAAGTGCCTGCAAACTGGATGAATGTCCTCTTTAGAATGACAGGGAATAAATAAAACACCCTATTTGATAAATAGAATCACAGGAATTGCCCTGCAGGTAATTCTCGTGATAAAGTGATGAATTCTCTGTGGAAGGATATGAAGTTGAACCCAATTCTCACTTCATCTCGCTTAATAGTTGGTCAGATTGGCAGGTACAGCACTTTCAAAACTGCAGAGCTTTCTGAGTCATTGTAAAGATCAAAGCCAGTCAATCAAGTGGTGTTCACAGCAGCCACAATGCCTGGACTGTTATCCTAAATAAAAGAGTTGTCAGCAGTGGTGATTTTCTTTTGACTCACAGTTTGTGGACATCAAGCATTGTTGAATTTCATCCATTTTTCAATGGACTAAATTAATTTATCTCAGTTGTTCACAAACCTGAATCCCCAACACCCTTACAAAATCTAACCAACAGTTATCGTTTCTTTCCAACTTAAAGTAAATATACTACGACCAGACTACCAATGTTATCACTTTTCACTTTGCTTTGACACTAAAGTAAAGCTTAAAATCCAGAATTAGAGCTGAATTGATTCTAAACTAAAGCAATAAGTGTTCCTGCAGTAGACCAGAAGCCTTTCTGTAATGATGCTATTCCTGGAGTGTAAATGCACACTATGTCTGACTCCATCTATTAATATTTTTATGCTCACGATCTTCTTTGGTCTCAAATGGATACATTGGTAAAAACAGCTGCCAGCGAGTTCAGTCAAGGCTTTTATGCCAAGTATTAGCTTGCTCCCTATAAACAACTTCTAAAATCACCAATGTTTGAATACTGCTTCCTTTTGGCAAAATTGTACTATTCAAACTCCAGAATAAAGAGAAAGAAAGTATCGAATGAAAAGTGTTCTCTGACCTATGATATTTCTATATTTACTACTTTTCTCAACTTCATCGATACTATTTTGATGACTATTTCCCACAGATCCCTGGCAGTCAGCCTGGCTATGTGTTAAACAGTTCTCTGCAAATACTTACCTAAATGTGTCCTGCAATTAAGTTCAGTAAAGCTCCCAAGCCACAGAGTGTTAGATTTGATACAGGAGAGTCAGAGAACATTTATCCATCAAGTCCATTTTGATTCTCTGTAAAGGAATCCAGTCAGTCTCATTCCCATTGTGACCCTGTTGCTACAAAAGTTTTTTTTCCTTCAAATATCTATCCAATTTTCTATTGAACTCATTCATTGTCTTTGCTTCCACCAACTCTGTAGTCAACAAGCTCCAGGTCATCACGACTCACAGTATAGGGAAGTTCTTCCTCACGCCCTCCTCCTGCATCTCTTGCCAAAACTTTAAATCTGTTTCCCTAACACTTGTAACATGAGCTAGTGAAACAGCCTTTCTTTGTCTACTTTATTGAGACCTGTAATGAATGTCTACATTTTTATCAAATCTTTCCTCAACCTACTTTGTTCCAGGAAGAATAAGCCCAGTTTCTCCAATCTAATCTTGGAGCTAAAATTACCACGGAGCATGACTTGTCATTGTTAAGCAAAATTTTAATTCAACGCAACACAGCCCACTTACTTAAAGAAGCTTAATTTTCCTAAATAACCTCAAGTGGTTTCAAAATCCTTATAGATTACATTCCCCACAATGCACATGATTTTGATGAGTTACAAGCACCAAGTGTAAACAGAATGAAGTCAGATGCAATGGAATAGAGCAACGTATCTGATTTTTTTTTGTGTGTCCAGGATGAAAGATATTTGGTATGGCTTGATGTCCAGCAAAAACAGTCTGATAACATCTGATTTCTGAAGAAGGATCCCAACCCGAAACACCAGCTTTCCTGCTCCTCTGATGCTGCCTGGCCTGCTGTGTTCCTCCAGCTCCACACTGTGTTATCTCTGACTCCAGCATCAGCAGTTCTTACTGTGTCTGATAACATGGAATTGTTTGTGCAGTTGAGAGGCGTGATGAGAGCAATAAAGCTGGATATGACCAGCATATACCTGATGGTGTTGGGAAGAAGCAATTGTTGGAGATACAAAATCACAAAAAAAGGAAGATAAGGAAAGTTGTTCAGCCCATCTAGCTTATCTATCCATGAACTTGCTGTCTGTTAATTGTTTTTGAATAATTCCATGATTTTAGGATAGACAAAATCTGCTCTCTACGTTAGTTGTTTTTTGTAGAAAGAGTGATTTCCTAATGTATTTCACCTCTTCTTCATAATGTAGGCTAAAGCAGAGCTCGAAGATAATTTCCACACATTTACTGTAAACAGGGTGCCATACTTAGCCACCACAAGATAAAACCTGAAATTTGCAAACAGAACCAATAATACTGGCAACAGAGCGGGCTGTATGTACTGATTTAAACTGTTCAAACTAAATGTTTCTATAACTAATGCAAGCACTGATGACATTAGCATCATTGTAATAATTACATATTAGAAAATAGAATACTGACAGGATATAAAATCCTTCACAAAGATTAGCTTGTTCCAGGATAATAATGACCGCTCATGAAAGCATAGATATAAGAATTGATGAAGGATAACAGGATTAATAAGGATAAGCATTAGTAATAGCTGACAACCAACTCAAAGTGAGTAGACATTTAATGCACTGTTTTGATAAGTAAAAGTCAGAAGTTGCACTACACCAGGATGTAGTTCAACAGGTTTATTTGAAATCACAAGCTTTTGGAGTGCTGCTCCTTCATCAGGTGAAGGCAGGAGCATCTTCACCTGACAAAAGAGCAGCGCTCCGAAAGCTTGTGATTTCAAATAAACTTGTTAGACTATAACCTGGTGTCATGTGACTTCTGACTTTGCCCACCCCAGTCCAACACCGGCACCTCCACATCATTGATAGGTTAAGACTGCAAAGAAGGATGTAACAATCATGGAAAGACATTTAATGACCAAGGTAACTTTCACAGATCACAAACGACCAGATAGGAAAGATTGAAGTGCAAGAAGTTCCATTGAGACTGAAATAACTCCAGAAAGACCAGTATCCTGACACCAAGTCACCCTTTATTCACATGTACATAGTATATAAAATTGATCCAGCTTCCTCAGAGCCAGTTCACAAGAGTGAACAGAAACTCCAACATTCCTGTTTATATCCGTCAGCCAGGGTTTCCTATATAACTGACAACATTACCTTCCTTGTAACTTCAGACTGTGTTGTGGTCATTGGAGGAGTGGGAAAAGGAAAGGAATCAGTTCTCTCATTCTAATTGGGTTCTAACAATATATTGGTATGTGTTCTCAGACTCCAGTTAATCCCTTTCAGTAGCTGTCATTACAATACTGGGGATTTTTCTGATCAACTATGTAATAGACATCTATTCTTGTCTTAAAAATCAAGTAATGATGTTCAACTCTTCAAATTTCAATTCAATCCATCAGGCTTACCTGTCATCAATGGGTTAAATTCAGGTGTTTAACCAAACACAAGGTTTTCATCAGGCAGATTTCTCAACTAGACGGCAGTTTTAACAGAATGCTCCTTCACAATAGTTATCCAATTTTACAAAAAAGTAACCTCAGCTTCATTCTCAATCCTGCATGGATTCTCAGGTTTTTGGATCTATTACACCAACTCAATATTTACTGATGTAAGATGGGTGATTTGTTTGTGAATATGTGATGGATGTCAGCAGATTGCCCAAGTAGTGCAATTAAGGCCATATATTCAATATCTCATGGTTAGTTCATTGTATATACACTTAAATGAAAAGCAAACAAACCGCAGGAAGTGCTACACCTGCCCCCACACCTCCTCCCTCACCCCAATCCCAGGCCCCAAGAAGACTTTCCACATCAGGCAGATGTTCACCTGCACATCTGCCAATGTGGTATACTGCATCCGCTGTACCCGTTGTGGCTTCCTCGACATCGGGGAAACCAAGCGGAGGCTGGGGGACTGCTTTGCAGAATACCTGCGCTCAGTTCGCAACAAACAACTGCACCTCCCAGTCGCGAACCATTTCAACTCTCCCTCCCATTCCTCAGACGACATGTCCATCCTGGGCCTCCTGCAATGTCACAGTGATGCCACCCGAAGGCTGCAGGAACAGCAAATCATATTCAGCCTGGGAACCCTGCAGCCTAATGGTATCAATGTGGATTTTACAAGCTTCAAAATCTCCCCTCCCCCAACCGCATCCCAAAACCAGCCCAGCTCATCTCCACCTCCCTAACCTGTTTTTCCTCTCACCTATCCCCTCCTCCCACCTCAAGTCACACACACATCTCCTATCTACTAACATCATCCCACCCCCTTGACCTGTCCGTCCTCCCTGGACTGACCTATCTCCTCCCTACTCCCCCACCTACACTCACCTTTACTGGCTCCATCCCCGACTCTTCGACTTGTCTGCCTCCTCTCCACCTATCCTCTCCTCTATCCATCCTCTATCCACCTTCCCCTCTCTCCCTATTTATTTCAGAACCCTCTTCCCCTCCCCCATTTCTGATGAAGGGTCTAGGCCCGAAACGTCAAGTTTTCCTGCTCCTATGATGCTGCTTGACCTGCTTTGTTCATCCAGCCCCATGCTTGTTATCTCGGATTCTCCAGCATCTGCAGTACCTTTTATCTCTGCCTCTATGTTGATCTTATCTTGGATCTGTTCACAATTTTACTTTGTTTTAGGAGAAACAGTCATGTCATTTTACTATTTTTCAGGCTTGAATTATTCAGTTGACTTAGAAAATATATGTTATGGGCTGAAAACAATTATCTGATAGTATCCTTCATTGTTTCGTCACTTGTGTAGGTAGTTCGGATCATTGATCTCTGGAGTCTTGCTCATTCAACCTTATAAAGTTCCCAGGTTAGTTCAGAAAAGGAGAAAAGTATGTTTAATCAGTCAAAGGGAAGGAGATGATGGAAATCCCTGAGGAAAGAATACCATTAATCATCACTCTCAGTGGACCACCCTGCCTTTACACATTCAATAGGCTTCTGTGTATCAATAAATACATAAGAATGCTTTGGGAATCTGTGCAAAAAGAGGCTAATGAATAATAAGTGTTGTTTTGAGCTTCAGTTCCCCTTGATACGCACTATGGAAGATCTCTTGGTCATGTCTATGGGCAAAAAAGATAAAAATAGAATGATTACTGAGCTGTACATTAGGATTTGGAGACATACCAGAATCCAATATAGAATCGGTTTTGGAGAATGGTAAACAAGTCCATAGAATGACGTTTTTTTTTCCCTTGTGTTTCAGTAATTAGTAATCTCATGTTTCTGTGACTCAAGAAAGCCTGGTTAATTAAACTGGTTCCTCTTAAGAGTGAATTATATTGGAATTTGGCAAGATAGCCCTGAAGGAAGGTATCCCTTGCTTTAAGTTAACCTTATTGTCACCAAAAGAGGGAGAGGGTTGAATAAATAAGGGGAGCCAGTTCATTCCTCCTCATCACTCAGAATCACAATGAATTAGACACCCTTGCTCAGGGAGTAGTCATGGCAGTCTATATACAGCTGGTTCAGTTCAGTTTCTGGTAAATGTTAACCCCTTCCCAGATATTTGATGGTTGGAGATTCGGCAATAGGAATGCCATTTGAACATCAAGAAGTGATGGTTAGATTCTGCCTTGCATGGTCATTGCTTGGTACTTGTGTGACATGAATATTACTTGCCACTTATCAGCCCAGCCCTGAATATGTTCAGATCTTGCTGTATATAAATATGAGATGCTTCTGTCTCTGAGGAGTCACTGAAGCAGTTTGTGTTCAGATGCAGCAAGACATGAACAACAATGATGGATAAATAAGCAAAAGATAAGCTAGGACAGATTTGGACTCATTACAGGTAGACAAAGGAGAATTTACTGTGAAGAACAGAGAATTTGCTGATTAACTAAGCTATCGGGGGATGCAATGGCCTAGTGTTACTATCGCTAGACTTATGAATCCAGAAACTCAACTAATGCTCTGGGTAGCCAAATTCAAATCCTGCCATGGTAGATGGTGGAATTTGAATTCCATTAAAAAAAAATCTGGAATTAAGAATCTAATAATAACAGTGAAACCATTGTCAATTGTCAGAAAAATTCATCTAGTTCACTAGTGCCTTTAAGGAAAGGAAATCTGCCAACTTTAAATGGCATGGCCTACACGTGGCTCCAGAGCCAAATCAATGTGGTTTATTCTCAACTGCCCTCTGCAATGGCCTAGCAAGCCACTCAGTTGAATCAATCACAACAGAGTCTCAATGAAGAAACAAAAATGGACAGACGACCTGGCATCAACCTAGGCACTAGCAGTAACAATGGCCACAACAGCCCTGTTGATTCTGAAAACTCCTCCTTATTAACATCTGGGGATTAGTGCCAAAATTAGGAGACCTGTCTCACAGACTAGTCAAACAACAGCCTGACATAATCATATTTTCAGAATCATATCTTAGAGACAACATCTCCGACACCATCATCACCATCCCTGGATATGGCCTGTCCCACCAGCAGAGGTGATGGCCCAGTGGTATACTGTCAGGACAGAGTTTCCCCAAGAGTCCTCAAAATTGACTCCAGATCTGAGGAAGTCTCATGGCATCAGTTTCAACATGGTCAAGGAAACGCCTGCTGATTACCATGTACAATCTTCCCTCAGCTGATGAATCAGTATTCCTTCATGTTGAACAACACTTGGAGGGAGCACTGAGGGTGGTAAGGGCACGAACTGTACTCTGGGTGAGGAATTTTAATGTCCCACTATCAAGCCTAGCTCGACAGCAACTCTACTAATCAAACTGACTGGGTCCTAAAGGACATAGCTGCTAAACAGGGCTTGTGGCAGGTGGTGAAGGGACCAACAAGAGGGAAAAACATACTTGACCTCATCCTTATCTATCTGCCAGTTGCAGATGCATCTGTCCATGACAGTATTGATAAGAGTGACCACTGAGTAATTCTTGCGGAGATGAAGTCCTGCCTTCATACTGAGAATACACACCATTGTGTTGTGTGGCACTATCACCGTGCTAAATGGGATAGACTTGGAACAGACCTAGCAACTCAAGACTGGACATCCATGAGGTGCTGTGGCCAACTACAGCAGAATTGTACTCCAGCACAATGTGTAACCTCATGGCCTGGCATATCCCCCACTCAAGCATTACCATTAATCCTTGTTCAATGGAGAGTGCAGGAGGGCATGCCAGGAGCAGGACCAGCTGAAAATGAGGTGTCAACCTGCTGAAGCTACCAAACAGGACTACTTGTATGCCAAATAGCATAAGCAATGTAACTGATAGTCAGAGCAAAGCAATCCCAGATCTAAACTCTGCAGTGCTGCCACATCCAGTCATGAATGGTGGTGGACAATTAAACTGCTCACTGAAGGAGGAGGCTCCACAAATATTCACATCCTCAATGATGGAAGAGCCCAACACATCTATGCCAAAGATAAGGCTGAAGAATTTGCATCAATCTTCAGCCAGAAGTGGTGAGTGGATGGTCCACCTCAGTCTCTTCCACTGGTCCCAGCATCACAGAGGCCACTCTGTCGCCAATTCGATTCACCCCACACGATATCAAGGAATGGTTGGAAGCACTGGATAGCATGAAGGCTATGGACACTGACAACATTCCAGCAATTATACTGAAGACTTTGCTCCAGAACTTGCCACTCCCTTACCAAATTGTTCAAATACAGTAACAAAGCTGGTATCAATATGACATCATTGAAAATTGCCCAGGCATGTCCTGTACACAAAAACCAGGAAAAATCCAACCCAGCCAATTACTGTCCCATCTACTCTCGATCAGTAAAATGATGGAAGGTGTCATCAACAGTGCTGTCAAGCAGCACCTGCTCAGCAATAACCTGCTCAATGAAGCCCAGTTTGGGTTCCACCAGGGCCACTCAGCTCCTGATCTCATATTAGCTTTGGTTCAAACATGGACAAAAGAGCTGAATTCCAGAGGTGACGTCAGAGTGACAGCCCTTGACATCAAGGCTGCATTCGACTAAGTGTGGCATCAAGGACCCCTGGCAAAACTGGAATCCATGGGTACCAGGAGCAAACTCTCCAGTGGTTGGAGTCATGCCTGGAACATAGTAAGATGGTTGTGGTTGTTGGAGGTCAGTCATCTCAGCTCCCGGACATCTCCACAGGAGTCCCTCAGGGTACTGCCCTAGGTCCAACAATCTTCAGCTGCTTCATCAATGGTTTTCCCTGCATCATAAGGTTAGAATTGGGGATGTTAGCTGATGATTGCACAATGTTCAGCACCAATTACGATTCCTCAGATACTGAAGCAGCCCATGTTCAAATGCAACAAGATCTGGACAATATCCAGCCTTGGGCTCAAAAGTGGCAAGAAACATTTGTGCCACACTAATGCCAGGCAATGATCATCTGCAATAAGAGACAATCTAACCACTGATTCTTGACATTCAATGGTGTTACTGTCATTGGATCCCAATATTAACATCTTTGAGATTACCATTGACCAGAAACTCAACTGGACTCGCCAAATAAACACAGTGGCAACAAGGTGAGGTCAGAGGCTAGGAATACCGTAGCAAGTAACTCACTCCCTGACTTCCCAAAATCTGTCCACCATCTACACACAAGATCGGAGTGTAATGGAATACTCCCCACTTGCCTGGATGAATACAACTCCAACAACACTCAAGAAGCTTGACACCATCCAGGACAAAACATCCCACTTCGTTGGCACCACATCCATTAGCATTCACTCCCTCTGACACTGATGCTCAGTCACAGCAGTGTATAATATCTACAAGCTGCACTTCAGAAATTCACCAATGATTCTTAGACAGCCTGTTCCAAACCCACTACTACTTCCATCTACCTGGGAATACCATCATCACCTGCAAGTTCCAGTCCAAGCCACTCACCTCCTGATTTGGAAATATATTGCTGTTCCTTCACTGTCGCTGGGTCAAAATCCTGGATTTTGATCCTGTAGATCAACCTACAGCACATGGGCTGCAGTGGTTCAAGTGGCAGCTCTCCACACTGAGGGATAGGCAATAAATGCTTGTCGGCCAGTGATGCCCAGGTCCCGTGAATGAATTAAAATAAAACTGACTCATCTGTCTTGATGGGAAAACATGCAGACTGGAGAAACAGAGGACCTTAAAGAAATTAGAATTAGCAAAGTAGTAACACTTGAAAAGCTAAATCAAAGGTTGATAAATCCCTTGGATCAGATGACATACATACGAGAGTGTTTGAAGCAGGTAGCTATAGAGATTGTGAATGTATTGATTGTTATCCTTAAACATTCAATAAATGTTGCAGTAGGTTCCTGCAAGTTATTTAAGTCAGGATGGAGAGGGAGAATGGAAAATAATAAACCTGTTAGTTTGATGTCAGCAATCAGGAAAATGTTGAAATCAATTATACACAGAAGTAGCAGAAGTAGGCCATTCAACCCCTCCAGCGTTCTCCTATATTTTATGGGTTCATGGTTTGGCTGATTAGAACCTAAATACACATTCCTGCTTTCATCTATCTGTCCACCTCTGCCTTAAAAATATTCAAGTACTCCACTTCCGTCACTTTTTCAGGAAATAGAGTTCCAAAGACTCACAACCTTCTGTGAGAAAAGCAAAATGCCTCATCTCTCTTTTAAATGGCTGACTTCATGTTTTTAAACAGTTAAGCCCTGGTTCCAGATTCTAAGGAGAGTAACATCCTCTCCACGTCTACCCTGTCAAGATCCCTCAGGATGTTATATGTTTCTATCAAGTCATCTCTTGCCCTTCTAGAAACTAGCAGATACAAGCCTGACCTGTCCAATGCTTCCTCATAAGGTAACACATAGGTTCCAGGTATTAGTCTAGTAGACTTTTTCTGGATTACTTCCTTGCTTCCTTAAATAAGGTAATCAATGCCGATACTCCAGATGTGGTCTCACAGGTGTCCTGAAGCATAACTGCATTACTCTTATAATTTCCTTCATGTAACAATAATTCACTCTCAGAATTTTATTAGCTTTCTAAATTACTTACTGTACCCGCAGACTAGCCTTCTGCTATTCATGCACAAAGACACCCAGATCTCTCACCATTTAGATACTCTATCTTATTTGCTTTACACGCTGAAACGGACAATTTCACATTTTCCACATCATACTCCATTTGCCATAGTTTTGTTTACTCAGTTAATCTATCAATATCTGTCTAAGTTCTCTTCAGTATATTTGGCAACCATACCTTCTATTCATACAAGTTCATACAAGTCATTTCTCACTAACTGTAAGAAGCTGATGCCCTAGTACTGATCCCTGTAGTCGATCACTCATTACATCTTGCCAACATGAAAAAGACCCATTTATGGCTACATTCTGTTTCCTGTTAGCTACTCAACTTTCCATACGTGACAGTATGCTACTCCCCACACAATGAGGTTTTAATTAATGCAATAACATTTGACTTTCCTCAAATGCTTTTTGGAAATCTAAGTTGGTACATACATCAGGAGGGCAGATGCGAGCTTGATTTAATTTTTTTATTGAAAATACAGAGCATACACCAGTTCCCCTTGATCTAAGCACATTAGTCCCTCAAAGAACTCTAATAGATTGTTTAAAAGTGATTTCCCTTTCACAAAACCATGTTGACTCTGTCTGATTACCTTGAACTTCCCTCAATGTCCTGTTATAACATCTTTAATCATGGCTTCTAATATATCCCATGACAGATATTAAGCTTACTGGCCTGTAGAACATAGAACATAGAACAGTACAGCACAGTACAGGCCCTTCGGCCCACGAAGTTGTGCCAAACTTTTACCCTAAACCTAAGGTCCATCTAACCTCCACCCCCTCCTTATACTATCATGCGTATGCCTATCTAATAGCCACTTATCTGCCCCTAATAAGGCCGACTCCACTATCCGCTCCGGCAATGCATTCCATGCCCCTACCACTCACTGAGTAAAGAACACACCTCTGACATCTCCCTTATATCAACCTCCACTCACTTTAAAACTACGCCCCCTCGTAATAGCTACCTCCACCCTAGGAAAAAGTCTCTGACTGTCTACTCTAGCTATACCTCTGATCATTTTGGACACCTCTATTAAGTCACCTCTCATCCTTCATCATTCTAAAGAGAAAAGCCCTAGATCTGTCAACCCTTCCTTGTAAGACTTTCCCTTCATTCCAGGCAACATCCTGGTAAATCTCCTCTGCACCTTTTCCAACGCTTCCACATCTTTCCTGTAATGAGGCCACCAGAACTGGACACAATACTCCAGACATGGCCAAACTAGTCTTTTGTATAGCTGGAGTATAACTTCGTGGCTCTTGAACTCAATCTCTATATTAATGAAAGCTAACACACCATACGCCTTCTTAACAATTCTATCCACCTGGGTGACAGCTTTCAGGGAACAGTGGACATGAACCCCAAGATCCCTCTGCTCCTCCACACTGCCAAAAATCTTTCTGTTAACCCTGTATTCCGCTTTCAAGTTTGTCCTTCCAAAATGAATCACCTCATACTTTTCAGGGTTAAACTCCATCTTCCACTTCTCAGCCCAGCTCTGCATCCTATCAATGTCCCTTTGTAGCCTAGAACAGCCCTCCTTACTATCCACAACTTGACCCACTTCCATATCAGAGATAAGTTTTCTGTTTTCTATTTTTCTCCATTTTGGAATGAAGGCAATACATTTGCTAAGTTCCAATGTAGTGTGACACACCTAAAGTGTGTGTTAACTGGCCAAATAACTAATCACTGAGAAAATGATGGTAAATTTGGGTAGAGGCAACATTGATCCATAGAAAACAAATCATGCTTGACGAAGCTGTTGCAGTTTTTTTGAGAATGTTAATTGTTACGTAAATAAATGATAATCTGGTGATTGTGGTGTATTTGGTTTTTCAGAAAGTTTTTGAGAAGGAACAGCATAGGAGGTTACTAAACAAAATGAGATGGGGAACATTATGTTAGTATGGATTAAGTGTAGGTAACAGACAGAAAGCAGAGTAGAGGAATAAATGAGGCATTCTCAGGATGGCAGGCTGTTAAAAGGTGAGCCAACACAAGGATCAGTACTCCACTGCTGTTCATAATCTATAGAAATGATTTGCTTGTGGGGACCAACTGTAATGCTTCCAATTTTGCTGATATCACAAAATTAGTTTTGAGAAAGATGCAACGAGGCTTTAAGTGGACTTGGGCAGGCTAAGTGAATAAGCAAGAACACGGCAGATGGAATATAATGGGAATGCATGTGAATTTTATCACTCTGGCCGAGAAAGGAGAAAGAGAATATTTGTTAAATGGTGTGAGTTGGAAAGTGTTGATATCCAAAGGGACTTTTGTGTCCTTGTTTACCAGTCACCAAAAACTAGCATGCAAGTGCACAATCAGTAAAGAAAGCAAACTGAATGCTGGCTTTCATCGCAGGGGGATTTGAGTACAGAAGGAAAGATGCCTTGCTGCAATTTTAAAGAGCCTTGGTGAGACATGACCTGGAGTACTGAACAAAATTCTGATCTCCTTATGTAAAGGAAGATATACTTGCTTTAAAAGTTTGTAAACAGATGTTAACTAATTTAATCCCTGGATGAAGGGACTGTGTTATGAGGAAAGATTGAAGAAATAGTGTTAGTATTCTCTAGAGTTTCAAAGAATGAAAGGTGATCTAATTGAAATTTACAGAATTCTTACAGGACATGTCATTGTGAATATAGCTAGAATATTTACCCTGTCCGGTGAGCCTAGTACCAGGGCACATAACCTCAGAATAAGCAGTATACCATTTAAGACTGAGATAAGGAGGGATTTCTTCTATTCCTCTAGAATTCTCTAACCCAGTTGTTGTAGGAGCTCTTTCATTGAGCATGTTCAAGACAGAGTTGATAGATTTCTGGTAATTAATGCCACTTAGAGATATGGAAATAGTGCAAAGAAATGATGTTGAGGCAAATAATGAGCCATGATCTAACTGAATGGCAGAGTAGGACTGATGGGCTGAATAGCCTATTTCTGATTCCAAGTTCCAATGCTCTTTTATTAGAGGAGCATGCCAATGAATATGGAAGATTGGTTGTTAAATAGCTTTGAGGTAGAGATCAGTCACAAACTAGTTGAATATTGGAATATTGTTGAATGGCTGAATGACATGTTCAGGTTATAATGTTTCCATGGAAAATAATGGCTTAAAATATTGGTGTAGAACACAAAAGCTATTACTTGGGCCCAAGTACTTCAATAGCCTACTCAAAACTGGCAACAACTGAGGGAATTCCCATACATTTTAATTTGTGAGGTGAGGAGTAGATATGTTCATAATCAGCAAAGGGTTCTTATGGATGTTTGCAGAACCAATGCAAATGTTTGACCTGAAAATCAAAGTAGTTTGCATGTACCTGAATTTACAGCCCAAACCTGGGAATGTACTACATCAAACTAACATGTGTTGCAATAAGAGAGATATTTGCTAGTGTGAAGACTTTACTTTTCTATTTTTCGGTATTTTTGACAGCAGAATGAGTTGGGGAAAGGACTGTTTTAAATCCCAAGGAATGTGAAAGGGAATGATGGCAGCAAAGGTTATTCCTTTTAAAAACACATTACCAGCACATTATAAGGGCTGTTTGTTCAACTAGTGAGTAAGTTTAATAGCAGATAAACTGACACCAGGGAGTGTATACAAAGTGAAATTTGGCTGATTGGTCTATAGATTTGTAGCCAGTTGTCAATGACAAAAGGCTTTCTGCATGCTAGCAGATAAGTGATTGGCTCCCAGGTAACTGAACAGCTTGTGGGTATGAACAATGTAGCCAGATGTCTTCAGACTCCTGGTAGGGATGGTAATGTCCTTCTCTGTGAGTCATAAAAAACCTAAGCCTGAATGAAGTGTGTGTACTTTACCTAACCAGTTGTGGTAAGCTATTGATTTTAACCAGTAAGTCAGAAAGCTTATAAGTTGTGAACCAGTTGCTCTGGGACTCCTGCACATTCTTGAAAGTACCCAGAGAAGAAAGACTAATGTGCAGCAAGTCAAGACAAGCCAAAATGATCATCAGAGCAAACCCTGGGCAAGGGACCCCTCTGCATCGTGTCTTGCTGTGTCATCTGTACATGTGTGCAGAGGGAGATTTTTTAAGAGAGTTAGAATTTTAACCAGGAGAGTTAAATGTCGACAGATCACAGTTGTTTACTTGTAGCTAAAACCTATTTATCTGCAAGAAATAGTAACTCCTATTAAGCACAGATATCTGGTCCATGCTTTCTGATAAACTGGGTCTAAAACAAACAGATAAAATGAGGAATTTTGTGTACTTTGATAAAATGAAATTTTGTGGCAACTGGAGGAATTGTGGGGCTTGATTTCAAGCAAGCCACCCTTGTGATGTGTAGCACTACTGATTATATGAAGTGTACTCATGCAAACACAATAATCACAATAGTGATCACAGTCACCAATAGATATTCCTTAAAGTAGCTCCCAAAATAATATCTGTGCCACTACTTAAAAACCATTCAAGGTATATTGTCAAGCTCTTACCCAGCAGAGAGAATCATGGCACACATAAGCAGTATGGCTTAATTTGCCGGCCAATTCCAAATTTTGAACAGCTGTTGTTTTGTGAGTATCTCAGAAATTAGCCTTTAATAAATAGATGATTGGTCGTAGGAACAATATCTCCTGAGTGCAGTTGGCCTGAATATTTAAACTAGATACTCTTGAAGTTTCCTGTTTCTTTAACCAGTATACTTTAAAATAATTTCAGAGATTGTAGGAACTTCAGATGCTGGAGAATCTAAGATACCAAGGTATAGAGCTGGATGAACACAGCAGGCCAAGCAGCATCAGAGGAACAGGAAGGCTGACGTTTTGGGCCTAGACCCTTCTTCTGCTCATCTGATATTGCTTGGCCTGCTGTGTTCATCCAGCTCTACACCTTGGTACTTTAAAATAATGTTACATTGTGAATGGACAGATGTGGGCAGAAAGAAACTTCAAATAGCCGTTTGGACTGCTGGGAATAGCATGTGGGTTCAATACAGTCTAAACAGCACCTTTACAATTGGGACCTACTCCAATGACAAGTAGTCAGCATAATTTTCCCAATATAGGCAGCTATCTGAAATAAACAAGGCCTGCTAGTGACGCTATGTTGCAGTGGAGAAGTATTCAATGGGATCATACGTATTGAGGTTCTCTATAAAAGAAAATCAGTAGTAACAAATACTGTTTGTACCATTATGATCGTTGCATCTATTTAGAACAACACACTTACAGATAGTTTGTCCCATACTATTCATGAGAAAAGAGCTTATGATTATCGCTTTAAAAAAGTGTTTGATAGTAGCTCCTTCCTGGCAAATTGCGTTGATATGTTTTACAATGATTATATGCAATATGGAAATGTTTTTATGTTTTGTGTTGTTGATTGATAGTCTTTATAAATAAGAACATACAATTTATAGGTACCCATTTTTTAAAAAGCTGGCTCTTAGAACATGAAAACATACTGTTGGAGATATCATCAGTTTCCAGCAATATTCTGCAAGACACTTAAAGAATTACCTGAAGGTAATGGGCAGAATTGTCTCCTTCAGTCACGATAATGTATCAATTTGTAATATAATCCTTCGCCAGCACACATGACAGTGTTATGTCAGCTATGTCCTAAGGACTTTCTAGTGATAAATAGCTTCATCATGTAACTATCAACATTTCTACTATAACCCAGGACTAATTTTGATAAGTAACATTATTTTAAAATTCCAAGTTCATACTATGAATAGGCTTTAGTTCATTTGTCACATTTGGTTATGTTTGATATTGAAACTTTTGGTAATAGGCCACAGTTTTGTGTAGCAGGATGTGCAACGGCCCTGTTTCTGTTAGCTTAAGAAAATATTGTCCACAAAATTTGCTGGAAGAACAGTCTGATAATGATGCAGTGGGGAAGAAAGAATATCTGAAACCTCAGTGGACAGAGCAAACAACAGGATATTTACTTAAACAACGCAATTTAAGAATTCCGAATTAAACAAAGGAAGGAATGAAAAAGAGAACGAATTACTGGGCATGAAGTCAAGATTTAATAGGCACAGAAAGACAGCTACAATATCAAGGAAAGAAAAAATTGATTAAGAAATTGGAGAAAAGAGACAAAAAATGAAAGTAATAAAAAAATTAAATCATATCACGAGGTTTAAAACTTAAAAGAGTAAGACTCCAAACTATTACTAATCGATCTTTAGTGCCGGAATTTAAATGACAGTAATAAACATTAATCTTTTAAAAAAGGTCCTTACATTACCTATACCTAGTCCTAAATATTTCTGACAGTTCAGTTCATACCTTGCATACGTATGCAACAACTCCTCTGTATTCAATGTATGTCAATGGCAGGTCAATTGTGAGTCAACAAGTGAAATGTTATATTTATGAGAACAATGGTGGATTGTCACAGAACAACTCAGACAAAAGCATTTGGATTTTAACTTTTGCCTATCTGTTCTTCACTCTAATGTACAATCTACATGTAAATAATAATGAACACAATTAGATTTACAGATGATTTGGCAGTAAATTCTGGCCCATTCTTGAATTGTGGAAGTATCAATGCAGTTATCTATGATATCTATAATTATCTAAAAATGTAAGTCGACATTGATTAAATATTAATATTTGAATTGAATAGTAAAGTATGTAGCTTTTAACAGTAGATTCAGCAGAAAAACCGAAGTTTCTTTTGTCTTCCTACTTTAGTAGTGTAATTCGAGAATGTATCTTTCAAACAAAGTAGACTACAATTGGCACCACATCCACAAACATCCAATCCCACCACCCTGACACTCAATAGCAGCAGGGTGTACCATCAACAAGATGCACTGCAGAAATTCACCAAGGTTCATCAGACAGTACCTTCCAAACACACAATCACTTCCAGCCAGAAGGGCAGGGGCAGCAGGTACATGGGAATACCATCTAGTGCAATTTCCCCTCAAAACCGCTGACATTCTTTCAATGTCGCTGCGTCAAAACCCTGTAGCTTCGAACAGTATTGAGGGCCTACCTACAGTACATGGACTGCAGCCGTTCAAAAAGGCAGCTCGCCACCATCCTCTCAGCAGCAACAAAAGATGAGCAATAAATGCTGGCCCAGCCAGCACCCATATCCCACGAATGCATAAAATAAGTTGCATACCTTTACAGTTATAAACTTTATTAGAGATGAATGAATTGCCCTCACAAGGAAAAGAGACACCGTCTTTGTGTTACCTCCTTATTAACATGATTACGATGTGCAGCCAGCATGCCATTCAGTTCAAAACCAGAAATTGCTGGAAAAGCAGGCCTGGCAGCATCTGTGGAGAGAAATCAGAGTTAACTTTTCAGATCCAATGAGCCTTTTTCAGAACCACTCAGTTCTTTGGCTGCATTAGAGGTCCAAAATTGTAAAGTGCTTTTTTGTAAGTGCTCTTACATAAAACTAACTTGTGCTGTTTCAAGCTGTCTTGTACCTCATAAGGGAGAGTGGCACTGTGTCTGGAGCAGGCACTGGGAGACATGCAAAGTAAGTGCCACCATCATCTCATTACTACTTCACATTCACTTTGTTTCTGCCACTGCACCCACCTTTCACCAAGTCTCATGCTCTGTCCATCTTACTATTGAAAATGACATCTTCTCTCATCCCTTCCTGTCCACCTCATCCTCTACACCCCACTCCCTCTTCAAACTACTAACCCTGAAACCCCTCTGCGCAAACAATTCATTCACTGGTCACAGTTCATGCTTTCCACCCTTCTGTACCAGGGCTTAGAGCTATGCCACCTACTTTTACCTCACTGAATCCCTCCCTTTCTCTTTTTACAGATGAAAACAGACCACAACAGCACCAAAAGAGCCAGAATGGATGGTAGTGTGCTGGATATTCATCTCCACATCCCTACAAGGAGAGTGCCTTGGCACTGACTGGCATAGACCAGGACCCCTCCAGTGGTGATGTGGAAATTTCCATGTCCCAGCAACCAAGGAAGAAGGATTATTCATTATCCTATTCTTCTTCAATTACCCCCACTGTGCTTTAGAGTTAACGTGCCTCGACTTCTACCCTTGGTCATGACATTCTCTCTTCTGTCTCCTGGGAAATGCCAATTGTGTCAGCCATCAAGGGGTCCACACCATCTCTGAGGATGACTCAGAAGAAGAAGTGGCAAGACAGCCTCTTTGCCCCTCCACCGGCTCCATTAGCAGGCAAGTTTGACAAGGGCACTGGGAACCCCATGCAAAGGCTACAGGACTACAGCAACACCACTGTTACCCTGCTGCCTCAGACCTGTGGGCAAATGGCTGCCTCCAGGGACGGTTGGCAGTTGCCATGGAGACCTACGTCCAGCAGTCTCAGAGTCTCCTGGATATACAACCAGACCAGCATTCCATCTTAACAACAGAGGATGACGGTCCCTAATCACACTTCAGCTGCCCCTCACAGGATGACAGCGTGGTGCCAGTAGGCACTCATCCAGAGGAGGAACCACATACACGCCTCTCCGATGTTTCCTTTCAGGACACTCAAGAGGCGGCTGGGCCATCCACCCCCAAGTTGCCTGCCACCCTCAGGCCTGGGGGAGGTCAAACTGAGGAGGACGCCCTCGCCTCTGGGCAGGTATATATCTGGCTCCTCGCAACAAGACACCTTTAGAGTTATCTGACCAAACTCCCAAATTCAACAAGCTTCACTTTGCAATGGATGCCTCCAATCCAAAAGCAAAACCCAAAACTGCACAAGGTATAGTGGGAGAGAAAGAATGAGGAAAATTTTCAAAGGTAACATTGGTGGCACAGGTGACATCACTGTAAGTACCTATTACATTTGTAAATACATGTTCTGTTTCCACCATCATCCTTGTGTATAAGTCCCTGTCTCACAATAACTATAATATCAAAGGTACAGATCCCCTTTCATGGCAGGTAACTGCTATTTTGATAGAAAGATCCATCTTTCCAGGTAGACAAACATTGCTGATGCATAACAGGAAATAGTGGGATTCAGTCTTTATTGCATGATGTGAACAGAAGTTCGGGGGTCAAGGACTTGGACTGCACATAGTAAGCCAATGTTCACAAAGCACGTAGTGCTCACAGTGTGTTCCGGGTTCTTGCACAGATTTGCATGTTGCACTTTCAGTGTTTGGCAGTCTGTGTGGTGGTGGTTGCTCTATGAATAGCTTCACATCATTTAAAATTGAAACCCCCTCCGTCACAGAATGAGGTACATAGCCTGCCTACTCTGACTGTTGTCCTAGCCATTTTCACCTCCACTGCACACCTTATTTACAACACGATGGAAGGCAATGGTGCCAATCCTCAAACAGAGAGTCTCAGGCTACACCTCTCCATCTTGATGAACCCTGAAGCATAAAAATGATCTTCCTGGTGACCCTTCCCTTCCACCCCATAGTTTTTGCTCTTCCCAAGTCTCCAGCCAACCCATCTAAGTCTTGCTCTGCCCACTTTACAGTAGTTCAAGTAAACAAGCCAGGGCTGGTAGTGCACTATCTGTCTAAAGGAAGCAAGGGTGCTCCTCACCATTGATGACCCCTCTTCTGCATGACCCCTTTCTCTCCCACGCTCTATCATCTCTCCCTCTTAAATATTAAGTCGCCACACTGAAGTACTTTCATCCTCCCAGTGTCCCAGCATTCTGACTGCAATTTCCACAATTTTGAGTTTCCCAGCCTCTCTCCTATAGCAGTAGCCCTGATAACCCTTGGTTATTAATGGATGGACCCCCAGGCACGTTAGCCAAAGTGATGACTGACCGGACCCCTGACTGATAAATGTAGAGCTCTATTCCTGTGTTCCTTTGACTCCGTGGACTGGCTGCGTTGGATGACAGGACTGAAAGTGTTTCACTCCCTGGCCTGTAAAGGTATGGACTACTGACCGAGATTACCCCAACCAACTGTGCTACCATGTCCAAGCCCCTAGACTGAAATGAGAAACTGCTCTTGACCTACTGTGCTGGGAACACCAAACAAAGGGTGTCTGCCTTGAATTGACTGAGAGCTGCTCCCCTCACATCTGAGAAATGGTGTTTGCAGCACATGCAGTGTGTTTGCTGTGTATGAGGCTGAGACATGGTGCAGGTGTGAGATTGATGCAGTATTGTGCTATAAAGCAACAACCCGCCTTACTGCTGAGCATCATGACAACTTTCCTGGCTTTGTGTCTGAGCTAAACTGCAAGGCAAAACAGAAGAACTGTGAGCCATTAATGTATGGCTAAGGAGATAAAGTCCGAAAAAAAAACCCAATGCAAGGCATGGCAGGGCAGAGATGCTGTGAGTATCCAAGAAGGCACTGAGTGAATGAGTGCCAAGAGGGCAAGCAATCTTCCCTAGATGCACTTTGGTCCAGTCAATAAGCTGGGTTCCTGTCCCTGTGCATGAAGTGTCCTCAAAGCAAAATTCCAGACAGAGGTACAAGTGCACTCCAAAGTGCAGCATTAAAGTAGGTTGATCGCTGGTGTGTCATGGATACAGAGTGATTGGGCATGTGTCAGATGCCAGCATTGATGGATATGGGCTGCATGCAGCTGTTACCCATGAGTGTGCTCTGAGACAATGGTGTCAGGTTTTCAAGATGCAGTCCAGTGGAGGAAGCAGTGAGCTGGAGTCACCAGGTATCCACTCTGACTTTCATGTCAAAATATCTCAGTGTCTAGTTTCTACCCAATAGGTGTTTGAATAGGGAACTGCGTATAAATGGGGTCATAGTAAATAATAATGAAGGTGGTCATGAGCAATAATCCACATTTCTGGGCCTCTCACCATCGATTGGTGAGAATGTTACCTCGTCACTGGAACTTGGTTAGAAAATGCAACCTTTTGTTCCTGACATCAAGAAAGGCCTCATTCAAATTCTCACAGGATTCTCCCAGTTTTTTCATGTCCTTCGAGAACTGGGAAGTTTGCCCTCAATGTTCCTTACTAAGATTTGGATGGAAAAGTTGCTCCCTTGATGGGCATGAGCTCCTTCTTGATTCACCTCTGTTCATTCGCCCTGTCATCCTGTATTCTGAGGAAACAATTTGTAGCTTGTGCACAAGTTTGAAGTCAAGAAAATGTTCTTCAGATCACCACACCTCATCACCCACCCTACCTTACTGAAGGATTGAAATGACAATGGAAAACACCAGAAACTGCAGAATTGTCACAAAAGCTTGCCTCACAGTGCCAGGGACCTGGGTTCATTACTACCCGCAGGCGACTGTCCGTGTGGAGTTTGCACATTCTCCCCTTGTCTGTGTGGGTTTCCAGCGTATGCCCCAGTTTCCTCCCACAGTCCAAGGGTGTGCAGGTTAGGTGGATTTGCCAAGCTAAATTGCCCATAGTGTCCAAGAACGTGCAGACTAGGTGGATTAGGCATGGGAAATGCAGGGTTACAGGGATTGGTGGGGGGTGGTGGTGCGGTGAGTCTGAGAGGGATACCCTTTGGAATGGCAATGTGGTCTCAATGGGCCGAATGGCCTGTTCCACTCTGGAGGAATTCTATTATTCTATGAACTGTATGTGTGTGACTGTGTAGGGTTGAGCTCTTCATGTTGTTTTGAAGTCTGGTTAAAAGTATTTGCTTATTCTGGTTGTACCTGAAAATTGCCACCTACATGGGAGCCCAGTTGTATATTTACGCAATCACATACCAAGAGCAGCGCTAATAACGTGCATTTATATAGTATCTTTAACATCACAAAATGCCCAAAGGTGATACACCAGAGCATTATCAACCAAAGGCACTCAGCTACAGCGATATTAAGTTGGATGGTAAGTTTTCAGGAACATCTTAAAGGAGGAGACGGAGGAAGAGAGACAAATGAGAAATGACAGGGAATTACAGAAGTTTGAGCCTAGCTAATTGAAATTAGTTGGAAATAGATGGAATGCTGCTCCCCCATTTACAGTACCAGATTTTATAAGGTAGGCTTTGGATGTCACTAATGCACTCGGGGTTTTGTACCAGAAATTTCTAACTGGAGCCCTTTTTCTCTTACTGGGTTGAGGTAGCTGATATTTGAAAAATCACCCCCCAAGCCAGGCATTCTCATAACTCAGATATGGCTTAGGGGTGTTGCAAGTACACTTGCCCTCACCTATACCTTCCTGGTAAGAGTGGGATGTCAGTCCAAACGGGACGTTGGATGAGACAGGAGAATCAAAAGGGAAGGCAGTGAGTGAAGTGCCCTTCACTTTCCTGATATTGTGGGTTGCTTCCAGCAGCAGAAAGAGTAGAGGATAGGCTTCAAAAACAAAGTTGCTGGAAAAGCTCAGCAGGTCTGTCAGCATCTGTGGAGGAGAAAACAGAGTTAATGTTTCGGGTCCAGTGTCCTGTTCTGAGGAAGGGTCACCGGACCCGAAACGTTAACTCTGTTTTCTCCTCCACAGATGCTGACAGACCTGCTGAGCTTTTCCAGCAACTTTGTTTTTGTTCCTGATTTACAGCATCCGCAATTCTTTTGGTTTTTATAGACAATAGGCTACTTGCCAGAGGCCAACTGAGATCCTTTAAGGCCAGTTTAAGGTACTTAAAGGTTTCTTTCAGCCACCACTGGAATTCTGCTGGCAGCAGGAAGCCTCTTTCCTGTGGGGGGAATGGCCAGTGAAACTTCGGGCCCTAACTCCAGGCTTGGCCTGGGGTTGGGGAAGATAAGTCCTGATCAGACTCCCTGTAGTCCATGTAGCAATCCTTGATGGCGAGGGGGATGTGGAAGATTGGGAAGTACCATGTCCTGCCCTCAGCACACTCAGTGACACCCACCACAGCACTCTCGCACAGGCCTGTCGGACTGCTCTCATGACTCTGACCCCACTTACTCCAGATGAGGATCGCCCAATCTCAGGGAGTTACTGATCTATTCAGTGGCAGTCAAGGCTGGTTTAGCCTTGGCTTTCTGACCAATCCTGGAGCCACTGCTATCTCAACAAAATTCAGACCAGCCAGCACTGCAGCAAACTCTTCTGGTTTCATTGTATAGCTTTGACCACTGTTTCTGACCTCTTTACTGGGAGAGTGCCAGTGAAGTGTCTCCTCTGCCTGACCACATGGAAATGAGCAGAGACAATAGCAGACTCTGTATCCAGCCATACCCTAATACTTAACATATTCCCATAGATTTTCTAGGCCAAAGAGGTAAATTTAAATTTATTGCTGTAAAATGTTTCTTTATTGTTAATCCTCAAATGAATAAGCAATCTCGTGCACTAAAGAGGTAGTAATGCAGCCTTTAAAAAAGAAATTGGGTGTCACAGATTAAACTAATAAAAGATTAATTTAGCTCTGACATTATAAAGATCTCCAAATGAAGAGTATTCTAACCAAGGCAGGGATTTAAACCCCAAAATAGGATGGTTTTTAGGTTCAGTTGGGAAGCTCAAAGGATGAAAGCTTTGAAGCACAGTCCAAACCTGCCTCCCTCTGTCCACTTCCAGTTTGAACAGTTGGAAGTCAAGTCCAACTTCAACAAAGAACTGATTAGAATATAATGTTCTGACAAGAATCTGTGGCCTCACTAGCGTACAGGACATATCAACATCAACACTAAGACTACTCTTTGCCAAATTTCTCATCCACCTTTTAACAGTAAACTTAATCCATTTCCCTTTGGACAGTTAGCTAATACTGACCAGATCCAACAGGAAACAGGTTGTTATGTTACAATTTGTTGATGAACCCATTGAAAATTCAAATATTATGGCTTTTGCTCAAGATGCAGATGAAACACAATGAGGTGTGCTTTCTGCTTTGGGTTACAGCATGTCAACAACTTTTTTCTCAATAATTTAATTGAAGTTGATGTTCTGCCATGTTTTCCAGGAGGAGCAATCGCTTGCCGCATTATCTTCATGTCAAAATCAGTCAAAATCAGGCTTACTTACCTTTAAAAGGCTAGGATCACTTAACAGCCACTTAATGTGTTTCTACATACACCACTTAATGTTAAACCAACTGCAAAGAGCACAACTTCACAGCTGCTATACTTCAACTGTGCATCACAAATGTGAAGACACAGATCTTCATCCAAATCTAATTTCACAATATAGTTCCACAAACAGAAAGCCATTTAGACCTACTAACATCTTTCATCCTAAACATTTCTACAAACTTATCAAGGAACACATAGTTGGAGTTTTAACCTTTCTTTTCCTCATAAAGAAGATTTTACTAATCAGAAGTTGTGTTTTTTTAAAATATATGTATATATATTACCAGCACTAGACAACTCTCACTAAATCCTGATACATGAATTTGAGCAGCAACCTGGATCCTGCATTTTGAGTTGCAAGATTGTACAGCACTGTGCACCACAGCATTCAATACACATACAGACTTAAAATGTCCACAGGCTTACATTTAACACAATACACTGTTAAAAAATTTGAATATAGTGCAACAATGTCAGATACAAACACAGATGAGGCAACCTTACCAAACAATCTTTATTTACAACTTGCCAGTACTGGAGAGGCTCCTCCTAGTGTCCCATGGAGAACACAGAAGCTAGTTCAGATTTTGTTTTGGAAAGGGTGGGAATCAATGATGGACTGACGTGATTCCAGTCATGGTGGTGTAGGAAACTGATCATCCTCTACATCAGGGAAACCAAGCGGAGGCTTGGGGACTGCATTGCAGAACACCTACGCTCGGTTCGCACTAAACAACCGCACCTCCCAGCCGCAAACCGTTTCAACTCCCCCTCCCATTCCTCAGACAACATGTCCATCCTGGGCCTCCTGCAGTGCCACAATGATGCCACCCGAAGGCTGCAGGAACAGCAAATCATATTCCGCTTGGGAACCCTGCAGCCCAATGGTATCAATGTGGACTTCACAAGCTTCAAAATCTCCCCTCCACCTACCACATCCCAAAACCAGCCCAGCTCGTCCCCACCTCCCTAACCTGTCCTTCCTCCCACCTATCCCGTCCTCCCACCTCAAGCCCCACATCCATCTCATATCTACTAACTTCATCCTGCCCCCTTGACCTGTCCGTCCTCCCTGGACTGACCTATCTCCTCCCTAACTCCCCACCTACACTCACCTTTACCAGCTCCATCCCCACCTCTTTGACCTGTCTGTCTCCTCTCCATATATCTTCTCCTCTATCCATCTTCTAACGGCCTCCCCTCCCTCCCTATTTATTTCAGAACCCCCTTCCCCTCCCCCATTTCTGAAGAAGGGTCTAGGCCTGAAACGTCAGCCTTCCTGCTCCTCTGATGTTGCTTGGCCTGCTGTGTTCATCCAGGTCTACACCATGTTATCTCAGATTCTCCAGCATCTGCAGTTCCTACTATCTCTGAAACAACTAGCATGCGGTTTGATTAATGCTGTTGGTCGCATTTGGCATCACACTTCAGCCATTTACTCAACATAACTTACTGATCCCCATTCCCGTGTCACAGTTTTACATTAACTACATTGACTGACAGGATAGAAAAATTAGAACTTAGGATCTACAACAGTTATTTGAAATGTCAATTCAGTTTCTTGTACCACAGATACTGTCAGACCTGCTGAAAACTTCCAGTTTTATTTCAGATTTCCGGTATCTGCAGTACTTTACCTTTGTTCAAGTTGCGTTTTGCTTTGTTGCCAGAATCCATATGCAAACAAAATAGATTGGATAGTACTGTACTGGAACCTTCACCATTGTTGGTTCCCACACAAAGTACTGAAATATAAGACTAGGCTATCAAAAAGATTCAAATCCTGAGAGGTAGTAGGAACTGCAGATGCTGGAGAATGAGGTAACAAGGTGTAGAGCTGGATGAACACAGCAGGGCAAGCAGCATCAGAGGAGCAGGAAAGCTGATGTTTTGGGCCTAGACTCTTCTTCAGAAGTCTTCTCCTCTATCCATTTTCTATCCGCCTCCCCCTCTCTCCCTATTTAATTCAGAACCCCCTTCCCCTCCCTCATTTCTGAAGAAGGGTCTAGGCCCGAAACATCAGCTTTCCTGCTCCTCTGATGCTGCTTGACCTGCTGTGTTCATCCAGCTCTACACCTTGTTACCTCAAATCCTGAGAGCCCTGAGCAGTTGAAAAGAGACACATTTTCATGCTTTATCTATGGCAACACCTCTACTAACCAGAATATATTTACATACGTATCAGAAATATCCTATCACAGTGGACTGGGTCCACTGCTTTTTTCATTTATTTAAACCATAGGAGGTATGGTATGACATAAAAATTGAAGGTGTAGCGGCCAGTGAAGAAGATGAACTCAAAGTACAATGGGATCTTGATCAGACAGGCCAATGGGTCAAGGAATGGCAGATGGAGTCTAACTTAGATAAATGTGAGGTGCTGCGTTTTGGAAATGCAAATTAGGGCAGAACTTATACACTTAATGGTAAGTTCCTGGGGAGTATTGCTGAATAAAGAGACCTTGGAGTGCAGGTTCATCATCGCAGGGAGATAGGATAGTGAAGAAGATGTTTGGTATGCTTGTTTTTATAGGTCAGTGCATTGAGTATAGGAGTTGGGGAATCACGTTGAGGCTGTACAGGACATTGGTTCATCCGCTTTTGGAGTATTGCAAGCAAGTTTTGTCTCTCTCCTACAGGAAGGATGTTGTGAAACTAGAAAGGGTTCAGGAAAGATTTATGAGGAAGTTGCCAAAGTTGGAGGGTTCAAGCTATAGGGAGAGGCTGAATAGGCTGGGGCTATTTTCCCTGGAGCATCAGAGGGATGACCTTATAGAGGTTTATGCAATCATGAGGGGCATGGATAGGGTAAGTAGGCAAGGTCTTTTCCCCAGGGTGGGACAGTCCGAAACTAGAGGGCATAGGTTTAAGGTAAGAGGGCAAAGATATAAAAGGGACCCAAGCAATAACTTTTTCATGCAGAGGGTGGTGCGTGTATGGAATGAGCTGCCAGCGGAAGTGGTGGACGCTGATTTCATTACAACATTTAAAAGGTATCTGGAATGGGTATATGAATAGGAAGGGTTTAGAGGCACATGGGCCAAATGCTGACAAATGGGACTAGATTTATAAAGGATACCTGGCCGGCATGGATGATTTAGACCAAAGGGTCTGTTTCCGTGCTGTATATCTCTATGACCCTATGACTCCAAATAGTCTAAATGTTGTTTTTGGTTTACTTTGGCATTTTTTGACAATTTTCCTGATGAATGGAAGACAAAAAGAATCAATGAAATGTGTCTTTTCTCGGTAATATTCAAATTCTGTCCTACCAAACAACTATTCATATTAATACAATTCATATGTTATTGCATTATCTCAAGCCATGGTTGATCCATAATATGCATTTGTAGACTATTTAGGATCAGCGTATAATTGTGGTGTATCTTGAAATATTGTATTTGAACTGATATTAAACCTTCTGTTGCAATCCCTTACTACATTGTTACACATGCTGCACACAGCATTGACACAGTAATGACCTGCTGCTAATTTGTTTCCTCTGAGTAGTACAAAAGGTCAATAAATCCCATGAAGACTGTTTCTGTCATAACTAGATCCATCTCTGTCTTTTGTATGTGCAGCGGCAGATAATGAAGATCTGGCGACTACAACGGGAAACAGGATTTCAAGTTAACTAATGGTGATAAGCTATAATTTTTAAAACATTGCAGGGCTACAAGATAATTATGATGAAGCAGACTATTCAGCCTATTTTCACTCGTTGATCTGGGGACATGCTAATATCTCACCTCATGCTGACCCTACACTTTGCCACCCCGACTTTGCTGCACTTTAATATCCAATTATTGTTGATTTGGGGTGTTGGCCTCTATTGATATAGTGGAAGCTTGTTGCCGATTTTACTGTGAAATTTGCACGGAATTTATTGATACTGGCTTGTAGTAACCCGAAGATTATCTCATTTATTTTAACCCATGTCCCCCTGTTCTATTCCAGCAGTTTGTCTTTAGGGAATATTTAAGTATGAATTATGTGATGACCCGTGTAGTAATCTCAATTAACTCTACTGGATCTGCTCTCAAAGACATCTTTCTAGGTTGAAGCCAAAATTTCTTCAAACTTTCTCAGAATCTAGACTCCTGGATCTGAGCCTTCTGGCTCTCCCCTACATTGCTGCTGGTTCTTTAAGGTGTCTCTTGGCACTTCACAACAAAAAAATGTGTCCAGCATTCAAGATTCCTTCTGACCAAGCCACACAAAGTTTGATTACTGCTCCCACTGACAATGTACAGTACAATTTTGGCCATTTTATTTGTCTTGTTGAATACTGCACAACATTGCAGGGCTGGCAGCATCTGTGGAGAGGAAGCAGAAATTAATGTTTCAGGTTCAGTGGCCCCTCTTCAGAACTGAGTGTAGTTAAGAGAAGGTTGGTATATATGCTGTACATGGGTTGGGACGATGGGGCAAGAGTAAACGATAGGTGGAGCTCAGAGAGGAAGAAAACAACAGTTGGACAGATAAGGGAATGGGTAAATGTCAGCCTGGGAGAAACGATTAGCAGCTATTTTCCAGCAAATTCTATTTTTGTTACTGATTTCCAGCATTCGCAGTCCTTTGTTTATTTTTGTTTACTTCACAACATTGATTAGACATATTTAACATCACTGATATATAACACTGGATGAGCAATCATTATGTTTGGATGATTGATCTGGAGATATGAGTTCAAATTCCACTGTGGCAACTAGGCAATTTGAATTTAGTTAGTCAAGTAAATTTGGAATGTAAAGTTTGTATCAGTAATGGTAACATTGGGAGAAATTTTATAGGGACCAAAGTATCGTGGGATATAGCAAGATTTGTCACAGAATCGAGTGAGGATTTTCTTAATGGTGGGAGCATGTCACTCCATCTTTTATGCATTTGCTAAGTGGCATTGGCAAGTTGCCAATTAAGGGAGATCACTGCTTGATAAATACTTTATTAATGGCCAATTCGCCTCTTTAATATTCAGCTTCATTACTAACCAATCACAGGACACTTCTGTACTTCAATGCATCACCTCAGGCTGCACCAGCAACAATCATTTTAATGTTTCTGCGAGAACACTGTGCATTCAGGTACATGTACGCAGCTTGTGGAATGGATCTGGATGCATATTCAGGCTGTTCACTTGTTGCCATAGCGCTGACTCACTCGGAGCCTACCCGGATGCTAACAGCATCCCTATTTTGCCTTGTCTTGCCTTTTGGCACCTTGCTCCCTCAGCCAGAGATATCAGGCTTATTTCATTTCTGTTTTGTCTTGCCGTTTAGCACAGACACGAAGCCATGATGCTTCTCATGGTTGGCAGCAGGCCTCAGTCAAGTCAAGGGGGTTAGCCTTCTGTCAGGGGATCCTGCAGGGTGACAAGACCAGCCTCCGACATCAGTCCAGGACTTGAACATAGTCAGTCGGCCACTCAGGACAGAGTCAGAAGGCTCTCCACGTAAGAGGTGAGAAGCTGAATATTATGTTGCATGCCTGTCTTGATTTTTTGATTTGACTTGCTTTATTACTTGTCACTCGTACCGAGGTGCAGTAAAAAGTATTGTCTTATATGCTTTTCAGGCAGATTGTCCGATACACATGCATCAGGTTAACAGAATAGAGTGCAGGATACAATGTCACAGATGCTGAGAAGGTGCAGAGAGAGATCAACATTAATATTAAAGAGGCCCATTCAACAGTCTGATTTAAGCCAGGAAGAAGCTGTTCTTTAATTTGTTGGATGTGTATATAAACTTTTATATCTCATGTACAATATAAGTCGGTAGAAGAGAGTAAAACCGGGGTAGGAGGGATCTTTGATTATGTTGATTGTTTTCATGATGCATTGGGAAGTATAGAAGGGCCTAGGCCTGAAACATCAGCTTTCCTCCTCCTCTGGTGCTGCTTGGCCTGCTGTGTTCATCCAGCTCTACACCTTGTTATCTCAATGGATGGGAGACTGGTTTGCATGATGGATTGGGCTGTGTTCAAAAACTCTCTGAAGCTTCTCGCAGTCTTGGGAAGAACAGTTGCCATGCCATGCTGTGATGTATCCAGATAGGATACTTTCTATGGTTTTTCTTCTTTTTCCCTTTATTCACTCACGTGATGAGGGCATCGCTGTCTGGGCAGCATTTATTGCCCATCCCTAATTGCCCAGAGGGCAGTTCAGAGTCAACCACATTGCTGTGGATCTGGAATCACATGTAGACCAGACCAGGAAAGGATGGCAGTTTCCTTTCCTCAAGGTCATTAGTGAACCAGATGAGTTTCTCTGACAATTGACGAATGTATTCACGGTCATTATTAGATTCTTAACCCCAGATATTTATTGAATTCAAATACCACCATCTGCCGTGGCAGGATTCGGACCCAGATCCCCAGATCATTATGTGGGTCTCTGGATTGACAGTCCAGCGATAATACCACGAGGCCATCGCCTCCCCCCACACATCTGTAAAAATTTAGAACATGGAAAAGTGCAGCACAGTACAGGCCCTTCAGCCCACGATGTTGTGCCAACCTAATATCCTCCTCTAAGATCAAATTACCCTGCATACCCTTCATTTTACTATCCTCCATGTGCCTATCCAAGAGTCACTTAAATTTCCCTAATACGTCTGACTCCACTACCACTGCCGGCAGCACATTGCACCCACCCACCATTCTCTGTGTAAAGAACCTACCTCTGACATCTCCCCAAGACCTTCCTCCAATCACCTTAAAATTATGCGCCCTCGTGAAAGTAATTTCTGCCCTGGGAAAACTTCTCTGGCTATCCATTCTATCTATGCCGCTCATCAACTTGTACACCTCTATCAAGCCACCTCTCTTCTTTCTTTGCACCAATGAGAAAAGCCCTAGCTCCCTCAACCTTTCCTCATAAGACCTGCCCTCCAGTTCAGGCAGCATCCTGGTAAACCTCCTCTGCACCATCTCTAAAGCTTCCATATTCTTCCTATAATGAGGCGACCAGAACTGAACACAATATTCCAAGTGTGGTCGAACCAGTTTTATAGAGCTGAAGCATATCCTTGCAGCCCTTAAAATCAATTCCCCTGCCAATGAAAGCCAAAACACCATGTACCTTCTTAACCCTATCAACTTGGGTGGCAGCCTTGAGGGAACTATGGATGTGGTCCCCAAGATCCCTCTGTTCCTCCACGCTGCCAAGAATCCTGCCATTAACTCTGTATTCTGCATTCAAATTCGGCCCTTCCAAAATGAATCACTTCACACTTTTCCAGGTTGAATTCCATCTTTGCCCAGCTCTGCATCCTGTCAATGTCCCATTACAACTTACAACAGCCCTCCACACTATTCACAACTCCACCAACCTTTGTGTCATCAGCAAACTTACTAACCCACCCTTCCACTTCCTCGTCCAAGTCATTTATAAAGATCACAAACAACAAAGGCCCCAGAACAGATCCCTGCGTAATACCATTGGTCACCAAGCTCCAGGCTGAATACTTTCCATCTACTACCACCCTTTGTCTTCCATTGGACAGCCAATTCTGTAACTAGACAGCCAAATTTCGCTGAATCCCATGCCTCCTTACGTTCTGAATGAGCCTACCATGGGGAACCTTATCAAATGCCTTCCTAAAATCCATACACAATATATCCACTGCCCTACCTTCATCAATGTGTTCTGTCACATCCTCAAAGAATTCAATAAGGCTTGTGAGGCATGGCCTGCCCTTCACAATGCCATGCTGACTATCTCAAATCAAACTGTGTTTTCCCAAATAATTATAAATACTATCTCTCAGAATCCTCTCCAATGATTTGCCCACCATAGAAGTAAGACTGACTGGTCTGTAATTCCCAGGATTATCCCTATTCCCTTTCTTGAACAAGGGAATAGCATTTGCCATTCTCCAATCATCTGGTACTACTCCATTGAACAGTGAGGATGCAAAGGTCATCGCCAAAGGCGCAGCAATCTCTTCCCTCGCTTCCTGTACAAACCATGGGTATATCCCAACTGGCCCAGGGGACTTATCTATCCTCATGTTTTTCAAAATTTCTAGCACATCCTCCTTCATAACATCAATCTGTTTAACTATATCAGCCTGCTTCACGCTGTCCTCAAAAACGACAAGGTCCCTCTCACCAGAGAATACTGAAGCAAAGTATTCATTAAGGCCCTCCCCTACCTCCTCCAACCCCACGCACAAGTTCCCTCCACTATCCCTGATCGGCACTACCCTCACTCTGGCCATCCGCTTGTTCCTCACGTCAGTATAGAACGCCTTGGGGTTTTCCTTAATCCTACCCTCCAAGGCTTTTTCATGCCTCCCTTCTAGCTCTCTGAAGTCCATTCTTCAGTTACTTCCTGGCTACCTTGTAGGCCTCTAGAGCGCTGTCCAATCCTTGTTTGCTCAACCTTAAGTAAACTTGCTTCTTCCTCTTGACTAGTTGTTCCACATATCCTGTCATCCAAGGTTCCTTCAGCTTACCATCCTTTCCTTGCCTCAGTGGGACAAACCTATCCAGCACTCGCAGCAAGTGCTCCCTAAACAACCTCCATATTTCCATCATGCATTTCCCTGAGAACATCTGATCCCAATTTATGCTCCATAGTTCTTGCCTAATGGCATTGTAATTCGTCCTCCCCCAATTCAATACTTTCTCATACTGTCTGCTCCTATCCCTCTCCATGACTATAGTAAAGGTCAGGGAGTTGTGATCACTATCACCGAAATGCTCTCCCGCCGAGAGATCTGACACCTGGACTGGTACGTTGTCAAGCACCAAATCTAATATGGCCTCCCTTCTAGTTGGCCTTCCTACATATTGAGTCTGAAATCCTTCCTGGACACACCTGACAAAACCTGCTCATCCAAACTATTTGCACTAAGGAGGTTCCAGTCTATATTAGTGAAGTTGAAGTCACCCATGACAACAACCTTATTACTTCTGCACCTTTCTAAAATCTGCCTCCCAATCCGTTCCTCAGTGTCTCTGTTGCTATTGGGGGGTCTGTAGAAAACTCCCAATAAAGTGACTGCACCTTTCCTGTTTCTGATTTCCACCCATACTGACTCAGTAGACAAACCCTCCTCGACGACCTCCCTTTCTGCAGCTGTGATACTATCCCTGACTAGCAATGCCACTCCCCCACCTCTTTTACCTCCCTCCCTATTTCTTTTGAAACATCTCAACCCCGGAACATCCAACAACCATTCCTGCCCCTGTGATATCCAAGTCTCTGTCATGGCCACAACATCATAGCTCCAAGTACTGATCCATGCTCTAAGTTCATCATCCTTATTCCTGACACTTCTTGCGCTAAAATAGACACACTTCAACCCATCACACTGACTGAAACTTTGCCCTATCAACTGTCTATCCTTCCTCACAGACTCTCTGCAAGCTGTATCTGCCTGTACATCAGCTACCCCATCCTCTGATCCATCGCTCTGGTTCCCATCCCCTGCCTCCCTGTAAACCCCACTCAGCCAATCTTCAGGTCATCCACAAACCTGTGCATCATTCCCCCCCCACCACTTAATTTCTTCTTTATATTTATATATTATGAACAATAAATGATTAAGCCCTGATCCCTGTGGTACACCACTGGACACCAGCCTCCAGTCACACAATTAGCCTTCTACCACCATCCTCTGTTTCCTACCATTAAACCAATTTTGTATTTAACTTATGTCCCTCCTACAGTGCTGGGCTTTCCTTCAGATGGCTGAGAGTACACTGACCCTAGTGACAACCTCAGTCCTGGCTGTAAGGTCTGCTGGTCATGAAGGAAGAAAAAGTCTGCTTCTGTACCATCTCAACCAGAAGGACCTCCAGGTTCTGGCCTGTAAAGTGGATTACTGATCTCCTCCCCTGTCTACCATGTTCCGGGTGAATGTCAGAAGCCATGCAGGGCAGCTCTGGACTGACAGTCCATGTCTAGGTGCACAGCAGACTTTTAAAGTTGGCATGGGCATAATGGATGCTGGTGTTTCAGTGGAATTGTTCTGTGAATAGCACATGGTAGAATGAGGTTAGAATCCCATGATTCTGTGAGGGATGTCATATGGGTGGGTAGTTAATGTAATGAGTTTGGCAAGATCCAGCAAGAAATCTTACTGGGCCTCACAATGACAATCCCTCCAAAAACCTAAAGCAACTTTGCACTGATCCAAACAAAGGTAAGATTCAGCTCAATGAAACGACTGGATGCTCAAAAATTTCCTCTTGGTTCCCTAATGCTTTGTAGGGAAGGAAGTCTCTCATTCTTACCCTGTCTGGCTTATTTGTGACAACAAACTCACAGCAACATAATTGACTTGCCACTTGCCTCAGAAATGGCCTTGCAAGCAATTTGGTTGTTTTAAACAGACATCAAGCCATAAAAGAGACTAAAAAAATGCACCATCCGTAGTGGCCTATGCACCAGACTTGGCCATAACAAAGCCACACTCTGCCCATCCAGCTCTGCTAAATCGTCTCCACTAACATCGGAGAAATTTGCTCAATTAGGCAGAGTTAACCTGCAGGCCACAAAGCCTGACATTGTCATATAAAATCAAAAGAACAAGAGGTCATAGTTTTAAATGAAGGAATGGCAGATTTCAAACAAAGACGAGAAAGAATTACTTCTCTCAAAGGGTCATGCATCTATGGAAAACATTACACCAGACTGTGGTGGATGCTGGGATACTGAATAAATTTACAGAGGGCGTAGATCTTTTAAGTAGTAATTGATTGAAGGGTTATGAGGAGCAGGTACGAAAGTGCAGTTGAGGCTGAAATAAGATCAGCCATGATTGTATTAAATGGCAGGACAGGCTCACAGTGTTCAATTGCCGACTCTTGCTACTTGTTTTCAAGTTCTAAAACAATAATACCTTATAACTAATATTCTCACTTCCTCCATCACCATCCCTGTGTATGTCCCACTCCATCAGCAGGATAGACCCAGCAGAAGTGGTAGCCCAATGACAAAGAGTTGGGAGAAAGTCCTCAACATTAACTCTGGACTCACAGTGTCAGGTGAAATATGGACAAAGACTATGTACATGTTAAATAGGAGAAATAGTCTGCTATAGACAGAGCGAAGTGATCCAACAACCAACAGATCAAGTCAAAGCTCTGTAAAACTGCTATATACAGTTGCAAATGATGGTGAACATTTAATAAACTAATAAGGGGAGGAGGATCAATGAACATTTATCTTCAATAATGGCTTGTGAAGTGTTTTCAAATATTTTAGCCAGGTGTTTTGAACGTATAGTATGCTTTGGCGTCTTTATTTAACAGATTCCAGTCTACAGCCAATTCTGTTCATCCTACAATATATCAAAAAATGACTGTACACTTGACAAATCATCCTGGCTGTAATATTAACAGCCTGTGCTCCAGTACTAGATACCTCTAGCCATATTCTTCCAGTACAGCTGCAACAGTTGTACCTACCAAAGTAAATAATTGCCCATGTAAGTCTTGACCACATAAAACAGAACAAATTCACACCCACCAATTAACACCTCGTCAGTCTATGATCAATAAGCATTGAAGTAATGGGAGAGGTCCTTGACAGGAATAACTTGCAATTCTCAGCAATCACCTACTCACTGATACAAAGATTGAGTTCTCTCAAGGCCTCATCATAACAGCAAGGAGTACAAGTAATATAGAAGTCAATAAAAATCAGGAGGAAATCTCTCTACTGGCTGGAGTCATACCTAACATGAAAGAGATGGTACTGTTTGTTGGAAGTCCTCATCTCACTTCCAGAATGTTTCTGCAGGAGTCCCTCAGGTGATGTCCTAGGCCCAAGCATTTCAGCTACCTCATCAATAAATGGACTTTCATCATTTGGTCACAAGTGGATTTTATCTCTACAGTAACACATTACTCAATAGCATTCACAACTCCTCAGTTTGTGAAGCAACCCATTCCCATTTGGGGTAAGATCCAGACTTGGTCTAATAAGTTGAAAGTGGTACTCATACTGTCTGTTTGAGGCAACAATCAACTCTAAAATGAAAGTATGATCAGTTGCACATGGCATTCAACACCATTACCATAATCAAATCCCCTATTATTAACATCCTGGGGATTACCATTGACCAGAGAGTGAACTGGACTCACTCTGTAAATAAAATAAAGAGCTGCAGATGCTGGAAATCCGAAACTAAAGCCCAAACTGCTGAAAAAAACTCAGCAGGTCTGGCAGCATCTGCAGAAAGAAAGCAGAGTTAACATTTCAAATCCAGTGATCCTTCTTCAGGAACATATGAGCACTCTGGCCACAAGAGCAAGGCAGAGGTAAGAAACCAGTGACAAGTAACTAACCTCCTGACTATCAAAAACTTGTCCACCATCCAAGGTACGAACCAGGAGTGTGATTGAATACATTCCATTTGCCTGGATAAGTGCAAATCCAACTCCATTTAAGGAGTGTGACACCATCCAGGACTAAGCAGTAGGAATTCCATACACGACCTTCAATGTTCACTACTTCCTGTTTACTATCTACAATGCTGAAATGCTGGGTTTATTCAGCATTTTCTGACTTTATTTCAGATTTCCACAATGTGCAGTATTTTGCTTTTATACTATCTACAAGATTCATTACCAAGAATCGTTCAGGCTGTCAGGACAAGGTCAGTAGTTATGGGGACTCTCACATGTGAAACCCATACCATCATCTTCAAGGTCTCCTCAAAAGTCACATACCGCCCTGACTTTGAATTATATCACCATTCCCTCGCTTTTGCTGGGTCAAAATTCTGGGACTCTTTAATAACACTGTGGGTGTATCCACACCACCTTCTAAAGAGCAATTAGGGGTGGGCAATAAATGCTAATCTTTCCATAATGTTCAAATCATGTGAACAAATAAAAAAGAAATAGTGGGTATCCTTCCACAGTGCCCCTCCCGAATACGAAGTTCCTCAACCAGACACTGAGGCGCTTTCAAATGAGAGATTCGCTGTCTATCCTGAAATGTATTAAAGTCTTCTTGTTATGCCTTTCACATAGTGAACCCCCTGCCAGCTATTGGGTTAATCCCAATGGGACAGGATGAGTTTTTTAACTGGGAATTAATTGTTCGCTAAGGCCCTGAATTGGTGGTGGGGCTGGAATTCTTTTGACAGGCTTTCTTACCTCAGACTGAACTGGATGGCAGCAGGAAGCTGATGGGGTCCCACCCACTATCCTGCTTCTGCATCCACCTATTCTACCACAGAGGACAGCCTAAGATTCTGCTTAATTTCCTCAGGCATTAACTGTGTCATCAAGTGCTGTCGTGTCTGTAAACTACATCAATCGTCACGGCTGCTCTGAAATGTAAAAGAATGCAAATAATTTGGTGTAATTAGTGTGTAGGATAAGAATGACTTGGCAATACAGATCCAGGAGTATGGAAGCTCCATTGTTTTCTGCCTTTAGGAAATGCTGCGCCTGGGGTAACCTTAGAGAAATGTGAAAAGGAGAAATAAACAGTAACTGTGTCTATAAGATCATGTTGGCAAGATCAAATTAAGGAGCGTGTGAATAATGACAAAGTAATTTATTAGCACTTAGCAAAGAGCTATTAGGAATCATTTTTAATGGCTGTTTTACAGCTTTTTCTTTCAGTAGATTTGTTCAGAATATGGAGAGAGTATTTGGTATGGTAAGGAAGTTGTTTCCATTTTTTCTCTTGGGCTACTGAATATGACAAGATTTTACCGCAATTAATTTTATATCATATAAGTTTGGAATTGTTTTTGTAAGAGCTCTACACTTCTTGAAGTCAATTTTGTTGATGGTAATAAACCTACAATCTATTCCCTAAGGATGAAGTGAGGAACTGATCGTATTCCTCATATCGCCTGATTAAGTAGAATGAATAATTAAATGTAGTGACATGATGAGATCATAAAAAACTTTTACTTTACCATCATGTTGCTGGGATTGCTGCTAAGACAGCCTCAACATGCATGTGCTGCTCTAGCTATCACTGTCTTTTAATGATATTGTTAGCTCTGATATATTAATATCTTTATCAAGATTGAACCACTTTGATCCACCTTGTGCAAAGCTAATCATGAAATGGTGTCATAATTTCTAGCACAGAGACATATATTGAAACCTTTTCATAGGCTTATGGAAAAGTACAGATGGCTTTTAATCCATTGATCAGTCCATGATAAAAGTCATAAAAAAAACTACTCTTGTGTGAGAGAGAGAGACAAGAGAATGGAAAACTAGGCGGCATAATTTAGCAGTAAGAGGTCCCACTTTTAAGACAGAGATGAGGAAAATTTTTTATTAAAGTGTGACATTCTTGTCTCCAACATGAGGTGGAGTCAAAACAACAATTGCTGGAGATCAAAGTGGATCAGACAGCATCTATAGAGAAAGAGCAAGCTAACATTTCGAGCCTAGATGACTCTTCATCAGAGCTGAAGGGGGTTCTTTAGAATTATTCCAGGCGGAGTTAGAAGAATTCTTAAATGGACAAGAAAGTTAAAGGTTTTTGGCTGCAGACAGGAATCTGGAACTGAGTCTATTACAAGGTCAGACATGATCTTATTAAATGACGGAGCGGGCTGAAAGGGCAAAATGGCATAGTCCTGGCCCTAAGACCTACGATGCTAACACAAAATTCTGGTTCTGTTAGCATATTGGAGCTTGAAAGATGAGTGCCTTGATTTTTCTGAGCGTGATTTTGGGAGATTTACATGAGACCATAAGAACTCAGTGCAAGAGTAAGCCATTCACCCCCTCGAGCCTGCTTTGCTACTTGATATGATCGTGTCTGATCTCATCTTGGCCTCAACTCCACTTTTCTGTCCACTCTTCATAACCCTTCAACCCATTACTAATTAAATGTCTGTCTATCTCTTCCTTAAATTTACTCAATGGTTCAGCATCCACCACACTCTGAGGCAGTAAATTGCAAAGATTCACAACATTTTGAGAGAAATAATTTCTCCGCATCTCTGATTTAAATCTGCTACCCCTTATTCTAAAACTATGACCTCTCACTCTAGATTTCCCCACATGAGGAAACATCCTTTTTCATATCTACCTTGCCAATCCCCTTAACAATTTTACATATCTTAATTAGATATCCTCTAAGTCTTCTAAACTCCAGAGAGCATAGGCCTCACATCTGGCGTCAATCTGATGAATCTCCTCTGAACTGCCTCCAACGCAACTACATCCCTCCTCAAGTAAGGGAACTAAAATTGTGCACAATACTACAGGTGCAGTCTCATTAATGCCTTGTACAGTTGCAGCAACACTTCCCTACTCTCATACTCAACTGCTTTAGCAATAAATGCCAAAGTTCCACTTTACTTCCTTATAGCCTGCTGTACCTGCACATAAGATTTCTGCAATTCATACACAAAGAAACCCAGATCCCTCTGCAGTGAAGCACTCTGAGTTTTCTCTCCGTTTAAATAATAAGTTGCCTTTCTATTTCTCTGACCAAAATGGATAACCTGACGCTTATCCATGTTAAACTTTATCTGCTAAAGTTTGGCCCGTTCACCTAACCTGTCCACATTCGTTTATAAATTTCTTATTTCTTCATTCCATCTTATCTTCCCAACTATTTTAGTGTCATCTGCAATCTTGACTATAGTATGTTTTATCCTTGCATCTAAGTCATTGATATAGTTTGTAAATAGATTTGATTTGTTCTCAATTTTATTCATTGAAAATAGCAAAGTGAGGTCTCATACCTATATATCTGAAGACGAAATAAAATGATTCTTAATGTCTAATTTATAAGATTGTTCTCTTCCAGTTACCAAGCGAGGAAGCTAGGATTTAATGATTGATTTGGGCTAAATTAAGAGATGCAATGGCCTATGTTGCAGAAGTTCTGTAATTAAGTTAAGCAGTCACAACGGAAGATAAATCCCCCTCCCTACCCTTATTAATGGACATTACATTGGCACTTAAATGAGAGAATATAAATGTTACTTTCAAATTTTATAAACTTATTTACTAATAGTTCAAATATGCTCCAGATTTCTCTGTTCCCACTTAAAGCATCATTCTATCCTGACTTACCAATAACATACGCTTAGAAAGCAATTTTAACCAAATGAAATGTCCCGTGTGTGGCTTTAAGAGGTGTATTTTGGCCTAGTTTCTTTTAAGAGAGATATTGAACGAGAGGTCCTGAGCAGTCTGTGGTAATTTAAACAGTTTGTGAGGTCTTGGGGTATTTTTTAAATATGGAACAGAAGCAGTCTGGATGGATGTGGCCAGCTCTCACAGATCAAGATTTCTAGATTATCTTTTCACTTTTAGATTCATCAGAAACTGCTGGAGTCTGGAAGAAGTAGAAGCTATTTGTTTCCCTTTCTCAGTTACAGCTAGAAGCTAAGTTTTCTCTTTCTAGTGCAGGCACTGCATGTGAGAAAATCTGATTTCTGAATCTGCCTTTTTGCCAATGGGCATATTTATGAGATTTACTACATCGGAACAATGAATTAGTAACAGCTACTCTATCTATTACACTGTTAAATTTTCTAATGGAGTTAAGTTATTCCAAATAAAAACCAAAAGAACTGCGGACACTGTAAATCAGGGACAAAAATAGAAGTTACTGGAAAAGCTCAGCAGGTTTGGCAGCATCTGTGAATTAAAAATCAGAGTTAACATTTTAGGTCTGTTGTCCCTTGAAGGGTCACCGGACTGGAAACATTAACTCTGATGTTTTCCTTCACAGATGATGCCAGGCCTGATGAGCTTTTCCAGCAACTTCTGTTTTTGTTCTTAAGTTATTCCAAGTTCTTCTGTTTTTGTTGTATTTTAGCCATAATATTTGAATAAGTTATGATTTGCTTAATGTCGAGTAGTTTGATCAGTCAAATAGCATCTGGAACACAGAACTTTACATGTCCCTTCAAAATAAGAAAAAGTTAGGGTCTAGGCTACTGCCTTAAAATATTTTGAGGGGGTTTGGTCTGTTCTGGTCCATAACACATGGCCGTCCTCAGGAGTATTAAACAGCAAAGTATGAAACTGATCCAGATAAGGAGCTATTAAGCCAGATGACCAAAAGTCTAGTTAATATGATAGATTTTAGGAAGTCTCTTAAAGGAGGACAGAGAATGGTGGAGAGGTTCAGAAGGGAATTCCAGAGCTTGGGCCTATCGGCAACTGAAGGCAGTGTAAGGAATGGTGAAACAATTATGATGAGGAAGGCACAAGTGGCCAGAATTAAGGAAGCACAGGTATCTTAAAGGATTATGGAGATTACACGAGGACATTACACAAAAGTTTTAATGTCAAGTTAACACTTGGCCAGCAGCCAATGTAGTTAGCAAGCTTAGAAGTGAAAGCTGGTCAGGGATTTCTATGAGTTAAGACGTAGCAGCAGAGATTTGGGTGGTCCAACATTTACTGAGGGTAGAACATGGAACCTCAGCCAGACGTACATTGGAATAGCCCAGTGTAAAGGTAACAAAGACATTGATGGGGCCCTGATGGGGCAAAGATGAAGAATATCATGGAGATGGAAAAAGGTGATTTTGGTTTATTGCGTTTGTTATCCTTTCATCCAAATGAGGTACTGGGAATTCAGCCTCAGATCTTTGGTAAGGTCAGATAAGATCATCTGCCACACTTCTTTAGGTAGGTAAACAATTCTGGAAAAAACAAAATCTGCCAGAAGTGCCACAGATGAAGCCATTTCTTCTGGTTTGTGGGACGATTTCTGCTGACAGCATTATATTCTGCTTTAAAGGCTCTGAACACTCATGTTGTCAGAGCAATTGCTCAAACATGAGGTTGGAAGCTTACTTCATGAAGTGTGACAGCAAGGTGATGAACAGATTGGCTTAATGTCAGAATATTGCAATGTTGCCAGGAATGTTAATAGAGCCAATAGGTAGTAAACAAGGGTTGGAGTGGGACTGAAATCCATCACTTCAATCTTCTAAATATTTAATTGGAAATAACTTCTCTTCATCCAGTACTCAATTGGATAAACAGTATGATAAGTTAGCAATTGTGAGGGAGTCAAGAGAGGCATTGAGGTAGAGATGTATGTTGTCAGCATGCATGTGAAAACTAAAATTGTGCTTTTGGATGATGTTGCCAAGGGAAAACTTGTAGATGAGAAATAGGAGGGAATCAAGGAAAGATCTTTGGAGGACATCAGAGGTGACAATGTAAGAGCAAGAAGAGACAATATTGCAAACAATTCTCTGACTATGATTAGATAGCTGAGAATGGAACCAAGTGAGATCAGTCCTATTTAATTACACAACAGTAGGAATGCATTGGAGAAAGGTAGTGTTGAAAACTGCATCAAACAGAGGTCAAAATATATATATATATAAGGGTTCTGAGGATGGGTCACCAGACCCTAAACGTTAAATCTGATTTTTTTCTTCACAGATGCTGCCAAACCTGCTGAGCTTTTCCAGTAACTTCGATTTTTGTTCCTGATTTACAGCATCTGCTGTTCCTTTGGTTCTTGTTTATGACTCCCTGGTCAACAGGAACGTCCTTCCTATATTTATCCTGTCTCCTAGTCCTTTAGAATTTTATAGGTTTCCATGAGATCACCCTCATTGTTTTTCTAAACTCCAGTAAATATAGTCCCATTCGATCCAGTCTCTCTGTGTATATGTCAGTCCAACCATCCCAAGAATCATTCTGGTAAACCTTTGGTGCAGTCTCTCCATAGCTAAAACATCTTTCTGCTGTTAAGGAGATCAAAACAGTACAGATACTCCAGGCATGGTCTCACCAAGGCACTGTACAATTGCAACAGAACAGCCCTACTCCTGTACTCTTAAATTAAGGCCAACATACCATTTGCCATTTTTACGGTCTGCTGAATCTGCACACTTACTTTCAGTGACTGGTGTACAAGGATGCCCAGGTCTTATTGTCCCCACCCATTTCCCAATATATCACAATTGAGATAATGATATGCCTTAGATAACAAGGTGTAGAGCTGGATGAACACAGCAGGCCAAGCAGCATCAGAGGAGCAGGAAGGCTGACGCTTCGGGCCTAAACCCTTCTTCAGAAATGGAGGAGGGGAAGGGGATTCTGAAATAAATAGAGAGAGAGGGGGAGGTGGATAGAAAATGGATAAAGGAGAAGATACATGGAGAGGAGACAGACAGGTCAAAGAGGTGGGGGTGGAGCCAGTAAAGGTGAGTGTAGGTGGGGAGTTCAGGAGGGGATATGTCAGTCCAGGGAGGATGGACAGGTCAAGGAGGCGGGATGAGGCTAGGAGGAAGGAGATGGGGGTGGGGCTTGAGGTGGGAGGAGGGGATAGGTGGGAGGAAGGACAGGTTAGGGAGGCGGGGACAAGCTGGGCTGGTTTTGGGATGCGGTAGGTGGAGGGGAGATTTTAAAGCTTGTGAAGTCCACATTGATACCATTGGGCTGCAGGGTTCCCAAGCGGAATATGAGATGCTGTTTCTGCCACTTTCGGGTGGCATCGTTGTGGCACTGCAGGAGGCCCAGGATGGACATGTCGTCTAAGGAGTGGGAGGGGGAGTTGAAACGGTTCGCAACTGGGAGATGCAATTGTTTGTTGCAAACCCCGGGCGTAGGTGTTCTGCAATGCAGTCCCCAGGCCTCCCTCCAGGACTTCCTTGTCCGCTCCACACTCCCCTCCAGCCCCACCACACCCAGCACTTTTCCCTGCAACTGCAGGAAATGCTACACCTGCCCCTACACCTCCCTCCTCACCCCCATCCCAGGCCCCAAGACAACCTTCCACATCAAACAGATGTTCACCTGCAGATCTGCTAATGTGGTATACTGTATCCGCTGTTCCCGATGTTGCCTCCTCTACATCGCGGAAACCAAGCTTTGTGGAACACCTATGCTCAGTTAGGGACAAACAACCGCACCTCCCAGCCGCAAACCATTTCAACTCCCCCTCCCATTCCTCAGACAACATGTCCATCCTGGGCCTCCTGCAGTGCCACAATGATGCCACCCGAAGGTTGCAGGAACAGCAACTCATATTCCGCTTGGGAACCCTGCAGCCCAATGGTATCAATGTGGACTTCACAAGCTTCAAAATCTCCCCTCCCTGCACCGCATCCCAAAACCAGCCCAGCTCGTCCCCGCCTCCCTAACCTGTCCTTCCTCCCACCTATCCCCTCCTCCCACCTCAAGCCCCACCCCCATGTCCTACCTATTAACCTCATCCTGCCCCCTTGACCTGTCCGTCCTCCCTGGACTGACATATCCCCTCCCTAACTCCCCACCTACACTCACCTTTACTGGCTCCACCCCCGACTCTTTGACCTGTCTGTCTCCTCTCCACGTATCTTCTCCTTTATCCATCTTCTATCCACCTCCCTCTCTCTCCCTATTTATTTCAGAATCCCCTTCCCCTCCCCCATTTCTGAAGAGGGGTTTAGGCCCGAAACGTCAGCTTTCCTGCTCCTCTGATGCCGCTTGGCCTGCTGCATTCATCCAGCTCTACAGCTTGTTATCTCAGATTCTCCAGCACCTGTAATTCCTACTATCTCTAATAATATGCCTTCCTCAAACTTATCTAGATTATACCTCATCTACCATACATCTGCCCACTCACTCAACTTGCTTCAACTCAACTGTCTATCAAGCAATACAGCAAAACTGCTTGAAAACTGAATATAGGAACTTATGTTTTGCTCTGGAGTTCAACTAATAGTGAGTTTAGTTTTCAATTTTTTTTCGAAATCTCAGAGAGGGATGGCAGCTGAAGAATTATAGCCCCCTGTGAATGTATAGAAATTCACCAAAAGGAAATTGGTTACAACCTTTGTTTGGAGATAATGATGACACTTTGTTGAAGTTAGAATGCACATTAGAGTTAATGTTTTATTTATTCATGGAATGCGAAACCAGCATTTATTGCCGATTCTTAATTGTCTTTAAACATGTGGTGGTGAGCTACCTTCTTGAGCTGTTGCAGTTCATTTGTTGTAGACAGACACAAAATACAATTAGAGAGGGAGCTCCAGGATTTCGACCCTTTGATACCCTGGAAATATATTTCCAAATCAGGATAGTGAACAGCTTGGAAAGGAACTTGCAGGTGGTAGCATTCCTACGTATCTTCTGCCCTGGTCCTTCAAAATGGAAGGTGTTGTTTCAGGAGGCTGGGTAAATTTCTGCTGTGCATCTTGCAGATGATACTCTCTGCTGCTACAGTGTATTAGTGATGGAGGGAGAGAATGTATGTGTATGTGCTGCAAGTCAAGCAGGTTTCTTTGCTCCAGATGGTGTCAAGTCCCTTGAATATTGCTGGGCTGAAAGCAATTGTGTGAATCTGATTTTTTTCTTATTCTTGAAATGAAGACTTTCAAATCTTTTGCCCAGTGTAATAAAGACCATGTTTTTCTTCCTTGTTTAATAATTTTATTTTTCTATTCATTTGTGGGATGTGGGCGTCGCTGGCTGGCCAGCATTTATTGCTCATCCCTAGATGCCCTTTAGAAGGTGGTGGTGAGCTGTCTTCTTGAACCACTGCAGTCCATCTGCCAAGGGTTGACCCACAATGCTATTAGGGAGGGAATTCCGGGATTTTGACCCAGCAACGGTGAAGGAACAGTGATATATTTCCAAGTCAGGACGATGAGTGGCTTGGAGGGTAACTTGAAGGTGGTGGTGTTCCCATATATCTACTGCCCTTACCCTTCTAGATGGAGGTGGTCGTGGGTTTGGAAGGTGCTGTCTGAGGATCATTGGTGAATTTCTGCAGCGCATCTTGCAGATAGTACACACTGCTGCTACTGAGCGTCAGTAGTGAAGAGACTGGATGCTTGTGGATGTGGTGCCAATCAAGCGGCTGCTTTGTCCTGGATGGTGTCAAGCTTCTTGAGTGTTTTTGGGACTGCACTGATCCAGGCAAGTGGGGAGTATTCCATCACACTCCTGTCTTGTGCATTGTAGATGGTGGACAGGCTTTGAGGAGTCAGGAATTGAATTACTCGCCGCAGTATTCCTAGCTTCTGACCTGCTCTTGTAGCCACTGTGTTTGTGTGATGAGTCCAGTCAAATTTCTGGTCAATAATAACCCCCAGGATGTTGATAGTGGGGGATTCAGTGATGGTAATATCATTGAATGTCAAGGGGCAGTGGTTAGATTGTCTCTAATTGGTGATGGTCATAGCCTGGCATTTGTGTGGTGCAACTGTTACTTGCCACTTGTCAGCCCAACCCTGGATATTGTCCAAATCCTGTTGCATTTGAACATGGACTGCTTCAATATCTGAGGAGTCTCAAATTATGCTGAACATTGTGCAATCTTCTGCAAACATCCCCACTTCTGACCTTATGATGAAGGGAAAGTCATTGATCAAGAAGCTGAAGATGGTTGTGCCTAGGACACTACCCTGAGGAACTCTTGTAGAGATGTCCTGGAGCTGAGATGACTGACCTCCAACAACCACGACCATCTTCCTCTGTGCCAGGTATGACTCCAACCACTGGAGAGTTTGCCACCCGATAAACATTGATTCCAGTTTTGCCATGGCTCCTTGATGCCACACTTAGTCGAATGCAGCCTTGATGTCAAGGGCTGTGACTCTCACCTCACCTCTGGAATCCAGCTCTTTTGTCCATGTTTCAACCAAGGCTGTAATGAGGTTAGGAGCTGAGTGGCCCTGGCAGAACCCAAACTGGGTATCACTGAGCAGGTTATTTCTGAGCAGGTGCTGCCTGATAGCGTTGTTGATGACACCTTCTATCAACTTACTGATGGTTGAGAATAAACTGATGGGGCAGTGTTGTAGCTGTACTGGAACAGCTTGGCTAGGGGAGTGGCAAGTTCTGGAGCACAAGCCTTCAGTACTATTGCCGGAATGTTTTCAGGGCCTGTAGTCTTTGCAGTTTCCAGTGTCTCCAACCATTTCTTGATATCACGTGGAGTGAATTGAATTGGCTGAAGACTGGTATCTGTAATGTTGGGACAACTGGAGGAGGCCGAGATGGATCATCCACTCAGCACTTTTGGCTGAAGGTTGCTGCGAATGCTTCAGCCGTATCCTTTGCACTGATGTGCTAGGCTCTTCCATCATTGAGGATGGGGATATTTGTAGACCTCCTCTTCCAGTGAGTTGTTTAATTATCCACCACTATTCATGACTGGATGAGGCAGGACTGCAGAGCTTAGATCTGATCCGTTGGTTGTGGGATCGCTTGGCTCTGTCTATCACTTGCTGCTTATGCTGTGTGGCGTGCATATAGTCCTATTTGGTGGCTTCACCAGGTTGATACCTCATCTTCAGGTATGCCTGGTGCTGCTCCTGGCATGCCCTCCTGCACTCTTCCTTTAACCAGCTTTGATCGCCTGGCTTGATGGTAATGGTTGAATGGGGGATATGCCAGGCCATGAGGTTACTGATTGTGCTGGAGTATAATTCTGCTACTGTTGATGGCCCACAGCGCCTCATGGATGCCCAGTCTTGAGTTGCTAGATCTGTGCGAAGTCTGTCCCATTTAGCACGGTGATAGTGCCACACAACACGGTGGAAGTTATTCTCGAAGTGAAGACCGGACTTTGTCTCCACAAGAACTGTGTGATGGTCACTCTTACTGATACTGTCATAGACAGATGTAACTGCAGCTGGCAGATTGGTAAGGATGAGGTCAAGTATATTTTTCCCTCTTGTTGGTTCCCTCACCATCTGCCGCAGACCCAGTCTAGCAGCTATGTCCTTTAGGACCCGACCAGCTCGATCAGTAGTACTGCTGCCAAGCCTCTCTTGGTGGAGGACATTGAAATCATCCTCCCAGAGTACATTTCGTGCCCTTGCCATCCTCAGTGCTTCCTCTAAGTGTTGGTCAACATTGAGGAGTAGTGATTCATCAGTTGAGGGAGGACAGTATGTGGTAATCAGCAGGAGGTTTCCTTGCCCATGCTTAACCTGAAGCCACGAGAGTCAGTGTTGAGGACTCCTAGAGCAGCTCCCTCCCGACTGTATACCACTGTGCCGCCACCTCTGCTGGGTCTGTCCTGCTGGTGGAACAGGACATCTCCAGGGATGGTGATGGTGGTGTCTGGGACATTGTCTGTAAGGTATGATTCTGTGAGTTTGACTATGTCAGGCTGTTGCTTGACTAGTCTGTGAGACAACTCTCCCAATTTTGGCACTAACCCCCAGAAGTTAGTGAGGAAGACTTTGCACGGTCAATAGGGCTGTTTCCGCCATTGTCTTTTCCGGTGATCCATCCGGTTTCATTTCTTTGAGACTTTGCAGTGATTGGTCCAACTGAATGGCTTTTTCAGCCATTTCAGAGGGCAATTGAGAGTCAACCACATTGCTGTGGGTCTGGAGTCACATGTGGGCCAGACCAGGTGAGGGTGACAGATTTCCTTCCCTGAAGGATATTACTAAACCAGATGAGTTTTTCCGACAATCGGCAATGATTTCATGGTGATCAGTAGGTTCCTAATTCCAGACATTTTTTAATTATTAAATCGAATTCCACTATCTGCTATAGTGGTTTGAACCCAGGTACCCAGAACATTAGCTGGGTTGCTGGATTAATAATCCAGCAATAATACTCCTAGGCCATTGCCTACCCTTAATATTTTATCCTTTATTTTGAAACTGACAGTCTCTTGCGAATGTGTTCAGTAACTGACTTCCATGGTGAGAAAAAGAAAACAAAGTTAGGATCTAACAAGCCAGATTTCCCTCTGGGTTCTGAATTTCTAGTATTAACGTCAGCTGGGATCATAACAGGAGGTAAATACAGATGGCTACTTGCAGCACAGATTATTGGTTTTAGACATAATACTGTTGTTTTATTCTTTGACATCTGAGAAAAACTCCCATTCTATAAAGTTGGAGAAATGTGAGGAGAATCAGCCACTTCAAAATAGGTAATGTTGCTGGGGAAATAAACTGAACAAGTGGAATATGTTTCTCAGTATTCGGCCAGAACTGGGAAAGGTGAAAGATGACCCATTTGCCCAGAGGTCAATTTATTCATTTATGTGGACAATTAAGAGCTTCTTCCTGCCAGCATTTTGCCAGTAGGTGGTGGGCCTGGCACCATAGGGAGACTGGTCAATCTGGCAGCCACTCTGTGGGCTCTGAGGAGTGGGATTGCCCTATTCAAGCACTCTCTGGTCCACCGGAGGGCCACCTAGAAGCAATGTCTGGCCTAGTGGCAACACAGCCCTCTGCCTTCGCCAACCTGCATTAACCCCACCATACAATCACAACTGACTTGTCAACACAGAATCAATGGGCCAACAGGTCTTTTCTGTGCTCTATGACTATGATCTAGTGATTCCTGACCCACTTACTTTGCAGAGAGGGCAAAGTCCATTGACGAGTCTCTCAGCTTAATCCAGTCCCACCAGTAACCATCTCCCCCAGTGGCGCTGCTGGGACTGAAGAGCTGTCAACCCTCCGAATACTCTGCAGCTCTTGGTGACAGTCTCCCATTCCTGAGACAAACAGTCGTCCCGGCATCCGTTCATTATCTACAAGATTGGGAAAGAATCCAGCCGGAGCTCCCCAGAAGGACAAGGCAGAAATGTCACCCCTCTTTCCCTCTCCCCATCCCAGTTTTCCAGCTAATATTTGGGGCCACCACTGCTCTGGCAAAATCCAGTGTGCAGAAAAAAATTTTGTGATTATGAAGCAAGCCAATTCACATTTATACAATGCCCTACAACAGATATCAGACACCTCCAGCAGGATTATACACAGACTGAATTACTTTATATAAATACTGTTATTATATAGGTAAAGAAAGTAGCCATTTTGCTTGCTGAAAGATCCTACAAAGAGCCATGAGATTAATGAGTAATTAATCTCTTTTTTTCTGGTGCTCACTTACGGAGGACTGCCCGTTAAAAATTACATCAGTGACAACAAAATCAGATAGTGCTCTTTTTACATGGTGTGTGATGCTGTTACACAAGGTAATTCTTTCTCCTAACTGTGGCTATTACCAGACAGCTTGCACCTGAAGTTGTTGCTGGGAGTAAATCAATGAAAGGCCCTATTTGATTGTTAACACATTTTTCCTCTTAAAGACAGGTTAAGCTCCAATTAGGGCAATTTGTGTGAAATTGTTTAAACTTAAATTTAAACAGATCAGGTACCCTTGATACCTTCAAAATCTGGATTTACTTCAAAGAAAAAAATGCAGAAGATAATACTAGCAGGGGAGATGCTGAGGAAACTGAGAAAATGCTTGGTCTAAGAACCAGACCACCATAAAACCCAGAATGTCCCAATAGGCAAACATTCTACTCCAACCACCATCTCAATCCCAAGTCCTTACATAGTACACACCTCAAACAACTATCATTAATATAGCACAAATACGTTTTAGTCATTTGACAGAACTTGAGAATTGCTGAAAAAAGGATAAATTTTGTCAAATTTTGTCATTTCTGATGAAGGGTTTAGGCCCGAAACGTCAAGTTTTCCTGCTCCTATGATGCTGCTTGACCTGCTGTGTTCATCCAGCCCCATGCTTGTTATCTCGGATTCTCCAGCATCTGCAGTACCTTTTTATCTCTGATAAATTTTGTCAAAGCTTTTCATCTTGCATTCATCAGGACAATTTGCAAGAATTACCAAAGGAAAAACAATATTTGTACTGAATGAGAGAAGAATGCTGATTGGTTGGAAAGTAGACTCTGATATGAGGAGGTATTGCCTTGGTGAATGCACCAGTTATTGCTGACTGGCATTTAATTGTCGAACTTAGTTTAAATTTTAAACAAAGCAGTTTAATTCTGTTCAAGGCATTGCCCTGGGAAATGAACCAGAGAATGGGTGTCACTTACTTCAGTGTGTTGAAATGAGTGCAGTGTGTGCACATCTTCTTTCTATCTACAAACAGCTGCGTCCAGTGTATTAATATTTTCAGCTTCCACTATATGCAGGCTCACCATACTGTTAGCCCAAGTGACAACCCTACATTCATTGACAACATAATTCTTTGTACACTCCAGATTATATTGCAAATATTGTTCATTTGCAGAATCACATCTAATATTTGAAGTTGAATTGAACGTACTGCAAGCAGGGGTTGGTTGGACATTGTCAGTACCTCATATGTTGCAAACAGCTGAAGGATATGCTGCTTGATGTGATCTGCCACTCTTTGGGATGTTTAGCCTATATACCCAGCATCTCATAGACACTGAAATTCATATACCATATTTCTTACTTGCGTGATATGTAGAATGTCCTTCTGGCTTGATGGATGGATCTTTATTTGTTTCGCTACTGCATGGTAACAGCATGAAACAGCTAGCTTCAACTGATCCTCAAACAATTGAGATATCTTACCCTGTCCAGGATAAGATATCTCAATTTTATGACCAAACGATGACTTAGGCCCATTCATGGTTTTATTCAATGGGAAATGATCTGATTAGGGTAGCCAATGTTCCATTGGTGACATTGATGTGCCTTTTCTCAACATCAAGATTGCATAGTGACCAAAATAACTCAGGCCATAGCCATGAGGATGCCACAAGGCCAATTTTAAAGCTCGTGCAAGTGCAGGAATCCCAACGCATATACAAACTGATGAAGGCAGGTTTGCAATAGACAGTAATCTGAACCCTTGATTTCTCATTGGGATACCATGAAAAGAGAATTGATTTGACTTCTCCATTTCAAAGGCAGCATCGAAACCATTGCAGATAATATTTAGTAAATATATCATTCACATATCAAAAGTATGTATGAGATAGAAATTGGGTATCATTGTATCCAAGATATGCTTCTCATTGGAACCCAACAAAGATTTTTGCAAGAGCTAGTTCTAGCAAGTACTCCAAGGCAACATATTTGGGCATACACAGTTTCACTGAAATTGACCTCAACTGCATAAGTTGCTGAGTTCATAATTTCAACAAATATTGTTCCACACAGTGCTGCCGGGTCTACACCATGATGATATAGCTAGTGCTGCAGTACAATTGTCTATAGATTCCTTGAGTGACAATAGTGAATAGGGAGCAGTGTCAAAATGAGCGGCTGGTCCCTGGATTACTGCCATTATCTAAGTCCTGTATGCAAATGTGAAGGAATCCTTCACTGTGTAAGTGGAAAACTTGCTCAAAACCAATTGTAGCAATTCATCCAAACATTTGGCCAGTTCATGGTATGCAGAACTGGTCGTAGGTAAGATAAGGCATAAGGGCACATCAGCTATGCATATCTTGAGAAGCCCATATGGATGTGGATACAGGGAGCTGTAAGGAGAGACCCTGTTACATGTTTCACTCACCCCTCTCCCACCAACCCCACGCCCCCACCCCTTCTTGCTCCTACACTAGTCCAGCAAAAGTTGCTTGAGCTTGCTTTTCATTAAGACTGTTCAATCATGCTGAGCAATAGGCCCATTTAATATGAATTTGGATATGTCATGAAGAATTGCACAAATTTTGGTGATGTAGTCACACCCGTTAAGGATAACTGTATGAGCCCTTTTATTGGGTTTACTGAAATATCTGTCTGGGTTGACCTTGAGGCCCTGCAATGCTGCCAGACATTCATGTTGCAAGTAAAAATGAGACAAGGCATTTGGAATTCCACAATCCACAATGTTCAATCAGTTAGACATGGTTTTAAAGGTTTACCATCTTCACTGGACATTGGTTTGTGGCACGACAGCAGGGAGTAGAGGAGTTCAAACACAGAAAATATCTCTTTTCTGTATGATGTTGATAATGTTGATAAGTGAGAGGTCATACATTTTGGTAGGAATAACAACAAAACAGACTATGTTTTAAATGGTAAAAAATTGCAGCATGCTGCTGTGTACAGGGACTTGGGTGTCCTCGTACATGAAACGCTAAAAGTAAGATTGCAGGTGCAGCAGGTAATTAAAAAGGCAAATGGAATTTTGTCTGCCATTGCTCAAGGGATGGAGTTTAAAAACAGGGAGGCTATGCTGCAGCTGTATAGGGTCCTGGTGAGGCCACACCTGGAGTACTGTGTGCAGTTTTGGTCTCCTTACTTGAGAAGAGATATACTAGCACTGGAGGGGGTGCAGAGGAGATTCACTCGGTTGATTCCAAAGTTGAGAGGGTTGGATTATGAGGAGAGACTGAGTAGACTGGGATTATACTCATTGGAATTCAGAAGAATGAGGGGAGATCTTATAGGAGCATATAAGACTATGAAGGGAATAGATAAGGAGGAGGCAGGGAGGTTGTTTCCGCTAGCAGGTGAAACGAGGACTAGAGAGCATCGCCTCAAAATAAAGGGAAGCAGATGTAAGACTGAGGTCAGGAGGAACTTCTTCACCCAAAGGGTTGTGAATCTGTGGAATTCCCTGCCCAGTGAAGCGGTTGAAGCTACCTCACTGAATGTGTTTAAGGCAAGGCTAGATAAATTTTTGAACAGTATAGGAATTAAGGGTTACGGTGTGTGGAGGGGTAAGTGGAGCTGAGTCTCAAAAAGATCAGCCATGATCTTATTAAATGGCGGGGCAGGCTCGAGGGGACAGATGGCCTACTCCAGCTCCTAGTTCTTATGTTCTTATGTTCTTATGATGTGTGAAGAAGACACACCAAAAATGAAACTGTGTGCAAGGACACATGCGATCAGAGTTTTAACCAATTGTCGACCGTTTAGCACTCTCTTCTCATACAGCACAAATCCTTTTACTTTGGTATTCTTGACATTGTCCTGAGGGGAGTGAGATGTAAACCCTGAACATAATGCATCTTTTTTTCACCTATGGGTTTTGTTCGTGTGATGCAGCATATATGTACATTAGAAAACAGAGCTGGAGGCTAATACCACTGAGTTCAATGAATTGTTAATGTTGCTGTATGAATAATTATATATGTACAAACTGTCTTAATTTGATGCACTTATTGGAATCAAACTGGCTATTTTTTATTCAATCATGAGAGGTGGACATTGCTAGTATGTTCAAAGCCCATTCCTAATTGCCCTTGAGAAGTTGGTGACAAGGTCCTTTATTCATTCACAGGATGAGGGCTTTTCTGGCTAGGCAGCATTTATTTCCCGTCCCTAATTGCCCAGAGGGCAGTTAAGAGTCAACTATATCATGTAGGTCTGGAGTCACATGTAGGCCCGACCAGGTAAGGATATCAGTTTCCTTCCCTAAAGGACATTAGTGAACCAGATGGATTTTTCTGACAATAGACAATGGATTCTTGGTCATCATCAGACTCTTAATTCCAGATATTTATTAAATTCAATTCAGTGAAAATTTGAATTCAAATATCAAATTCCACTATCAGCCGTGGCGGGATTCGAACCCCGGTGCCCAGAGCATTATCTAAGTCTCTGGATTAACAGAGGTGCCTTTTTAAATACTGCTGAGTGATTTGCTCAACAAAATCAGAGGACAATTGTGAGTCATACATGACAGGCAGAATCTTGTCAGGGCCTGAAAAAGATGGGCTATGCAAGACATATTGCAAAATTGGCAACAAATTGCTCCAACTTTGATGCTTTTGAAGATCAGCTAGAGCCGTTTCTTGCTAGTCAGTGTGAGCTGCTAATTAAGGGGGATCATTACACGTTATGTACTATACCTTATTCATGGCCTTACTCACCTCATTAAAATTCAGCTTCCCAGTTTACAAAACACACCAAGAAAGCCAGACATCGAAAAACCTCAACATGGGAATTATGCTTGGTGACTTCAGCTTGTCTCATGTTTCAAAGAACTTCCATGCTTAGGACCAACCATCATCTTTGGGCATGACTCAGGGGCATCAGCCGCACACCCACCCACCTATTCATAAATATTGGCATCCTGCTTTTTCCAACCCATCATGACCAGTATTGCACCTCTCTGATCCTCTTGCAGGCTACTAACAAAGCAGAGACTTACAGTGAAGAGCTCATTGGCAATTAGCATTGAAGGGCTGCTATAGGACACTTTTGCCATTCAGTTCACAGATCAGACCAGGCCTGTATCTCAGGGCTCCACACTTCCTTTCTTAGCCCTTGTTCACTTAGTACCTACCTTCAAGTTGGCAGTAATAATGGCTTGCCTTGCTATGGCAATTAACATAGCCAAAAAGCCAGACAGCTTGTCTTGCTGGTCAACAGTTCTCAGCTCAGGAAACACGCGTCTTGCTGCACAGCAGCCTGTTATGGCACTCTGACACCTGTACCATATGCCAGCAGCTTACACAGCAAACACGCTGCATGTGCAGAAGGCATATACAGCTACGTCCCAAAGTCCTAAGGGTGTAGTCTTCACTGAAGTCCATGGAGGCATCCGTCAGTCAGGGGGCCCTGGTACAGTAAGTCACAGGTAGCACCCCCATACAATCCAGGGAATTGGTCACTGTCAGGTCTCTCTTCAGTCAGAGTATGCTTGGTCAGAGTTTCCATGCCTCTGCTTTTCAAAGAAGATAGTCACCAATGTCTTGAATATCTCTATGGCCACCTCTTTCAACACTCTGGGATAAAGGCCATCAGGTCCTAGGATTTTATCAACTTATAGCCCCATAACTTTCCAAATACAATCTTCTTACTAATGTTAATTACCTCCAACGCTTCATTGTCTCTCAACACTTGAATCTCTACATCTGGGAGATTTCCTGGATTTTCCTGAGTGAAACCAGCAGGATGCAGCTAATACTCTTGGACAGATGTATAACCAATGGTTAAGGCAGTTCTTGTATGTGGCTATTAGATTAACTCACTGAAGGAAGCGGGCTATAGTCAACCCATAGAATCCACCCACAGAAATTTAAGTAGGTAGGAGGGTGGATAACGGGGATGCCGCGAGGCAAATGAGTTTCTGCAAACTATTCTTCAGGATTGGGGTGACAGGCTGGGGTGAAGGAGGGTGTGATGACATCTGTGAAGGGAGAGGCAACAGTATCTGGAAGTGGGTGAATGCAGTGAAGCATAGTAGGAAGATGGGCCATGTGGGAGGACTGTTTGTCCATGCTCAGGAGCACAAAGTCTTCAAGGGGAAGACAGTGACTGACCACACATGCCACGGTCACCTCGTGAGCTTACCTCAGGGGTTGAGAGTGTGGGCGGTAAGGCGGGCAGTTACAAGCTCATGTGATGGGGTTGGGTGGGGACCAGTGGAGGCACTAAGCTGATGGTGTTCATGGGAAGGACTATAAGAAATGGAATTTGGGTACATTGGATTTTGCCAAAGACCACTCACTGTGACCTTCCATCATGCTGGAAATTGAAAATGCGCAATGGGGGAAGGAAATGGCTAGGACCACACTCAGAGAGAGTGGGTTAAGTGACTTGACCTGTGAGGGAGGGAGCCTGCAAGACCCACTGAAATGAGGACCTTTAAAGGAAAACAAAATTATACATTGACCAATGCACTCTACAGGACACGGACCTGCAGAGTGCCTAATACCCCATCTAAATGCATTGACTCCAATTTACTGTGCACCTCTGCCCCAGACATTGCTGACAATCTCATTCACAACAAAAGTTTTGGACATCAAGGCCAAGGAAAGAATGGTGTTGTTGTAGGGCAAGGGGTAATGGTGACTGTCTTGTCCTGTAAATTGACTTATTCCTCTTGCTCCCAGATGCTGCAGCATGATCTGAATACAGTCATCAATGGTAATTCCTGTGTGGATATGAAGTTATACATCAAGCTGGCGCAGCTACACTGGGGACTACAGAGAAATAAACAACCAGATGTAAAATCAAAACAGTGCAATTTATTGAAAAGTGTCAAATATGTACAGCGCATTGTCACCTGAGCTACCAAAGCGCCTTTAATAAGTTTTTTTTTCTTCCTCTTTCTCTCCCCCAACTACATCTTACTGAACTCCCTGGTTCTGCAGCCAGGTGAAGGGATCCTGCTCAACCATACACCCCATTGGCCCTGGAGGTTTGGTTGGGCGAACCTGGAAGTATCTACATCTGGATGGGCCAGATATGCTAAGGGGCTTCGTGCCAGATGCAAATGGACCCTCCTCAGAGAGAATGTGCAAAGATCGGGGGGTGGGGATGTGGAGTTCAGGTTGAAGTGAAGCACCAGGCCACCCGTGGAGTGTCCTTCTGAACTGATGGCTTGTGAGGGACTAGTGTGTGATTTTTCTTTTAGCTGGGGGCTTCTTGACACTGCCCTGTTTCCTTCTAAGAAAGAAGCGCATGGAGTGCTTGCCAGATTCCCTGTCCCCTGTCACCATGTTTTCACTCCTGATGCCAAAAGAGTGCAATACTAGATTGCAGACTTTGTCAATACTGTACTTGGCCCTCAATGGCAGCCAGCAACCTGCCCACTGAGGCAGACAGATGGGTGTGCTAACTCGCAACACTCCTGCAGCTTCGGGGCAACGAGAGCTGCTGCCTCCCACATACCTGCCTGCTGCTCCAGTTCCTCCCTGTGCATGTGGACAAAGACCCTCATTACTGACAGCACAGGGTCCTTTTGTGCCTGGCGCTGAGCAGGTACCTGGTCTCTGGCTGTCCTCCAAGTGCCTGTGGCCTGAAGAGTTTCTTTCCCCACCAGCCACCAAGCTGTTGCAGTGAGGTGCTCACTAGCCTGTGCTCCCAAATGTCCCAATGCTTCCATTTACACTGAGGTGTCAGTATTTGAGTCTGTTGGAGTGCAGGAGTCTGTCATGTCAATGCTTCCTCTGACACCTTGGTACTTCCATCTTCAGAGGTTAGGGGGATGGTTTCTTTGTGGCAGCATGGTGGCTCAGTGGTTAGCACTGCAGCCTCACAGCACCAGGGACCCGCGTTCGATTCCAGCCTTGGGCAACTGTCTGTGTGGAGTTTGCACATTCTCCCTGTGTCTGTGCGGGTTTCCTCCGGGTGCCCCGGTTTCCTCCCACAGTCCAAAGATGTGCAGGCTAGGTGGATTGGCCATGCTAAATTGCCCATAGTGTTCAGGGGTGTGTGGGTTATAGGGGGATGGGTCTGGGTGGGATGCTCCAAGGGTTGGTGTGGACTTGTGGGGCCAAAGGACCTGTTCCCACACTGTAGGGATACTAATTTCTCAGGGAACCAGATGTTTTACTGCTGACATAGTGATACTCAAAACTCACGAGAGAGATCGTATCAAGGCCATAGTTGGAAATTCTGTGCAATGCATAAGACTGACGGTGGGGGTTACAGTGAGGGCTACAGTGGAATAAAGAGTGGGACTTACTCAGTTGGCATGTCATGAATGTACAGGCATCTCCACAAGAGCAGTCCCAGTCTTCTCCTGGAAGTGCCAAGATTTTCTAGTTGTGGATGGGGAGCCTGATGTTGGGCTCCCCTCCACCCAACCAGGCTCTTTCTATCCTGTTATGGTCTAATTCCTCCTGTAATTAGAGAAAAGGAAGGAATGAGTAAGATGCAAATTGCTGGCACGGCTGTTAATGCTGAAGCAAGTCAACAAAAGGTGATGAGGTGATCCAAGGGAATGAGGAGGCATTGCAAAGGCCATGGATATGTCGTGAGGTGCAGGAAGGGGAGGGGTGGCATGTCAGGGAAGATGTCACATGTAATACTGAGAGTGGCAGGCAAGAGTGCCAGTGAGAGATGGGTGCACTAGCATAGATAGTGAGAGTAAGGTTGCAGAGCAGCACGGAGGTCATTGGCTTTCTTATGGCACTGTTGACCTTTCTCCCAGACCATTGAGACAGCAGTGACCCAGATTGCAGCTTCAGACCAGGCTGCCAGAGTCTGGTGGCTCAGCTTTTTCAGTGAGTCCTCCAAGAAGAGGACTCTTCTATTATACATCACCTCCTCAAACGGATGTTACAAGTGTGAGGTATTTCATTTGATAGCCACTGAATGGCCTAGGAACAACATGTGCTAAGATAGGAATAGAAAACAAAAACCAAAGAACTGTGGATGTTGGAAAGCTGAAATGAATACAGAAATAGCTGGAGAAACTGAGCAAGTCTTGCAGCATTTGTGGAGAGAAAGCAGACCCAATGTTTCTGGTCCAGGAACCCGTCACAGGAATGGAATTGGATATGAAGGACATCACAGGCATCGGGTCAATAATTAATGACATGCGGTTGATACAATAGGATGAGAAATCCCGCAAAGCTTTGCAGCAGGAATCCCTCCAAAATACTTGATGCAACTCCAACTTAAACTAAAAAAAATTATGCTTCGGCCCTAAAGACAGAAATTGCTGGAAAATCTCAGCACGTCTGGCAACATCTGTGAACACTGAAGATGGCTCATTGGACCCAAAATGTCTGATTTCTCTCCACAGATGCTGCCAAACCTGCTGAGCTTTTCCAGCAATACTTGTTTTCTGTTTCTCACTTCCAGCATCCGTAGTTCTTTCAGTTTTTATCATTCAGCCAAATGCTTTGGCCCGGGAGTCAGATGGGCTTTTCATGACAATCATGTTTGCCTCTCACCCACATTAATTTTTTAACTTCAACTTTAGTTTAATTCAGCGAATTTAAATTTCCCAGTTGCCTTGGGGCAATTTGAACTCATGTCTCCAGTCAAGTTCAAGCCTCTGGATTCGTAGTCCTGTAACATAATCACTGTGCTGCTGATATGGCACATTTGAATTCAGTTTCTCATGCAATTTAGGGCTTTAAAGTGTGGAACACAAAAGGATACTTAAGTTTAGGTTGTAATGTGTCCAAACTACTCTTAAAAAACTGAGCACAGAAGCTGGTTACTAGTTCTGCAAGTTCAAGAGCATTGGTATACACAGTCACTTCCTCAATCTCACATTGTCCTTTCAACATCTTGATCTGAACCAATTAAAACAAAAAGCAATCAAGACACAGGGCTTAAATGGCAACATTAGCCATGTTTGGCAGGGTCAAGTTCATAGTGTAAGTGGACTGTGACTTAGTCAGAGGCTAAGCAGCATTTATCCAGGTATGTTACAATCATTTCACATTTCCATCGCTGTTACATGTCCATTGAACAAACATTACACGTATGGAATAAAGTTATGTATTCCTGATAGTACCTAGAAAATTTAGAGAAAAAAGATCACTTCCTACATAATTGTTTTTCTGTGTGTTGAATATAAGTCAATCTTTCATATTAAAAAGAAGAGGTACAGTGATGAAGCAATTATTGGCAGAGAAGGCCATTATGGAGTGGAATATTTTTTAAACTTTTAGTCTGTCCAGATGAATTGTCAAAGATATCTTCCAGTTCTTCTAGAGAAAGCTGACATTTCAGGTCGGGACCCTTCTTCTGCTCCTCTGATGCTGCCTGGACTGCTGTGCTCCTCCAGCTCCACACTGTGTTATCTCTGACTTCAGCATCGGCAATTCTTACTATCATCCAGTTCTTCTATCCCCGTTTCAGTGATGAATACAGCATAGCAATATCTTAAACAGAATTTTAAACAGCAAACCTCTGAACACCAAAGCAAAGGGCATAAACCCAGAATTTTAACGTGGATTCTTCCAATTTTATGCTGTGCTTCAGCAAGAGATCAATCAGATCAGAGGATCTGAAATCTGAAATTTAAACTCTTTAATACTCTTTGATCTCTTTCATAAAGTGCAATATACACTCAAAACCTGGACAAATGCCATCTCCATGTTTATGCTCGAGACAGAAAAGGAAACATTGGGATCCAACATAGAAAGTACCAAATTGTGGAAATCCTCTGTAGTACTTCTTCCTCAAAGACGACCTTTTACAACATCATCATCCACTAATGTTGAAGAAACTTCAGAAACCTGATGAACTATCATGAATCTGAGGCAAACTTCATCAAACTGCAATTCATAAGTATTGTGGGAACTGTGATAAATAATGACATTTTATATAATTTTTTAACATCTATTAGCAGTAAAGTCTTGATTCCAAATATTGTCCGAGTGAAGCAAGTGAACTGGATTTCTACTTATTTCAATATCAACTACTTCTTTCAGAATATGAACATTCCTGCTATCAATATGAGCTTCTATCGATACTTCAGAGCCTCTACGGAACCTCTTTTATAGAATAACCAAGAAATGTGTCAGTAATCAGAGCAGAAGCTTTCAAACATGTTAGTAAAGCTGACCAGATAAGTTGTAAAGCTCATGAAAAATCCTAGGATTCAATCTACAGTTAACCCCAGTAGAAATAGAAGATAGAGGGCTTTAGACCATACTTTTGCATCACAGATTCCCTAGCTAATTTAGAAATCTGACAAAAAGGTTATCATAACATAGCAATGTTTGAGAGTAATTACATAAGGGTAAGGTAGGCATCAATGGCATGAAAAAATAATGCATGAGGTGTGGGAGTGTTAAATCTTTAGAAAGAAGGATGGAAGGTTATTGCGTGTTAAGGGAGTAGTGTGGCTTCAATGTTGGATATGGAGCTTTTGTTCTCTTCATCAGAAGATTGGTTTGGGATTAGTTGTGGGAATATTGTTTAAAGACAATGATGAATATGCCTGGGGTTGACAAGGCAGAAAAGAAAGATGTGAGCAGTACACTGCCTACCATGTTATGTCATCCTGTGCCTGAGAGAGTTGGAAATCAATGCCAACACTATTTCTCTAGGTTGTCGGAGGTCAGTCATCTCAGGTCCAAAACATCTCTGCAGGAATTTCTCAGGGTAGTGGCCTAGGCACTACCATATTCCACTGCAACTTCAATGATGCCAGAAGTGGGGATGTTCACTGATGATTGCACAAATGTTCAGCACAATTTGCAACTCCTCAGGTATTGAAGCAGTCTGTGCCCAAATGCAGCAAGACCTGGACAACATCCAATGCCATGTAATGATTACTTCCATCACAGGAGAATCTACCATTGCCCCTTTGACATTTAATGGCATCACCATCACTGAATCCTCCACAATCAACATCCTGGGGATTATCATTGACTGGAAACTGAACTGACTGGTCATATAAATACTGTGGCTACAAGAGCAGCTCAGAGGCTAGGAATGTTGCAGCAAGTGTCTCACCTCCTGACTCCCCAAGGCCTATCCACAGGACACAAGTCAGGAGCTTGACGGAATACTCCCCATTTGCCTGGATGGGTGCAGTTCCAACAATACTTCAGAATCTTGATACCATCTAGGATAAAGCAGCCCACTTGATTGGCACCACATTCATGAACATTCAGTTTCTCCAGCACCAAAGCTCAGCTGCAGCAGATGTACTGCTGCACAACATGCCCTATGGATAACCGCTAAAGCTCCTCAGATAATACCTTGCAAACTCATGACCACTGCCACTTAGAAGGGTAAGGGCAGCAGACAAATGGAAACACCAATCCCTGCGAATTCCCTTCTAAGTCATTCACCATCTTGACTTGGAAATATATCACTGTTCTTTCACTGTCGCTGGATCAAAAATCCTGGAATTCCCTCTCCTAACAGCATATTCGTCAACCTACAGCATATGGACTGCAGCAGTTCAAGAAGACAGCTCACCACCACCTTTTCAAGGGCAATTGAAGATGGGTAATAAAAGCTAGCCAGCCAGTGACGCTCACAGCCCTTGATTGAATGATATTAAAAATTTACATTCTATTAAATAATATAGGCTGAGCAGTGCCTTTAAAAAGCTGCATAGACATTTCGTGCTGGTTCAAATGTTTACATCATATTCACTAGAATAAATTCAAAATACTGGGAATCTGAAATAAAAATGAAGTGTTGGAAATACGCATCAGGTCAGACAGCTAACAAGCTCACAAGCTACTGCTCACTTTAACTTTGCATTCACCTCTCACCAAAGCTGATGGACTACAGTTCTCATTATTGTGTACATCATGTCCACGCAAACCATCTCGCCAACTTCATCCTTCTAAACTATTAACACTTCATGCCCTCCGTGATTCTGGTTCATTCACTCAGGACACCTCTCCACTTTCCTGCTCATGTATCATCACTTAGCTATCTTTTGTCCTCTTCCATCTACTCAATCCTCTGCTTTGTCTTATTGAAGGAAACGTTGGTCCATAACTGGAATGAGAGATTCAAGATCAGCAGTGGGGTGGTGGAAGCAGGCCTCTCACTCTGCATGAGGAGAAGATACCCAGGTTAGCTGGAGAGCATGGCCACTCACCGCAATGTTAAATCAACCCAGCAAGATTGACTGGGCTGTGCTATGCTCCTCTCTTTTTAACACCAGAGCTAATTCATTCTTAATCTGCACAAGCTTTGATCGCTCTTAGACAACTAATTATCTCTCTTCTCTTATACAAGCACAAGAAGAGAACAGCAACAGAGACTTCCTGTTTCACTTTCATTTCTGCAGAGAAAGCCAATGAGTGTTCAAAGGATGCACTGTTCAGACTTAGACCTAATTCAGAGAGTTTCAGCTTGGTAGTTAGTCTTTCTAGATTAGGTGGGGGAGCAATGGCCTAGAGGTATTATCGCTGGACTGTTAATCCAGAGACCCAGATAATGTTCTGGGGACACACATTCAAGTCTCACTGTGACAGGTGTTGGAATTTGCATTCAATAAAAATCTGGATTTAAGAGTTGTCTAATGACGACCATGTATCTATTGTTGGTTATCGGATAAACCCAACTGGTTCATCAATGCCCTTTAGGGAAGGAAACTGCCATCCTTACCTGGTCTGGCCTACATGTGACGCCAGACCCACAGCAATTGCTTCACTGTTAACTGCCCTCTGCACAATTAGGGATGGATAAAAATTGCTGGCCTATTCAGCGATGACCTCATTCTGTAAACGAATAATTAATAAAAAGCACAATACAGTGTGCGCATCATTGATATGTGGCTTGTAGATGAAGAAGCGTCCCAGGTCTCTGATAGTCACGGCAACCAGAGAGCAGGTCCCCGCTCAGCCCCAAGTAGAAGACAATCCTATGTTGTTGGACACAAATGGATTTGTCAAAATGTCCAGACGGACGCAGGAATACCAGTGCCCAAATGACTGTGGCCAACCCTCCAGATTGGAATTGGATGAGTCACTTAACTGACTACTATAGCACTCTCTGACTGACTGTAATACACCTTCACCTAAAGAAGTATAGCTCTCTTTTGACATTCATATTTGCTTAAAGCACTTGCTGAAAGCTGTTGGCACATGCAGCAGGGTGTGCTGTTGACACAAACCAGTGGTACACTGTGAAATGTCTACTTCCTTGGTCATTCAGCATTCCCTACTTTGACAAGCTGCCTACCTCTCCCTCTGCAATAAAAAGCAAAAACCCAAAAATACCAGCATTCTCCATATCAGTGGTGAAGTTATTGAGAGTGTGCTAAGAAAGCAATGTGAAGTCAACTGGTTGGCAACTTCCACAAAGCACGTGAACATGAAGAAAGCAAAATAAGAGTGTCCAGATCCTTGAGATGCATGAATGTCTCTGCATACAAAGCAATCTGGCAGACACATGAAAGTTGTCAGTGTCCATGAGCTCCTAAATAAATGTTTAAGAGCTGAAGTGGTGTGAGAGTTGATTTGACGGGCAGGCATGAGGCTGGTTGCTTGCCAATGCCAGCTGGCGTGGAAGAAGGGTCGTAAAGGATTGGAGCATGTCGGGACAATGTGATGAAGAAACAGTGGATGATGGCTGGGACAAACAATCGGCATACTGCACTCACCAGCCATTCTCTCTGACATACATGTCAGGAATTTATGTCATCCAGTTTCTCAGGGAAGGAGAGAATTGCAAGTGGTGAACAAAATAAGGCAGATTGGATTTTAACAAGATCCAAACGCTTGGAAATAAGGCACTATTGGTCAATGGCAAAATTCCAAGGTCGCATTAATGGCTTGAAGGGGATATCACAAAGGTTTTTCTTGACATCAATATACCTTTCTTTTTCATTCTTGCAATATTTTCCTATGATTTCTCACCATGCTCATGTCACACCAGGAAGGAGTAAATTCTAACCAGAGAACCAAACCTGTGGGTGATATGTTGCCTCCCTTTGTGGACTTTAGCCAAAGTGAGAACAAGAATATAAGAGTAAAATAAAACAAGAAAAACCTCTAGAACTTAAAATAAACAAGGCAGAGTTTGTAAATCATACAGGAGCAACTGGAAAGGCACCCACTAAAAAACATGTCAGCACTTAAAAGGCAACCTCTTAAGAAACAATACATTGATCTTAAGCTTATTAAATAAAATGTCAAGCACCACTGCTACATGAAACCTTATAATGTGCAACACATACACATATGGGAAATTTAACAGCCAGAATAAATGTTCCCATTTGTTTTCTCTACATTTGAAAACCAATAATTTTCAAATTAGTAAAGCCTAAATCCTTGATTTATTATAATTTACAAGTTAATTTAGCCTTCCCTCCACAAACTAGGAGAGGTACAGTGGCAAACATCAAATTCTGCTCGACTTTGCCTTTCATCCACTCCAATTTCTTAAAATATTACAGTGGATTACCCTTACTACAGCTTGTTACTGGAGTGAAAATGTTACACCTTTAAGATAATGAAATGCACCTCAGAAATTTCTTGTAAACTGTTCTAAATTAGTGACTAAAGAATTAATCTGGCATTTTAGAATTATATTTTGTGTTTACTTGAAGTGTAACTGATATTAAAGCTAACTTTCAGTGGTTCTAATGCAGTGCTCCGTTAATTTATTTATTACCTTTATACTATTATGTGTTTTTACATGTATGGCATGTTCCTATGATGGTGAATAACATTGCTTTTCAAGGCACTAAAGTAAGTTTGGTGCTAGAAGGGTTCAGTAATTTCTATCTGATTTATTGACAAAAGTAAATATTATTCTGCTGAAGGGAATATCCTTACAATTTGTAAGATTGACATTCTAAGTAAAAGCAACATTCATCTCAGATAACAGCATAAAGACTGAATGCACACCCAACAGCATTTTCTAGAGTGATATATAATTCTTTCTCGTAAATGGAATTTGCCTTAATTTATTACTCACTGGCTGTGGAAAGTAATCCTAAAACCTAATTCTTTTCATGTCAACACATTGCTACCAAATGCACAGGTAGTTCATAGATAATTTAGTTTATTGATTATTACTCTTCTAAAGATCAGTTTTTAGTACGAGAAATAATTTAATTGAAACATATTAAAAGGAAATTCTTTTCCAAGGATTTGAAATGTCAACAGATTAAAATAAACTTCCCGTCATGTTAAAAGCGATTTTTTTTTCACTTTATCCCTGAATGTTTAGAATGCTACTGTTGCCTTGACAATCAGTTTTCTCTTGGTTACTTACTTAATTTGTGATTTTTTAAAATTCACTGGTAGGACGTAGACATAGCTAGCTGGCCAATTTTTATTAGTCGTCCCTGGTTGCCCTTGGGACAGTGATGGTAAGCTGCCTTCTTGAGTTGCTTCAGTCCATGTGCTGTAGGTTGGCCCACAATGTCCTTAGGGAGGGAATTCCAGAATTTTGACCCAGAGACAGTGAAAGAACAGCAACACATTCCTAAGCCATGATGATGAGTGACTTGGAAGGGATTTTGTAGGTGGTGGTGTTCCCATGTATCTGTTGCCCTTGTCCTTCTAGATGGAAGTAGTCGCCGGTTTGGAAAGTACTATCTCACAATCTTCGCCTGTGGCTAGGCCAGTTAAAAAGGTAAAAACTCAAAGAACTGTGATTGCTGTAAATCTGAAACAAAAAACAGAAATTGGTGTAAACACTGAGTAGGTCTGGGAGCATCTGTGGAGAGAAATCAGAATTGTCGTTTCAGTTCACATGACCCATCCTTGGAACTTCGACCTGAAATGACAATTCTGATTTCTCTCCACAGATGCTGCCAGACCTGCTGAGTTTTTCCAACAATTTCAGATAAAAAGGTATTCTTCTTATTACATGTGTGATAACACAAATCTACCTAGTTGCTGATCTTATGAACTAGTCGCTAATCTTATGAACTAGTCAAGATTTAAAAATATCCAAATAAATTAAAAGCATCACTGGGGTGATTTGATCCCAATTATAGAGTGTAAATTGTTTATTTTTAAGCAACCACTGTTCAAGGGGGGTGATTTGCTAATGTATCCCATACACTGCCAACTAAGCATTAGGAGACCAAGGTTCCTATATATCCCTAAAGTGAGAAAGCATCATTTTAATTTTCTCTAAATTGATGAACCATGAGTAGACCCTCAAGGATGTGTGTTTACTGGTGTTGTGATGTCTTTAGTAGCAACAAGAAAATGTATTCTATCTCAATACATGGGCAATAATAATCCTTTAACTCTTCTCAAGCAGCTTGTACACACTATTCAAAGATTTGTGCATTCAGCTGTGATAGGCAGATCAGTAATAGGATGATTAGGAACAATTGATATTTTGATATTTTAGGATTTTTTTCAGGAGGATGAATTTGTAATTGTTCTTGTCCCACACTCTGCTACAAGTAGACAATTTACACAATTTTCTGATTATCCTGCAGTGCTATAATCAATACCATGGAAGAAGAGGGTCTGCAGGACCCCCATAATGAAATGATCCCTAGGTATTTCCTCCTGTGTGCCTTTATCTGCCCAGTGTCTGGGTGATGTGTAGTGAGACCAGAAAGCAACAAAACCTTTTGTCATTGTATTTTGACTTGCTGGTGATATCATATGGTTCCACATGACCTTCCTCAATTTTGGAATTCTATTAGCCTATGACTTAGACTGTAAGCTGCCAGATTTATTAAATAGTAAATGGATCAGTGAACAGTAGCAATATCACACTGTAGAATTGCAGTTATATCAGCTTCTCAAAAGATAGAAAATAGCAGTCGCATCTGCTGGGCTAATCTTCAATGTGTACTAGACCTTGCACAGTCACTGAATATTAATCACAATTTATGATTGCTGCTGACCTTCCATGCAGCCTTTATGACCAATTTAGTTTCTCCTCGATAGCTTCAGAGGGGCTACTCAAATGGAAAAAAGGCAGTCTGACATGTAGTTTAGGAACTTCTGCCCAGTAATGTTGTTCCAAGACTTCTGCCCATTCCTCTGACATTGACAAAGCTCAAGTCAGTTTCGTTGTGAGAAACACCTAGGGTGGATCTTATCAGTCACTGAATGACGTGGGCTATGGCAAAATGAGCAATAGAATTGGAGGGTGTGTTCATCAGCGTAATGTTGAGATCGCCTTGCCAGATCCTGTTCACTTTTCCTCAAGCGATATGAAAAGAATCTCGCTGCCTAGTGGTGAGTTCCCAGTGGACACTCACTATTGCTTGTTAAACAGACAGTTAACAGCCTATCTCACCAGAGCTTGCAAGCTTACCAAACCCGCCGCACAATCTGGTCATCAGGAAAACTTGACATGGAAAGCAGTGTGGATTCTTGAAGGGTTCAATGCACCACTTGCTCCAGGAGATCCACATTGGCAATGGATACACTGGAGAGCAGGCCATAGTTCATCAGCACCAACCACATGTCCCCTTCCATCACAGACATTGGAACTCCACTTTCAGGGAGGCATTATCACCGCTATAACTCCCTCCAATGCCTCAGCAATGTGCCCAGCAAGAGCAGACTGGCCTTGCCAGGTACTGCATAGGGAAAGGAACCAGTTACAAAGCATAGAGCAAGCAGCTTAACAGGGTTGCTCTGGTTCTTTCTCTATGCATATTCACCTGGGTTCTAAAGGTACGCCCTCAGCATCCTTTAGCTTGCCCTGCAGTGCCTAGCCTTCCATTGACACTGACACGGTCAGATAGCCAGGAAGGTGGCCATGCTTGAGCAACAGTTTTCAGTCAAGGGCACATATATCTTGTCAAATGTCAATGTGCCACATCACTCGAGCACCCACTCTATGTGACCTCAGAGTTTGCATCAGGTAGCATTTGCAGCAAGCAGTGGGACATGTCTGAAAGCCTAAGGGGAACAGACTGCAGTGAAATCCATGGGAGTACCAGTCAAGGAAACCCAGCACGGTTAATCAAACAGCCTCCATTCCAGTGCTGGGCTTCGGCCACAGTTAGGCACACAATCATGGTAACATTGCACGGGGGGACCATGCCTCTATTTTGCAGGATGCAGGTCACTGTCAGTCCTTTGTCTCCGCAGGAGTCACGGTCAGGGACATGTGTGTGCACTAGCCAGGGGTCTGGGTAGGTCAGGGCTAGTTCTGGCAAGTCAGATCACCTGAGGGGGATCACATCCATTCACATACATTAAGGGAGATGGGGAAGGAAGGTCGAGGGAAGTTGGGACTGGAGGAACGGGGGACAGGTAGGCAGTTTTAATCACGTGAGAAAGAGAAAGTCCTGGGGGTTAACAGAATGGGCATCTGGAAAGGTGAGGGTGATGTTGGAACGCCTTAACACTGAGACTGAAAGCCACTTGCAGAAGATCATTCACTGTCTTGCCAAACCTGAAGCGCACAGTGTATAATATTGAGGAGAATGACTGCAAAGGGACTCACAAGGGGTGGGGTAAGTGAGCTAACTTTGTGAGAAAGGTGGCTCCACCTGCAGCTGTCACGAAGGAACAACACTGTCCTCCCAACAAAAATGTTGGCCGCACAGACATGCATGGTGCCTAACCCCTGACCATTCTGCAGCATTAATCAACTCGGTTGCACCTTCCTGTCATTGTCACTGATGGGGAACACACTAAGACATACTCTCTTGCACAAACAGCCAGCTGAACACTAGGCAATGATAATGGGAGGGACACTATGGTGTCAGAATGAGCACTGCTCCTCTCCACCACCCTATCCACAAGGTCCCTCTCCACAGCTACCTCTGCTCTTTCATGATATATTTGGTGATCATCACAGACATCTGACAACCGTGCTGTGATGTCACAGAGTGCTACAAAGCATTTCCAACCACAGCAGAGACAGGGAAATCCACGTGAATAGTCAAACACAAGGGTTTATGAAATGGTAAAATTATTCACGTATTATTAATTGTGGAGTAAACTTCAAACACGAAAGTGGTATATTGTGGTAAGCAAACTATTCACATCAGATGCAATGATCGACAAATGATGAACAAGTTTTCCAGCTCATGCAGGGTTAGCAGTCTTGGAGAATGGAGGTAACAAGATGGAATGAGGGAAAGGTTTGCATGTGGCATTGTGGGTATCAGAACGTAAACAGTGATGGGAAGTGGTTGCAGTTGCACAAATAAGTGTGTGGTAGCAGAGCCCAGCGTGTTATACTTATCCTGATGGAGTGAAGAAGATCATTGACCTTCTTCATGCGCCATTGCTCAGTCTTCCTCATACTGGAGATGGCACTGATCTGAATGGTGATCAGATTGGCATTCTACGGTGGTACGGCCTCCTGTCTTGGTCCGCCAGCAAGTAGACCCTTCTCCTCTCCACCAGCCTGTCCACAAGGTCCTTCTCCACAGGTCCCCTTCTCTGCCATCTCTGCCACCACCTGGCAAAGTCAAACAACATAGCTTGTGGGTAGCAGCATTTGTACACATATACAACAGGCTCTGAAAGATGATGTGGCCCCAGGTGATGCTGGTCCTATGGAGGACACCCCGAGTGACAATTATTCTATAAACAGTGCATGCTAAGATGGAGCAGAGATAAGAAGTGAGTCCCATTCATCAAATCGTAATGATTACAGTTGGTAACATACAGTGAGAAAACCCACTCAGCCTTATAGGAAAAACCACTCCACCAAACACAATGCAACTTGCTCATAGCCAAAGAAATTACAAGATTCAACTCCGTGTTTTGTTGGAAGCTTAATTATATGGAGCAGGTGACATTCCAAGTTACCCTCTAAGTAACTCTTGCCGGGAGTCTTTCCTCTATTATTACCAGCACTGCAGTTTGTACTTCTGCAGAAGTGGAAGCACTGACTGGCAGATCTTGATCGGTGCCCAAAAATTACACCGTGGTTTGATTGATATTCTTCAATCCCAATTTACACAGGGTAGTGAGTCTGTATCCCCTTTACATCAGATACACGAGCTCTCCATTTCAAAGACCACCAAGATGGCGGTGACCCAGACATTCACAAAGTGGGGCAATACGTTCTGCTCCTCACTTTTCCATTTATTGCCACCTGAAAATAGTGACGAATATTAGTGCTGTGATTGACATTTTTAGCACTTGAATATTGCTACCACAGTTATTGTCTGTTTGACATACTGCCATAGAAATGGTGTTCATCAACATTAATCCTCCTGCCTTGGTCATACTGCAGCAATGTATCTCTGGGACATTTCTTGCAAACTCCAATGAGACTCATCAGCCCAATGACATGGTATGTCTGTTTCTTGCAGCTTTCTTGGCAGTTTTATGACATCTGATATCATCATTAGCAGTCATTTGCCTAAACAGTTCACCCGTACCAAGATACTGTTTGTAGGTTTTACATGCTGCTTGCTTTTCTTATGAACTGGATTACTTCCACCTTTTTTCCCATTATCTTTCAAATGCATATCTATGCCTTGCATTGCATTTCTATATACTATACATCACATTATTTTCTCTTATTTGTTGTTGGACTTTGTAATCATATGAACATACAAATGCATGAAACAGTTGAATTAGTAGAACATTTGGCCCATCAATCGTGCTCCACCATTCGATATGATCATGGTTAATATCATAATATTTCAAATTCCACATTCCCATCTACCCCAATAACTCTTGACTCCTTTTTGTAACAAGAATCTATCTACCTAAAATATTCAACAATCCCACTTACACTGCCCTCTCAGGCAGAGTTACACCAATGGCTCAGAGGAGCGACTCATTCACACAGTTGGTTAATTTGTAATGACAAGAAGATAGATAAAAAAGCATGGTGTGAACAAAATATAAGGAATTTCTAGGTGAATATAGATAGGTAGAATGAGTAAAAATGTGGCAGGTGGAGAATAATGTAGGAAATCTGAAATTGTTCACTTTACCAGGAAGAATGGAGTAGACCATTACTTAAATGGAAAATGACTGTGGAATCTGAGGCGCAGAGGAACCTAAGTGTTCTAGTGTAGAATCACAAAAGTTTGTCATTTCAAATTAACCAACTGTGCGAATGAGTCGCTCCTCTGAGCCATTGGTGTGAATTGCAAAGAAATTGAGGACCCAGCATAGTCCCTTATGTGACTCTACTCGTTATATTCTGCCAATCAGAAAGACTCACTTATGCATACTTTTTTTTTGCCAGACAGCTAAACTTACATCTATGCTAATAGGTTATCCCTTACACCATGAACACTTACTTTGCACAATAATATTTGAATATAGCGTCTTATCAGATGCCTTCTGGAAATTCAAATGCAGTACACTTATATGTTCTCCTTTATCCAAACCACATATTACTCCTTCAAAGTAGTCTAATAGATTTAATAAACAAGTCTTCACTTTCACAAAACTATGTTTACATTCCTGAATTATAATTCTTTTAAGTACTTAGCCATGACCTCTTTAATAACCAATTCTACCGATTTCTCCCCAACAGACATAAAGCTAACTGGCTAATATTTTCCTGTTTTCTGCCTCAACCCTGTCTTAAAGCTGGGGCTTACATTTGCTACTTTACAGTCTGAAGGAATGTTTTCTGAATTCAGGGGATTTTGGAAAATTAACATCAATTCTTCTGCTAATTCATTGGCAAACTCCTTTAAAAGTCAAGGATGAAGCCCATCTGGACCCAGCTACTTGTCAGCCCATCGCTGCTAGTCTGCCTAGTACCACTGCCTTCATGACTGCAATTTTGCAGTTTCTCTCTCCATTTCACCTCTTAATTTGTAGCTAATTCTGGACTGTTATATTTGTATCCTTTATAGTGAAAACATCTTGCTGCTAACCCTCTTCAAATGTTAAGTTATCCACTATTGCACCCCTTCAGAATCTTCTGGTATGTCTGATTTCATGCAACCATCAAGGAGCTGTATAACTGAATTCCTCAATCCCTCTTGTAATAAAGGATAGGTAGGGAAATTTTAAAACTGGTGAAATTCATGTTTAGACCATCGGACTGTGGCTCGCGAAGTGGAATATGAGGTGTTGCTCCTCCAGTTTGAGGGTGGTGTCATTGTGACACTGGAGGAGGCCCAGGACGGACTTGTCACCCAGGGAGTGGGAGAGGGAGTTAAAATGGCTCACGACCAGAAGGTGTAGTCGTTCGTCGCTTACAGAGTGCAGATGCTATACAAAAAAGTCTCCCAGCCTTCACTTGGTCTCACCGATGTAGAGGAGGCCACATTGGGAGCAGTGGATGCAGTAGACCATGTTGATGGATGTGCAGGTGAACCCCTGTCTAATGTGGAAGGTTAGTTTTGTGCCTTGAATCGAGGTGAGGGCAGAGGTAGAGGGGCAGATGTAGCACTTCCTGCAGTTGCAGGGAAAGGTACTGCGGGTGGTCGAGTTAATGGGGAGTGTGGAGCGGATGAGGGAGTCTTGGAGAGAGGGTCCCTATGAAAGGCAGAAAGGAGTGGGGAGGGAAATATCTCTTTGGTTTTGGGGTCGGATTGTAGGTGGCGGAATTGGCAGAAAATGATATGGTGGATGTGGAGGTAGGTGGGGTGATATGTGAAGACAAGGGGGATTCTGATTTTATTTTTGTTGGGGGAGGGGGTGTGAGGGCAGAAGTGCGGGAAATGCAAGAGATGCGGTCGAAGGCATTTTTGATCACCAGAGGGAGATGGTTACGGTCCTTCAAATACAAGGACATCTGGGATGTTCGGGAGTGGAACACCCCATCTTGGGAGCAGACGTGGCGGAGGCGGAGGAATTCTGCTGGAATGGGTTTCATTTGAATTACACTTGGACAACTGACCTGGCAAAACAAATAATCAGGACTGTGAATAGGTTTTACACTAAATGGTGAAGGAAAGGGAGATTTCGGGCAAGGAAAGTTTTAAAATGCAGTTGAGAAAGGACAAAGAAATGGAGTAGATGAGTAAGACCGCTAATGATGCCTGGAGTGTGCCTGGAAGGTACAGAGTTTACAAACGTAGGAGTACATGAACAAATTGAGTTAGAGCAGGGAAGGAGAGAATTAAATGATCTCTATTAGAGTGCTGAAGTTGGAGGTATTCAATCATGAATATTTTCAAATCCAGACCAAAGAATAAACAGATAAATAGTAATTATTGTTGCTGATACTCGAGGTTATGGTCACATGATGAAAGATTTGGTACTCCTTTTTGAAGTAAATACATCTTTTCGCTGGGTTAAGATAGTGAACAGAGAAATGTCATTTGCATTGTTCTACCAGCATTGCTATTACTTATAACTAGGCAAATTACCAATCATTATTTCTAGATTATATTCTAATTTACTTCATCAATCCAAGAGATTAAGCTACAAATCATACTCATTGCTTGTGTGGGCAGAATCATAAGCTGAAACAATATCATTTATCATGCCACGCAGTCATTGGTACCTGTTTAATCAGAATGCCACCAGACTTGAATTAATTCATGATTTTCTACCTGCAACTGAAGTTCAGACTCACAGTGGCAAAGTACTTCAGGATGCCCAAATGTTTGTGAGGATATTAACTTTCAAATATGATTTGGCTGGCTGCCAGTTTTATCACGCAGATCGCTTGCTGTGAATATTCCCTCTGAGCTCCATATGGCAACAACTTACAGAAATATTTCAAGTGTTACCATTAATAACCAGGGACGTTCTGAGATACAAGAAGTTTTCAGCTTGCTACTAGTGTTGAGTGGATGGTCTGACTGACAATCAACTATAAATTTTTTGCGAAGGTAATTTTAACGTAACTTGACTACTTAATCCCAGTCCAAATTAATATCATTCTCCAGCAATGACTGAACAAGTCAAATATTAATAATTGCAGTCAAATACATATATCAGATTGTTTTAGTGGATTAAATTGCTTTGTTCCAGTCCTATCCTGATTCTGGGAAGTTCTGATTGTTTTTTTAAAATTAAAAGCATCACCATCTTCTTTGTTAGGAGCAAAGCCATGGAGGATAATCTCCCCAACCCTCTATTGCACCATTACCGAGAATAACACGATATATTTTATCAAAGAGCAGCAGTTGTCTAGAGAGCATCATGCTGATGCTCTTTTCTTTCTCTTTCTCTTTGCCAATGGATGGGTGAATCCACAGCACAGTCCTGTGGGATCTACATCAAACAACAGCTGCAGAAACATAGATTTGAGTTCATAGAAAAAGCTCTCTCAGGAGCATTCCATCAGCTACAAATGTTAGGCATTGGTTATTGGAAAATATTCAGGGAAGCAGTGTTGTAAAAGCATATTTTATAATAAACCTAGGAAAAAGTCATCACATCACATCTACTTTTCCATAGTTTGTTAAATGTGATAGATCACAACAGTACAGCCTATTGACGGAACTCTCCATTATTTACAACACATACTTGCCTGCAGTAACACCCATCAAAGTTTCTAACAAATGATAATTTGCAAAAATAATGTCAAAATTTGCTTTAGTACAATTGGGATGCAAAAAAATGATCAGTATACCACACAAATACTGTAATTTCTAACAACTTTGTCAAATTGATCAATATTGCCTTTTACTAACATATTTTCATTGTTTATTTCTAAATAAATATTTGAAACAAAGCTTCCGGAAATATATTTATAATAACAAATGTCAAGATTATTTTACTTGCAGCTGCTCACTTCTCCTCCTGGAATTAGCAGTAGATTAAAAACTTTACAAACTTTTAATATTTTCTGACCTATTGGTTTAAATTAGAGGAAACAACATTTACTTTTTCATTTGTTTAATTTCACATTTGATGTTACTTTTGTACTCACTCGACAGTATGCACGTTTGCACTCACCCAATTATCCTCACAGTAATCTAGGGTATGAGGTGTCATTGGTGCAGTAAGGCAAGGAATCAAGCATGGAAGAATGGGTAGATATCTGATAGAGAAGGAAAAGGTAGACAACGAAGCAGTTATATAAAATGGAGCTGCAGCAGAAAGAGTTACATAAGATCCAAATTGAAGCAAGACAAAGCAAGATTTGTTTATTCATTCACGGGTTCTGAACATAGCCACCATTTAGCACTCATCCTGACATAACTGAAAGGCTTGCCAGGCTATTTCAGAGGGAGAAAATGATTTCTTTTCCTAAAACATACTAGTAAATCAGATGGGTTTTTGCAACAATCTGATAATTTTGTGGTAACCATTTCTGATACTATCCTTTTATTTAACTTCTTTTTCAATTAATTAAAATGCACTTAATTAATTTTATTTAATTAGCAGAAGTTAAATTCCCTAGTTGTTATGGTGAAATTTAAACCAATGTCCTTGAATCATTAAAGGGAAAATATTTGCAAAGCTACAGAGGAAGGACAGAGGGGTGGGGCGAGTTAAATTGCTCATGCAGTGAAATGCCATTTACTTGATGAATTGAATGCTCTCTCCCTGTGCAGTAACCATTCTATGATTAGCCAAGAACTGGGTTAAGCGTTTAGTAAGTGAAATAACTCCACAAAGACCAGTATCCAGTCACCAAGCTATCCTTTCTTTACACCTGGTAAGCCCTTGACTCTGGTTCAGCCTCATCAGAGTCAACTCCCAAATTGAACAGGATGACTGACCCTCCTGTTTTATTCTGTCAGCCATGGCATCCTGACTGGATCAGATTAACAGCCCCAAACAGGAAACTCATATTCTATGGCTGACCTCATTACAGCCACTATAATAAGACTCTGGTCTGAGGCAGCAAAGTTGCTCAATCTGCAGACTGAAGGGTTCTTTGGTACCTGAGGCAGAAAGAAAGAAAGAACTTGTATTTGTCCTAGAACATTCCCCAAAGCACATGTCAGACAATAAAATACTTTTGAAATGTAGCCACCATTACAATGTAGATAAACACAGCTGCTAACTTGATCATGCCGTGGCTCTACAAATACTGGTGAGACAATTGATGACATAATGTGTTTTAGTGATTTCGTTGAGGGATTAGTGCTGGCCAGGATTTCAAGCAAAGTATCCTGCTCTTTTTTGAAAGCTGCAATGGGAGCTTTTAACCCACCTGCGAGGCATTGAGGGCTCAGTTTAACATGTTACCAGCTCGACAGTGCAGCAATTCTTTGACACTATTGGTAAGCGCGTGTGATATTACTCTGGTGCTCCCAACATTCATGAAGAATTGAGACAGACAGTACTCAGCAGAAATGAAGTCCACTACATTGGTAAAACTTCACAGAGAGAAAAGGACCTTTGTTTTGAAGTTTCTTCAATCTTCTGCTCGGCTTGGCAGCCCTATTCTCCAGCAGCTGTTCATTGCTGTTATTTCATGAAGTCACCCCATTCCATCCCCACCCCTGCAAGTCTGCTTCTAACAGACATCTCAGCTGTGCTACGACTGACATGCGTGCCTGTCACTTTAATTTAAATTTACTGACACCCCCAACCCATTCTGTCATGGAATTCTGATAAAATCAGACAGTTAAATGAACATCAAAAGAAGTCTTGAAAATCATCAATATTCAGCTCTGCAGTATAAATAAAAGTTAATACAAGAAAACTTATCATGCCGTAGTTTAATATCATAGGGTTCAATTAAGACCTTTATTGTTCTGAACTTAGAAATTACAAACCATCAACTGTCTGCTTGCCTGATGACTCAGCAAATGTATGGTTCTATAGCAAGATCAAAGATCAGAAAGGACACAGATCTGAGCCATTAGTTGATCATAGCCAGTGTGATGGGACGGCTCATACAAAGTGACACCAACTTTTGTTTAAAGAAGGAGAAAGTCATTTTGGATTCCCCAATCCTAGCTGCTGCCAAGGGGTAGAATTGTATGTCTTCCCATGTCTTCAGGTGAGTGCAGACTCCACCATCTTTCTGTCTTCACCCCGATAAGATCCATGGTGGGAAGACCCGTCATCAGCTTTGCCATCCTACTACTTATTGTTAATGCAACTGCTGGGAGGGGAGCTCCTCGCTGAGTGTCAGGACAAGCAAATTCTCCCAGGAAGGGTCACGTTTTCAAAGGCACTCTATATCTGATCAGGACCGCAGCAGAGAGAAGGACAGTGTCCATTGAAGGCTGCCAATCCTCCTTTATGACTCCTTTCTGATGACCCACACCCCACCATGCCCTTCCCACCAACAGTAGCCTCAGCCTGCGCCCCTTCTCAATCTGTCCTTGGGTGGGTGTAATACTGGCAGTAGCTATAGCCTCCCTGATGGCAACATTGAGTACAGAAGAGCAGCTGCCCTCTGATTTCTGGCCCCTACTGGCCTCTGATTGGCCAGAAGCTCTTGGCAGGTAAGACCTCTCCCCCTAGGGTCCATGATCACAGGGAAAGGCCTGTCACTGGTCTTTTAAGTTCTTGAGTGGCAAATGCTATGGTGGATCTTCTCAAAAACAGGTGACTTGGGGTTCTCATAGGCTATCCTGCTAGCTGCCTAGACTCTCACCATTATTACAAGACTATAAAATGTAGCTATTCAGCGAGGAAAGAATTAGGCTCAGTTGTGATAGCCAGACACACAGCCTCACAGCTGGTACTCACAGCAGTCTGCTGAAATATTACACTAGCATGAATTCATTTTTATCTTTGGTGAAGTGCAGCAGTTTGTGGTTCCCCTAGCCATCAGTATAATTTGCAGATACTGTTTGAAGGATTTGCAGTAGTATTAGAGACCTACATTTTCATGCAAAATGCAATCTGTCATCAGCTTATGTTCCACTTCTGCTAACTGTACATTGTATGGGGCACATTGCATTCTGTCACAAAGTTGAATAGTATTATGACACAGATAGGCAGCTATCTACTTCCACTTCATTCCTAATCGTCAACCCCAAACCCATCTCCAATACTTATGAATATAACTTCACAAGAAAGAAGAGCCCTGCATCCCCTTGAGCTTACCCATCCATTAAACACAGTCATGTAGCATCTTGTACCTCAGCTTCCATGTTTCCACCATATCTCTCTATTTCCATAACTTAAATTCATCATGGTGTGGTACACACTTTCTGACATACTAATTAGGATCTGACAAGTCAACTGAGAGTAGGATATCACAGGGAGCACAACTAAAATGGTCAGCACGGCAGAAACAACACAGTGTGGAACTGGAGGAACACAGCAGGCCAGGCAGCATCAGAGGAGCAGGAAAGTTGACGTTTCGGGTCAGGACCCTTCTTCAGAAATGGGGAGGGGTAAGGGAGCTCTGAAATAAATAAAGGAGGGGTGGGGATGGGGAAGGTAGATGGGATGGTGATAGGTGAGTGCAGGTAGGGAGTGGTGGGGATTACTCAGTGACGTGGGAGGAGCGGATAGGTGGGAGAGAAGATGGACAGGTTGTGTCAGGTCAATGAGACGGGAATGAGAGGGAGGGTTGGTCATGGGATTAGGCCGTGGTTGGGGAGATTTTAAAGCTGGTGAATTCCATGTTTAGGCCATTGGGCTGTAGGGTTCCGAGGTGGAATATGTGCTCCTCCAGTTTGAGGGTGGTGTTATTGTGACACTGAAGGAGACCCAGAACGGACATGTCACCAAGGGAGTGGGAGGCGGAGTGAAAGTGGTTGGCGACTGGAGGGTGTCGTCGTGTACCAGAAAGTTTCACGCACAGTGGAAAGTTTCTGTCAGTTTCATTCCTGATCATTTCCATCAATAAGACAAAAACAGCCTAAAGTCGCCACCTTGTGGAGGGGAGATGAGGAAGCTTCCTCTCAGAGCAAACATTTCCTCATTAGCCGGCTGAGTGAATGCAAACTGCGTGCAAAAATAAGCACTGGTTTACAAGTAGTTTCTGCAGAGAATTTCTGAAAGTATTTGTAAACTGGTGCTTATTTTTGTATGTAGTTTGCACTCTTGAATTCTGTTTCAAATTGCTTCTTTCCACTAACATTGTAACTGAGGAGGCAGTGTATTTCAAACAAGAACAAACAGAAGAAGAGGCATTAATGAATACAAAGCTCCCCTTGTGTCTAGCTTTGAGTTTTGTTTCAACAATTTTACCTAAGTTTTCTGTTAGGGCAAACAAAAGTCTCCACAGATTTCAAATGCAAATAACACGTGCACGATAAAAAGTTGATAGTGCACAGAAACAAATCACAAATAAGTCATTTTTATAATTTATGAGCTAAAAAGCTTATGAACAGAGTAGCTGTGACCAAAATTTCTTGACCGAACTTGGTTAAACTTTAAGCTGTACTTGAAATTGGTAAAATTAATGATTTGCGACCGCAAGAATTTCACTCGCTTCTTCACTGATTTACTTGGAGTCAGAGGTGTAAATGAGAGAGGATCAATGGATGACTGGGTCTGAAATTAAGACAACAAGACAAAGAATCATGCAACAGTCAGCATGGAAGGAGGACATTTGGGCCATTACAAGTACCTGGGCCAGTTCCTTAAAAGCTGGCCTTTTGATCCACTTCCACCTGCCTTTATCTTTTTTTTTCTTTCTCAGCAATTAATCTGCTGTCCTTTTAAAATCTCTTGTGGATTCTACTTTCTCCACTACCTCTCATGTTCTACCTGCTCTTACGGTTTACTTCTCATGCTCCCTGCATGAAGAAGACCGTGGTCCCTTTGCCACTAGGTTAATGTCAGTTGTGGCGGAATAAGGGTTTTAAGTGTGGGCCTCAGGGGAGAAAGTCGATCTTAGCATGGACTTAATCAGGACAGAGGAGGGAAGGTACCAGGATGTCCTCGACCATTCTCCTGCCAAAATAAATGCCGTTACCACCTTGTCACGGGGAAGGGGACAAGATTCTGCCCATTGTATCATTACTGAAGCTGCATTTCCCACAAGTTTTCTGTTCATTGCTACCTAAGAACAATGTATATTTTGTCGCTGACTATCAGATCTAAATAAACAAAGCCTTATAAAGTTTGATGGCTTTATGGTGTATTTCATATCAATCTAATTATTGAAAATAGTAAAACAAAACAGAACTGCAGAAGCTGGAAATATGAAACAAAAACCGAACTGTGGGGAAAGTCAGCAGGTCTGGCAGCATCTCTGGAGAGAAAACAAAACTAATGTTTCGAGTCCAGTGACCCTTCTTTAGAACTGGAAAAAGTATTCAAAACCATGTGATTGTATTAAGGTAAGCAAATAGGCTGGATTAGTTAGATAAGTCCAACTGTAAAACTTCCATTCCATTCCAAATTCAGAGGACTTAACGTTCCATGTCCATGTCTCAGGCATAGCATATGTCGGCAATACAATTGGGCAAGTTCTGGACGTACCTGACAGATCTTTTAACAAAACAATGTAAGTTGTTCCGTGGTATCTCCTTTCAAATCAAATAATAACAAATCCTTGATATCATATATATTTTTTGAAGTTCTGCACATTGTGAATTTTAAGGGAATAAGCTTGAAATTTTCAGAGTCAATTTCAGCTTCACAGTTATCCTCTTGCAAATGAAGTCCAGGGACAGATTTGGGCATCAAAGTATTTCTCAAAATTGCACGGTGTAACATAATCAAGTTTAGCATTATTGAGCACAAAGTTCTTTTCCACATTATAAAGAAAGTTTCTGTTCGTGCTTGGCATATGGAAACAAATTGTCTACTTCATTGATGTCCAACCCTAATGCTGTGCAAAAAGGTTTCGAAGGCCAATTATGGATCCTGCCTGCACAGGAACCATTTGGAAGAATAATGTTGTTAGCAAAGGCTCACAATGTACACTTCAGCAACCGTAATATTCTTTAAGAGGATCCCTTTTTTCAAGTGCACAAAGGGGCAGATCCATTGTGATATTAAAAGTGGCGGATAAAGGGTCCTCCTGTTTAACACCTTTGTTAATTGTTATGGAAATTGTTCTAACTCTACTAGCTTCAATATCTGTAGCTGTTCCTGTATTTGTGTTATTCATCAATTTATTAAACTTATGCCCAGATCTATTCTAATAAGGCCTAATAAGGATGGACGGAATGGACTCCTGTTCCATGATTCTCTGATAATGAATGTATTGGAAAGTCTCTCAAGGACAATCAGAAAAATGGCTGTGTAAGTGCTGTCAGATTTATTGCATTAAGATCAATCAATGTGCACCACTTACAGGCTGGATTTTTAATGCAGCTAGTAGTTTTAGGCAATATTTTAAAACCAAGCATTTTATTTAGTTGTTTTATATCAGCTGTACAAATGTGGCAAGGAATGGACATGTTGCGCCCTGGTCTGTCATTATGTTAAGCATGAAGGAGGAAACAACCTCTAAAATCAGAGTTTCCATAGCCCTCAAATGGAGTGAAATTAATTAAGACAACATGAAATCTTGTTCAACGTGAAAGACAGCACATGCTGACTTACATATCATTGGAAGAATATTTCTTGTTGGGAAACAAAAGGGAGGAAAAACAAAGGGTTGTAATATAAATTAACACTCAAGCTGGATATTAAATACAAGGACTGCCATAACATCTTGCTTTAACACCTAAAAGCAATATGTACATCTCAAACAAGAAAAAAAACTGCTGAATTCATAATTAAGAGTGTAGGGCTTCAAGCACTAATTTAACATCTGTGTGCAGATCCCTCATTTAAGATGTAAATTAACTGAAACATTTAACCTCAGGATAAAAATCAGTAAAACCTCCAGCTCTGACATAGCTGGAAATTTTGGTTTGAGGCTGTCAACAAGAGCCATCTGCACAATAGCAATGATCACGAAAGCAGAGCAGATGATTCTACATCTGAACACTTGAGACTATAAACTATCTGGTCTTAAATTAATTGAAGGATTTGCAGAAATTTTAATTACAAAGAAGAGGAAATCTAAGCACAATTTTAATAAATGGAGTAATTCAACTATTTAACGATCATTTTAAAACAACTTTAATGATTTCAGTCCACATAAAAGGGTCTGCAAAGAGAAAGCTTGATTTTAAGAGAACACAGATCCTTTCTAGAGCAGATGGAAAAAGATTGGCTGGGAAAAGATTGGCTTGGAAAATAATGGGCAGTCCAGGTTCATTTAAAAGCCTCTTGGAGTTGGATGAATTGAATTGTATTTTCAAAATAAATTACACAGCTTTAATAACAAGGCTGTTGTTGACACTCACAGCATGTGCTGAGAAGACTTGCAATGACAAGCTTATAGAGGCAGTGAGAAGAACAGAATTAAATGAGGCGTTAGGGGATTTTCAGAGGAATACTGTCCCTTATCTGAATGCTTGATGGTCAAGAACATTTGAAACTTGATTGGTGCCAATTCATCCAACTTGAAGAGGCTCTTCTTTACATCATTGATTAATGGTCAAGTGATTCAAGTCACTCTTAAGAAAAATGGAACCATATCAAGTCCTAAAACAGGAGCATCCGATTTGGTGAAGAACATTGATAACTGGACACTGATAAAGGTTGTCCCCATACTATATCAACTATTCAATAAAGCACTGACAACAAAGCTTGGTGAGTTTTGTAAATTAAGCCCCAGACATAAAGGACTACACCTGGATGTAACAATACTTGGATACGATGAGAATATATGTAACCTTCAAAATTATCTGAAGGGTCTGAAAAAGAATATCTCATAGCTGAAGTATCTGCAGGCCTTAAAAAGGCCTTTGACTCTTTTGATTATGTAGGTTTGATGTTAATTTAACGCTGGACTCATGAATTGCGAAATCAGACAAATTTCTGGATCGCACTTGTCATAATTTTCCTTTGGATCCTCTACATCTGCATCCTCGTTATCAACATTGTAAGAATAAAGACCTTCCCAACCCTTGAAACTGGATTCTACAATCCCACTTCCACACCACACCCCAGCCACCCAACAACGCCACCAGCACCGGCACATTTGAAGGTGAGAGGACGCATAAAATAAAATAGATGCGCTTCCTGTAACCTTCACACATGCTCTGACCTTTGTCCCATGTTACAGTGGGTGGGGAAGGTGTCAGGCGGTCCATTCACCCTTTGGCCCTTTGAAGCCATAAAGGAGAGAACTGAAAATGTTAGAGTCAGAGACAACACAGTGTGGAGCTGGAGGAACACAGCAGGCCAGGCAGAATTAGAAGAGCAGGAAAGCTGACATTTCAGGTTGCCAACTCTCTGACACCTCCTCCTACCGCCCCCTGGATCATGACCCCACCCCCAAGCACCAAACCATCATCTCCCAAACCATCCACAACCTCATCACCTCAGGTGACCTCCTACCCACCGCCTCCAACCTCATCGTTCCCCAACCCCGCACCGCCTGCTTCTATCTCCTTCCCAAAATCCACAAACCTGAATGCCCTGGTCGACCCATTGTCTCTGCCTGCTCCTGCCCCACCGAACTCATCTCCACCTACCTAGACTCCATTTTCACCCCCTTGGTCCAGGAACTCCCTACCTACATCCATGACACCACCCACGCCCTCCACCTCCTCCAGAACTTCCAATTCCCCAGTCCCCAACACCTCATTTTTACTATGGACGTCCAGTCCCTATACACCTGTATTCCCCATGCTGATGGCCTAAAGGCCCTCCGCTTCTTCCTGTCCCGCAGAACTGACCAATCCCCCTCCACCGACACCCTCATCCGCTTAGCCGAACTCGTCCTCACCCTCAACAACTTCTCTTTCAATTCCTCCCACTTCCTACAGACAAAGGGGGTAGCCATGAGTACCCGCATGGGCCCAAGCAATGCCTGCCTCTTTGTAGGTTACGTGGAACAATCCCTCTTCCGTACCTACACTGGCCCTAAACCCCACCTCTTCCTCCGTTACATTGATGACTGCATCGGCGCCGCCTCGTGCTCCCACGAGGAGCTCGAACAGTCCATCCACTTCAGCAACACCTTCCACCCCAACCTGAAGTTCACCTGGACCATCTCCAACACTTCTCTCTCCTTCCTGGACCTCTCTGTCTCCATCTCGGGTAACCACCTAGAGACAGATGTCCATTTCAAGCCCACTGACACCCACAGCTACCTGGAATACACCTCCTCTCACCCACCTCCCTGAAAAAATGCCATCCCCATTCCCAATTCCTTTGCCTCCGCCGCATCTGCTCCCAGGATGAGACATTCCACTCCCGTACATCTCAAATGTCCTCATTCTTCAAGGACCGCAACTTCTCCCCCACAGTGGTCGAGAACGCACTCGACCGTGTCTCCCGCATTTCCCGGAACACATCCCTCATGCCCCGTCCCCGCAATAATAACCAAAAAAGAATCCCCCTCGTCCTCACGTACCACCCCACCAACCTCCGGATCCAACGCATCATCCTCCGACACTTCCGCCATCTGCAATCAGACCCCACCACCAAAGACATTTTTCCCTCCCCACCCTTATCTGCCTTCCGGAGGGACCACTCCCTCCGTGACTCCCTTGTCCGCTCCACACTCCCCTCCAGCCCCACCACACCCGGCACTTTTTCCTGCAACCGCAGGAAGTGCTACACCTGCCCCCACACCTCCTCCCTCACCCCAATCCCAAGCCCCAAGAAGACTTTCCACATCAGGCAGGCGTTCACCTGCACATCTGCCAATGTGGTATACTGCATCCGCTGTACCCGTTGTGGCTTCCTCTACATCGGGGAAACCAAGCGAAGGCTTGGGGACCGCTTTGCAGAACACCTGCGCTCTGTTCGCAACAAACAACTGCACCTCCCAGTCGCGAACCATTTCAGCTCCCTTTCCCATTCCTCAGATGACATGTCCATCCTGGGCCTCCTGCAATGCCACAGTGATGCCACCCGAAGGCTGCAGGAACAGCAAATCATATTCAGCCTGGGAACCCTGCAGCCCAATGGTATCAATGTGGATTTCACAAGCTTCAAAATCTCCCCTCCCCCAACCGTATCCCTAAACCAGCCCAGCTCATCTCCACCTCCCTAACCTGTTTTTCCTCTCACCTATCCCCTCCTCCCACCTCACGCCACACCCCCATCTCCTATCTACTAACATCATCCCGCCCCCTTGACCTGTCCATCCTCCCTGGACTGACCTATCTCCTCCCTACCCCCCTACCTACACTCACCTTTACTGGCTCCATCCCCACCTCTTCGACTTGTCTGCCTCCTCTCCACCTATCCTCTCCTCTATCCATCCTCTACCCACCTCCCCCTCTCTCCCTATTTATTTCAGAACCCTCTTCCCCTCCCCTATTTCTGATGAAGGGTCTAGGCCCGAAACGTCAAGTTTTCCTGCTCCTATGATGCTGCTTGACCTGCTGTGTTCATCCAGCCCCATACTTGTTACTTCAGGTTGGGACTGTTCTTCAGAAATGTTTGTAGAAGGGTCCTAACCTGAAGCATCAACTTTCCTGCTCCTCTGATGCTGCCTGGCCTGTTGTGTTCCTCCAGCTCCACACTGTGTTGTCTCTGGAGCCACAAAGGAGCAGTCCAACTTGGTTCGACACAGCATGTGGGTAAGTGTGATTTGTTTATTTTAAGTCTTCTGGTTATGAATCCAATGGCAGCAGAAAACATTTTCTTCCAACTTCTGCAAATAAACTTTCATAATTTTGAACACTTCTATTCAGCCTCCCCCAAATTGTCTGTGTTCTATGGATGATATAACAATGCAAAGTTGCATATATATTTCATGTTTACAAAGTAAAACTCTCCAAGGTATTTTACAGGAGGGCTATCAAACAAAATCTCACACAGACCAGGGAAGGTTATCTGATGGCAGCTCCCGAAGGCTTGGTTAACAAGATATGTTTTGAGAAGCATCCGAAAGGATGAAGAGAATTGCAGAGGTTTAGGAACAAATATCCACAGCTTTGGGTCTTGACAGTTGAAAACATAATTGCAACTGGGACAAAGCAAATTTTAAATCCGATATGTGCAAAAGGCCAGAATTGGATGAGTGTAGACATTGCAGGGGGTATAAAACTGGAGGTTGGGGTGGGGTGGCTAGTTGTGGGTGGAATTTGTAAACTAGGAACAGATTTTAGAAAGAGTCATTAGCTAACTGGGCACTAATGTCGGTCAGAGAGCAATAATGCAACTTAAGACATGACTATAGAACTGGTGCACAGAAAACCAACTGGCATGGCAATGATCTGTGAAGGTTATCTTTCCTTCAGGGAAAGACGAGAGAATGTTTGAAGAGCAGATTAATCATGTAAGGCTGAATCTTTCAGGTCGAAGTTATCTTTGTCCGTTCCAACAGTGAAGAACCTACCAGTCTAATTCTGCTTGTTTATGGGTCTTCTTTTACCCAAGTTTATTTGGATGATTTTGTAAAGCCTAAAAGGATTCCTGTGCTTTAGAATAAGGGCTAGATTTCACATAGAACTGCTTTTCTTGCCCATTCACCTGATGATATCAAGGCTATAATTTCAAATCTAGCTGCTCTTTATTAATAGTTTGCTGGGAGTTACGATCAGTGATTTAGAATGTGACTTTCACCACATCTGAATTTAATTGAATTGAATTAGCTTTATTGTCACACGTACTCAGATGACTACAGAGAAAAATTTATAAGTAGCCACTTACAGTGCCATCTTTGGTACAAAGAGACCTAGGTACAATCCTTAGTTACAGAATAACTAAATTAAGAAAAAAAGTTACATTACAGCAATACGCAGTATAACCATAGGTCAGGAAAACAAGAAGCATAGTTAAAGAGACAAACATCACAGTCTCTCTCCTCCTGCGACGGATCTCCGCAGCATAACAATGCAGGAGGTATCCACATTGTCTGACCACTGGTTACTGCCATGCTTTGCCCTAGGATGCTATCGCCTTGCCCACTCTGGGCCACTAGTCGCTGGCGTGGCCCCTCTGGGCTGCTATCCCCACCCTAACTCTGGGCCACACGTCACTGGCATTTCCGCTCTGGGCTGCTGGTGCATCCGCCGAAAGCTGACCCCGCTTTGGAAGCCAGGGTTTAGGTGTCAGAGGCTGAGGGAAGGCAGTGAAAGGAGGCAAGAGGGAGGAAAAAAAGGATAAAGAAGATAAAGAACACACGGAACAGAGGAGCTCCAGCTGGAGCATCCTACTCTGCCACCACCTTACTGGTCTGGGAGGACATCCCTTCCTAAAAGAACTGCTGGCCAATCTGATAGGTGAGGTGTGGGGAATAGTGAAGAGGGTAGGTTGCTGGGCTTTGGAGGTGAGGAGAGTGTTAAAGCGGGATACAATTTTGTGGATGGGTGCGGTAGTTCTGATGGGAACAGCGAAGTGCCCCTGCTTTCTGTCTGATAAGAGCATGCACAATGAAAGTTGCTGGGCTGCCTGTCCTGTGCCTGACTTCCCCTGTCTCTAATTAGCTCCTTGAAATACCGAATCTAGAGTTGATGAGTCAAATACCTTTTTACAATGTAAGATTAAAGTTCCAGTGCTAACGAGGACCCAAGAAGAAAGCAGATAGGTATAATTTACTATTTGGAAAACTGGTCATTGGAAGTATGCACATGAATGACTGTATTTACTCTTCACTGACTTCCCGATCTCACACATCATGCTGTTCTCTCACTGCCTAGCCAGTTGAAAGTTCTTGTGTATTGGAAAGGAGGAAGATAGAAAGATTGTGATGAAAGAAGCAGAAAGCAAAACATGCATCCTTGTATGATCGACAGCTTCTAAATCAGAATAATTTGTAGGATGAAGGCTAAGATGTGGGATCGATGAGGAGCAGGTGAAGGATGATTCTTGAACACTGTGAACTGCCATGGTCTCAGTCTACCCTTGGCCATAGTGTCAGTCATGACTACTTCAATGATGGTAACCACTGTCTGGCACATGACCAATAAGATCATGCTGCTATGCCTGTCCCCTGCTGGTTCAGTGTTATAGAACATAGAACATTACGGCGCAGTACAGGCCCTTCGGCCCTCAATGTTGCGCCGATCTGTGAAACCAATCTGAAGCCCATCTAACCTACACTATTTCCTTATCATCCATATGTTTATCCAATGACCATTTAAATGCCCTTAAAGTTGGCGAGTCTACTACTGTTGCAGGCAGGGCATTCCACTACTCTCTGAGTAAAGAACCTACCTCTGATATCTGTCCATTGGTTTCACTAACATACTACCTGGAAAAGAAAATGTGTTAACAACTCTAATGCAATGTGTTTGGATGTTAAGACTTGGTAGAGCAGCTGGCAATGTGAAAATGTGAGATTTGCAGTAGCACTGTATGAGAATATAGTGAAGCCATGCATTGTGAATATTAGTAGGTGAGAATGCAATATGTGAGACTAGTAGTGCGGTTGGTTGCATATGACATTTACTGACCTTGACTACCTGTGAGAGGTCATCGACTATCTTGTGGCACTAGGCACTTGGGCCTTAACCCATGGCATTGACTGTCACATCAGTTATCTGATCCTAAAGCCTTTGTAAACTTTGTCTGAATGGCCCCCTGCAGTCAAGTGACATTGTTCCTCCTGTTGGCTTTCTTCTCAAGGCCTCCAGTACAAAATTAGAAAATTTTGCAGCCTGCTTTCAGTCGTGCTGTCACGTTTGTGACTTCCTGGTGAAAAGAAATTCATTTTAGAGTAACTTTAAGCATCTGCTCCAACAAGACATCACCTTCCCTTCTAGAAATATATGCTTGAATTCAGCCACCCCTGCTCAGGTATATAGATGCTTTACAACATCTGCGCCATTTGCTGTATATAACAATAAACTAGATTAGCAGGCAGCACAAATGAGGTCTGGTCTCTGTATTTGAAGTAATTAATGCACATTAATTGTTTTTTTGGTTCTTTCCAAATTTTGTGGACTGTAGCTATCAAAAGTGTAAACAGGCCCTGCCATTAAATTCAGAAGAACCTGAGGAAAACCCTTTTGCTGATTTGTGGCCGTCTAGCTCCATTATCAGTTGGCAGGCATAACGACAGTTTAACCTTCTGTTTGATCTCTGCCACCACCAAATTTAATCCAGATTATTTCATAATGTCAGGCTCAAATTCACTGAACAACTTGTCTACGAGAGTCATTAATAACTCTGTAGAAAGTAAGGAATTTAAAACTCTGTGTGAGACGGGAGAAAAATAAGGGAAAAATAAAATCACCCAGAGTTCCTGCAACTGGCCAGCATTTGTTTACAAGCTTTTCCTTGTTTTATTGGAAAACTGTAGTTGCTTTCATTATCAAATTGAATGAACTTTAATTTATAGAATAGGCTTTAACAGTTTAGGCTCTAATGGGCCACCAAATAAACATTGCGTGAAGTATCACATGCGTAGGATTTACCAAATAGCAACAGATTAATAAGATAAAATAAAATTTTGTCATAGTACATAATTTTTTAAATATATTCATTCATTGAATGTGAGTGTCACTGATTGGACAGCATTTATTGGCCATCCCTAATTGCTTTTGAGGAGACCGTGGCCTTCTGTAATTGCTGCAGTCTATTTGATGTAGGTAGACCCACAATGCCCTTAAGGAGGGAATTCCAGGATTTTAACCCAGCAGTCACAACACAAATTGTCAAAAGTATGATGCTCTAAAGTCAAAGAGCAGAGCAGAGCAGGCAGCATCCTCCAAAGGAAGTGCTGTAAAAAGTCTTGCTTTCCACAAAATCATCTAAAATCTGGATCTCTACAATTTCTCTGATTAAAATCTCTGCTGAAACAAGATGTTTAACAAGAAAAACAAAACTGAGGAAGGAAACAATGCTTCCTGAGCACACGGTGTTGTAATTTAGACTTCCTTAAAGTGTCAACTATACCAATCCAAGAAATGTAAACAAGGAAATGGGTCTGAAAAATTTCCAGTACATCTTCATGTTTATTCTTTGGCAATCTAAATATTCCCAGAGTGTTTTCACCTTGTGACACTAGCTTGTTAAACAGTTTACATTGATTGTTTAACATTTCAGTAGAAGTGGGAATATGGACTTCAGGTGCCAGTACTTCACATAAATCATATTATAGCAGAGCAGTGGAAACATTTTTAATACATGTTTTCAACTATTTCAGTTAATTATTTTTTAACTTTCATTGCCTCCGTTTCCCAACTGAGAAGCAGGTTAGAACATTTATTCCCAAGTTGTGGTTCAGCATTTTCCTTTAGCAGTTTTCCAGGGAATACACAACTGCTACCACGGGCACAGCACACTCCAATACTGTGTCCACCCATCCCACTGCAGAGACCCTCACTTTTGCTTGCAGATGATATTTTTCTGAGGCTGTAAAACTTCCCTTGCAACCTACACTGTACATTAGTACAACATTCCATTTTCCCTGTCATTATTTTAATATTTTTCTATTTCGCATCTGTTCCTGCACACATTGTGCCACTTTTGGAAACTATAAACTGGCTTTTATGGCCCTTGGGGCTAGGTTGGCAGATGAGAGGAGTGTGAAATTGGGAGCCATGTCGTGAGTACTCCACCATCATTTGGAATCTACATGTGGCAGTACAGGTCAACACTTTAATGTCTCCAGCCCTACAGATTGCTCTGATCAAGCTGGCAGCCAGTCAAAGCAGAAGTGCCTCAATTATGATTCTCTTCTGCACAATGGCCTTTCACATGGTCTTCCCTCTCTTATGTTTCCCCTTCCCGCTAACCATTTCACATACCCATTTCCCTTCCTAGTCTACTCTAGTGGACCTCAAAGCCTTGGCTCCATCGCAGCTAGACTTCTTCAGAACTGTTGCAGTCCTTCTAGTGGCCATTGTTTCTAGTAGCACTGTTAAAACCAGAGACCTGCTCCCACTTTGTTGACATCATACAGAGATCTCAAGGCTACAAGGCAGGAGGCATATTATTCCACTGTTGTATTTCAAACATCGAAACTTTTAAACAAACAAAACATATTTACATGCATTATCATTGACATTGTAATGTATCCAAGTTACAGTTATGAATATAATTGTTTTCATGCACAAGCAGTTCATTATTCTTGTCAGTCTCAGCAACACATTGCACACTTTGGACAGAATCATAAAAGTGCTTGGGTGACTTGGGCTATGGAAAGGAATGTGTTAGAATTACATGTGAAGTCTACTGAGGCCGACCTCGACATCAAAAACAACTCATTGCATCTTTTAACTAATTTCCAGGTATCAAGGCAAGATTCTCGCCAGGCAGCAATAAGTTGCTTATTAAGGGAGATTACTGCTTGTTAATAACCCTGTTAATTGAAAGTCTCACCTCATTCATATGCAGTTTCCTAGCCAGTGCCCAAGCTGAGCAAGCTAGTTGTCATAAATTCTGAACAGGGAAGTTTGAGTGGATCCCTAGTGAAGTCAATTCATTGTTGGCTCTGAGAGCCTGCACACGCTCAGTACCAAACAGCAGCATCTCCGGGAATAATCCATTGGCACCAGTCACAAGTGTCCCTCATCCATAGATATTGGCATCTGATATTTGACAACACCTCATGACACTCCTCTATTCCACTTGCAGTATGCTCAGCAAGTGCAGGCCTGCAGTGTGGGATGCAGCTGAAAATAGCATTGAAAGACTGCTGTAAAGATACTGTGTGCGTAGAGACAGATACTCAGCTCATGGATTAAACCAGGCTGCATCTGAGAGCCACTTGTTTGGTCTCATAGTACTCACTTAATTAGCACTTACCTGAATGCTCACAACAACTCAAACTTACTTATTAACACAGTCACAAAGCCAGAGTAGCTTATCGTGTTGTTCAGTGGTCCTCATACATCTGGCTGCACAGCAGAGTGCTACAGCAATCTCAGACCTGCACTGTGTACCAGCAAGTTATGTAGCAAACACAGTGCATGTGCTGTAAGCAAGAAACCGTGTCTCCAAGTCTCAGCGGCGTAGTCCTCACCAAAGTCAACAAAGGCAGCCGTCAGGTTCAACAGACTGATTCTTCGAATAGCACGACAGATGTTTGAAGAGGCACTGGATGGGTTAAAACTGTATTCACCAGGGTTTAAGATAATGAGGAGGGATTTCATAGAAACCTAAATAATTCTAACCAGACTAGACAGTTTAGATGCACGACGGATGTTCCCAATAACCAAACAGTACAGAACCAGGTGTCATTGTCTAAGGATATGGGGAAGGCCATTAAGGACTGGATTGAGCAGAAATTTCTTCACCCAGAAAACGCTCTGTCACAGAAAGCAGTTGAAGCCAAAAAGTTAAATATTTCCAAGAAGGAATTAGATATTGTTTGTAGGGCTGAAGGGATCAAAGTTTACAGGGAGAAAGTGGGAACAGGGTACTGAGTTGAATGATCAACCTTGATCGTATTGAATGGTGGAGCAGACTCAATGGGCTGAGTGGCCTACACATGCTCCTATTTTCTATATTTCTATATTTTCAGAATGAAGAAGGATTCCTACTCAAATTTCTCAGTGTTGATACCCTTCCTCTTCATGGAAATTGTTCCAAGAATGTGAAAATTCTGTTACATAGATGGATTAGACAAGTTGGAACTGTTTTCCTTGGAAAATAAATTGTTGAGAGAAAATACAATGGAGGTTTACAGAATTATAAGGGATCTGAACAGAATCTATGGGGGAGAACTTTACATTGGTCAAAGAAGTAATGACAGCAGGAGGGAAAACCTTTTCATGTGGTGAATAATTAAATTCTGGAAGGCACTGCCTGAGTGTGATGGAAGCAGGATCAATCAAAACATTTAAGAGTTTTTGCAGATGGGGATAGAGATATTGGGATAATATTTTCTTTTTCTCCTTATCTGTCTATGGTCCACAATGTGATGTGTTTCATAGAGTGTGTTTTAAACCTTTTTGGTGCTGTGGTTTCTTAATAGGCACAAGGCAGGCTTTCAGATACATTTCATTCAGAAAAGAATAATAATGTTTATTCACACAAAACACAAAGTGTAAATGTGTCGAAAGACTCTCATTCGCTTAATGACAGAGATACAAACAAGTAAAGACAGATTCTAGAAACAAAGCAAATATTTAGGATATTAACGGAAATACAAAATGCATATCAAATGTTTAAACTAATTCTTAAGATGCGTGCATTGCAGGCTTGGATAGAGGTTCTCTCTCATGGTTCTTAGATGAATGGAAGTCGGAAGTCAAGGAGCACTCTCCTGACACTCCTCTGCTCCACCTGCAGGATGCTCAGGAAGTGCAGACCTGCATTGCAGCCTTTGAACTTCCAGACAAAGTCATAGTCGAGTTTCTAGAAAGAAAAATATTGACGTGAAGACAGATTAGTCTCTCCATTGCACTGCCTGGTTTGACTAACTATTTAGGCAAGGCTCTATTCTTGCTGCAAGAATGTCCCCACTTGTCCTGTTGGTTTCAGACAGCTTCTTAGCAATAATGTGATATCACATGATCAATGTTTTAATTGTTTACACAAATGATTTGAAATTAGAAGCCACTGCTACACATTGGAAGATGAATGGTAGCTGCCTAGACCCACATGAGACTGGATTCTGTGTATATCCCCTGAAACTTTAAACTCACAGACACTGCTTTTAGGGAAAGTTCTGGGTTGTGACTTTTGGTAAGTAGATGTAAATTCACAAGTGGTTTTATATTGTGAATGCTTATTCCTTTGTTAATCCTTTGCCAGAGCAGAAATCACAGAATATCAACTGACCTTTGGCAGCTATCTTTATAATCTACCTTGTTGACATTTTAAAGTAATTTGCAAAAAGTCCATAAAGTTAAAAATATGACATCCCTACTTTAGTAAGATCAGACCTACAGTCTGGTGAGTGAACAGCAGCAGGCTTTATTGAGCAGGGCTATGTACAGAGTATGGCAAGAGAGGACCTCCTACTTAGAACCCAATGATGCAGGGTCCAGTTCTATATGATTTGATATTACAGCAACATAATTCCTTTTCAACACATTTAGTAGCAATATCTAGACTAAAGGAGCAATTCCATTTTACACTGTATCTCCCCCCAAGTTCATTTATGGTATCCCTTTTTAACCGTGAGCATTCATCACTGTTAGTTCATTCCCCCCACACACCCACACACCACCCACCAATGTCCACCCCATGCCCCCCCATCGCCAACTCCCACTATGATAAGTCTTTTGTGTTTGATGGACTAATCTCCAACAGCCTTCTCAGTTCCTTTAGAGGACAGTCAAGATGTACCTGCTGTCTCATCATTTCCGTGGAGGGCTAAAACATTGGTGAAGTGCCATTATCAGCCTCTGATGATGGCTGTCCATTAATTTGAAAAGACTGTCTAGTGCTTACAAGGGTTTCTGATGAGTTTACCATGCAGATTGACATCAATGCAGACCAGCTGTCAAATATTAATGTAATCCACTTTAGACTTAAGAATCTTGTTTATTCTGGATAGAATTTCGTTAGCATCCTGAAGTTGTTGACCTCTTCTTGGTGGGTGTCAGTTGAGTATTGAAATTGCAATCATGTTCTGTTTATTTTAATGTTCTCTTTTGCACAATCCACCTTGCCTGAAGCTCCAATGGTCTTGAGTTATACAGTCATACAGCACAGAAGCAGACTCTTTGGTCCAACCAGTCCATGCTGGCCATAATTCCAAACTAAACTATTCCCATCTGCCTGTACTTGGCCCATATTTCTCCAAGCATATCTTATTCGTGTACTTATCCAAATGTCTTTTAAACATTGTAACTGTACCCAAATCTATAACTTCCTCTAGGAGTTCATTCCACACACTAACCACTGTTTATGTAAAAAAAATGCCCCCCATGTCTTTTTTAAATCTCTCTCCTCTCACCTTAAAAATATGCCTGCAGTCTTGAAATCCCCCATCCTAGGGGAAAAAAAACCTGTCATTCACCTTAACTATACCCTTCATGATTTTATAAACCTCTATAAGGTCTCCCCTCAACCTCCTACACTCTATTGAAAAAGGTACCAGCCTATCCAGCCTCTCCGTATAACTCAAACGCTCCATTCCCAGCAATATCCTGGTAAATCTTTACTGAACCCTCTCTAACTTAATAGTATACTTCCTATAACAGGGAGATTAAAACTGGACACAGTAGTCCGGAAGCCTCACCAACGTCTCACAAAACCTCAACATAACATCCCAACTCCAATACTCAAAGGTCTGAGCAATGAAGGCAAGCATGCTAAATGCCTTCTTAACCACCTTATCTATTTGTGATGCAAACTTCAAAGAAGTATGTCCCTAAACTCTTAAGTCTCTCTGTTCTTTAACACTACACAAAGTTTTACTTTTAATTGCATAAGTCTTGCCTTTGTTTGTTATACTAAAATGCAATACCTCACATTTATCCAAATTAAACTCCATCTGTTTGTTTTAAAGTTTTGAGAAATCTTCCTTCCATAATTGAAGAACATTTATTAATTGCATATTTTGAATATTCATGAAAAGAGACATATTTTGTTGAAGTAATGTACTCATAACGTACTCATCAGAATAATTCACAATAGTACCAATTGTACTGAGGAGTACAAGATGAAAAGTTTTATCAAAATCAGGTTCTTAATCAACAATACTCAAGTTCTGTAATTTTATAATTCTCGATATCTCATATTTTATTGTCAGTTTACTATTCACAGAAACTTTTAAAGTTGCACTTGCTTTCCTTACTCATCAAACAAACACAAGGGCTGAATTTTACCAAAAATCAGGTGACAATTTCAATGAGGTTCATAGAGAGTTTATGTCAATGAGCCATAGTGTGTTTTCTCAAGCTATTCTCCATAACTCACATCATTAGCTATGCACCTCACTTTTATGGCAGCCTGCTTGTCCTATCTTCCGTCTAGCCAGAGAAGGAAGTACTCACCACTGCTGTGATCTCCCTAGATTCCAAGTGCCATGAGCACCTTTAAAGCCCTGCCATGCACCAGGCTGTCAACCAGAAATTCCCTTTCATAATGCACATAGTGAGAGAGTTACCAAAAGTAAACACTTCTCAGGGCATACATGTGGCATGGCTGACACTTCATTGCATATACAATTGAACGTTCATAAATATATTTCATTTTAAGAACAAAGTTTCACAGGTTACCTGTATTTAATGTCACCCCACTTTAGAACCCTGTTTAAGGGAGTGCTACTCTTTCCCAATGCCTCATGAAGCCCAACATCTTTTCATTGCTCTCAGTGAGTCTATCACAAACTGGAAAGCTTTCAAAAGGCTGAAAATGTTAACTTTTATTCAGTAACAGAAAAAAAAGAAAAACAAAACAAACAAAAGCTGAATTTGCTTCTGGGAATGGATAAGAACGGCATCCGTTCCTCCTCCATTCGTCATTGTCTTTGGCAATGATAACTCCTGCTATGGCTAGATCCATTGGGCACAGTTCCAATGAGCCCTCTGTGGATGATGTAAGAACCAGAACAGTTCCTTAGTAATGTGGGCAGTCAGCATTCACATCACTCATAAATGATGGTTTAGCATAGTCCTTCATATAGTGGGACAAGAAGGACTCTGAGAAGGAAGGCCATGGAATTCTCTACACGGACCTTTGATATCGGGACCTTACTCCAATGAATGCAACACAAGCCAGGTCACACTAATAGATTGGAAATTGCAAATGCTGTTTGATTCTGATGCCTTGCTTTGGCAAAAGGACTGAAAAAGGTCCATCTTATAGTATGTTTGGATTCTACAGAAGTAGCTGAACAGTGCCATGTGGGCATTACCTGCTACAATGTGGACAAGAAACATTGGCAGAAGAAGCACCATTTTCCCATTGTAATTGCTGTCATGCCAGCCTCATCAGTAGCTTTCTGATTAACAAACAGGACTGAGTCAGAACTGACTATCAAACTCCAAACACATTCTCTGTCCTGTCAGATAAAATTACTCTTTTGCTTACAGCATTCAGTCTGTATGGGACACAGCACTATCTCTGTATCATAAAGTCGTCTGTACACTGTAAATACTTTGACTTGGTATTTATTCTTTACTCTAACTACAACATGGTCCTATACTAGCCTGTCTTTCAAATTTCCATTTGTCAACCATCTACAAGACAATATAAACCATTTATGAAGGATTCAATGGTTTCCCCTAAGCCTTGTTTACGTCATTAAACCTTGCCTGGTCTCTAATGGGTTTCTGCTTAAATTGAAAAAGGAATCAAATTCCTCAATTATATCGGAGTTTACAGTTTCTTTTACAATACCAGGTCTGGTAAGAATAGCATCAGCACTGCTGTTATCACATACAACAATACACTAACCTATGGAGTGAGATTGTACTGGACCTACAGACAGACATGACTCTCATTATTGCGGGTAAACAACAATATTTCTTAACAAAGACAGAAATTTCCAGAAAAAGTCAGCAAGTCTGGCAGCATCTGGAGAGAAATCAGAGTTCACGTTTAATGCCCTGTGATCCTTCTTCAGATCTGATGGTAGCTAGGAAAAAGATGGGGGGTAGGGGGAGTCAATAAGGAGTTAATGATAGGTGGAGATAGAGCCCTAAGAGAGGGAAGGACAGTAAGACAGACAAAGGAGTGCATAATGGTCAGCCTAGGAGAATGAATAGGTGGCTAACAATGGTTTGTGTGTAATAGGAGACCATGTGATAACAAAGCCTGGTGTGAGACAGTTGGGATACGGACATGGGAGAAGGTGCTTCAAGCCCTAAAATTATTGAACTTGATATTGAGTCCCCAAGAGTTCCCTAACGGAAAATGAAATGCTGTTCTTCCAACTTTGCTGGAGCACTGCGGCAAGCCAGAGACAGAGATGTTGGCCAGGAAACAGGGTGACGTGTTGAAGTGTCAGGCAACTGGAAGCTCAGGGACATTTTTACAGACAGAATGTAGGTGCTCTGCAAAGCAGACAACAAGTCTGCTCTTCATTTCCCCAATGTAGAGGAGACCACATTGTCAGCAGCAAATGCAGTAGACTAGATTGTGGGAAATGTAGATAAAGCTCTGCTTCAACTAGAAAGTGTGTTTGGGCCATTGGATACTGAAGAGGAAGGAAGTAAATGGGTCAGTGTTGCACTTTAAGCAGTTACAGGGGAAGGTGCTGTGGGTGTTGATGAGGGTGAAGTAGGAGTGAACCAGGGTACTCCGGAGGGAAAGAGCCTTGCAGAAGGTGGACAAGAGAGGGGAAGGGAATATGTGTCTGGTGGTGGAATCACGCTGAAAATGGCAGAAATGGTGACTTATGATCCTCTGGACGTGGATATTGGTGAAATGGTAGGTGAGGACAAGGTGGACTATATTGCTGTTGTTGGAGGGAAGTGTGGGTGTGGGCTGAAGTGCAGGAGATGTGTTGAACCTGGAAGAGTGCCCTGTCAACCTCGGTGATGGGGAATCCTCAATTGAGAAAGAAGGTGAACATTATGGAGGCTTCCTTGTCGAAGTTGTCATCATCAGAACATATGTGACAGAGACAGAGGGAGTGAGAGAATGGATTAGAATCTTTACAGGAAACACAGTGTGAGGATGTATAGTCAAGGTAATCATGGGAGTCAGTGGGTTTATAGTGGATATTGGTGGCCAGCCTTTCTCCAGAAATGGAAACAGAGATGTCAAGGAAGGGAAAGAAGGAGTTGGAGATGGACCAGGTGAAGGTGAGAACGGGATGGAAATTGGAAGTTAAATTGATAAACTTTTCCAATTCTGGATGAGAGAGGGAAGCAGCATTGATGATATCATTGATAAACTGAAGAAAAGAGTTGTCAGTGAGGGCCGGAACAGGACTGGAACAAGGAATTTCCATGTATCCCACAAAAGGACAACTTTTATTAACAATTTACATTACATACATAAGTGAGTCAGAGAGATAGCCTTTGATCCCACTGACTCACTTCCAGTTTCATCCATCCCTCCCATCAGCAGACATCACTGAAGATGCTTGTTTTTCATTTGCATAATATGATTTAACTATTTACCTATGACCCGGTCCAAACCTAGCTTTTTGTCAAGCCATGCAGATGCTGAATCATTGGCACCAATTCACCCAATATATAGAATGGTCAGGACCCTCTGCATCTCATACACTTTCTTCAGGTTTTTTGTGGGATTTGCCATTCTGCAAGTAGTACCTAGAAACCCACTCAAAGTCTAACACATACAGTCTTCTGCCACTGCTTCAGTTCACTTTGGGTATTTCCCCTTTCTCTGGGTTTGGAATTACTGGCTAGTCTCGTGGTTTACCATCACTGGGCGTTACTTCAGGCTCTTACCACCAACTTCTGGTTCTGTGTGAGTCTGGTCACATTGCAACCAGGTAGTAGTGTGAGACCTACACTATTTTGAGTAAAAGCTGTAAGGCTAGATGAAATATAACAATGTGCGGAGGATGGCAAAACAGAACTGTCAAATAAGGGATAACAAGCATGGGGCTGGATGAACACAGCAGGTCAAGCAGCATCATAGGAGCAGGAAAACTTGACGTTTCGGGCCTAAACCCTTCATCAGAAATGA
>JAHRHZ010000012.1:57133902-57167581 GCA_024137785.1 Ginglymostoma cirratum
TGTTAACACTCAGTTGTAGTTGATCCTCTAGCACTACTAATTAGACAGGCCCTCAGGGGACTAGTCACTCCTGTTGTGCAGTGGCTCTGTCAGTAGGCCAGAAGGTCTGGGTTCATGATGCGCCTACTCCAGAAGTGTGTCATAACATGCCAAAACAAGTTGACTAAAAATAACTAGAAAGGAGGATTGTGCTGCATCAGAGTCCATCCAATTAATCTACCATACCCATTCCATTACTTATTTTGACACCCTATTCAAATGGCACTCAACCCCTTACCCACCTGGCACCCTACATTGTCGCCCCAACCCACTTGGCTCTTTACCCCTACGGCACACTTACATACTTACTTCTTGATAGGATTTACCCATTTTCCTAAAACCGAATCCCAGCCTAGCTTCTTGTCAAGACTTTCAGCTGTCAAAGTGAATCTTGGTGTTTAATATTTCAGAATATTGGACTTCACTGATAACAGTTTGCCTCCCTCTGCACACTGACAAAATTGTCAAAGTAGAACTGTACCTCATCGTTTCCAAAGAAGTTATGGTTCTAATTTCCTGTCGGAAATGTGAAGCTGTTTCATGGAGGAAAAAAGGGGCAGATTGTCATTCCTCAGAAAAACTGGCCTTTTATCTCTGGTTCTCTTTTTACTGACCCAGCTAGACATGTGAAGTATTTCTAGCATTTTGTAATTTTATTCCTTTTCCCACTTTCTGAGCAATGGACAGACTTAACTGCTCCTAAATAGAACCAAAAAATGTGGAAAATATGCAGAAGGTTAAGCTGCATCTTTGGAGAGTAAACCAAGTCAATAGCTCTGATATTTACTTCAGGCCAAAGATAGTAGAGAAAGGTGAGGGCGGGGGTCTTATAGAACTCCTTACCGAGGTTGATCTTTCCCTGTTAGGGTTGATTTGTGCTGCTGCCAAGATTTCTGCTCCACTCATAACCTGAATAAACAAATCTGAATATACGCTCCCAAGAGAAGAGCTCTAAAAATATTGCTTGGCATTGGCAAGAAGGGGCTTCGTATAATTAACAGATCCAATTTTCCCCAGACGATCAGAAAGATCCATTTAAAAAATATGGAGAGCTCTTGAAGGCCAGTTCATTAACTACAAGTTTATTAGACTCCAACTCTCAGCAATTTTTTTTTTGCATGGAATCATGCAAACTGCAACAAAGAATCTATTGAACATTTTGTCAAAAATGCCTCAGCCAAATCCATGAATGTGAGTTTTCAAAGAGGAACTGTCATTGAATTAGTCATTACCTCTAAACCAATTCAAACCTCAAGGAAGGACCTTTGGACAACAAAAAGTGTCACACTACTTATGCATTAAGGTTGAACACAGGCATAAGCCATAAAGGCAGGCCAACAACTATTATATAGGTGCAACGAACATTATTACTTTTCAGCAAAGTACAGTAAACCAACAAAGTCTGTAACAGATGCTACTTGTCACAGCTACTCAAAAACTATCCAGCTTTTCTTGATCTCTGGAAAGCATGTGTAACCAAGTTTCAAGGAGTACTTGTGTAGGAAGTCTGTTTCCAAAAGCCAAGGCGTACCCCAGAACAAAACAAAGGTTACCAACAAGATGGGACAACATCATAACACTAGCAGTAACGAAAGTGTTAAAAAGGTAAGCAAGTACAAATTTATCCATGAGGTTCCAAGTCAGCCAAGAGAAATAGGATTTTAGAAGATAACCAAGTTTTCCATTTTGTTAACCTCCAGTCAATGATATGAGATGATCAGAAGCTTTCACAGCCATTAACAACTTATGTTCTGAAAAGGCGGGACAACACTCACTAAAAACTAAAATTGACACAGGGGCTAGTGTCATTTTACCATTAAACATCTTAAAAGACAGACACTGAGATGCAGAATGATACCACCCATCCATCATGTTCCCTTTTCTATTGCTGTCCCTGAGTCCCCAATGATCTTTCACTCTTCCCCATTTCTATTTAGCCCCTTAACATAAATATTAATGTCCCCAGTTTATCCCCAAAGCTCATGGCTTTGAAAATTGCCATGTTCTGTTGGTGATTTACTCCCCTTTACAGGGGTCAGAGTAATTGATTCTGCTTGTGAAAAACTCTCTTTCCAGAGATTCTTGTTCCCTCCTACTCTTTATGAGATTCCATACTTCTATCTTGAATTATCCTCTTTCAACGTCTTCATTGACTCAGTCCAATGCAATCCATTCATAGATATCAACTTTCCACTTTCCCCAGGACTCACGGACTTACCCAAGATATGCCTGACTGTCCATGATTAACACCTGGCATGGAACTGGGCAAGCACCTTGGCTGAGTGTAGCAATACCCCCTGACTAACTGTTGCCTCCTTTCATTCCAATCAGGACTGCTCCCCATTGACTTTTTGACAAGGCCATTGGTTGAAGCAGAAGCAGTGAGTTTGCTGGAGAAACTCTGGCACATACTGCAGGTTTGGACATTGATGCAGCATGGTGCTGTACACCAACGTGTTCATCTTTGCAACTGTTCAATGCTCCAGACCATGACAGACTGCCTCCCTCTCCTCTGCTGTAAAAGGTAATGTAAGGCACAGAGGCTGGCAGCCTTAAAGAAGCACAAAGTGAGTGAATGTTAAGATATGAAGCTAAGAACCATAAGATACATCCTGTGCATATGCATCAGATGTGTGTGTGTCCCTGCATACAAAGCAACCCGACAGAAGCATGCAATTCACGAATGTACCTGAGTTAAAATGAACTCCTGAAAGGCTGGGGTGGTGTAAGAGTTGATCAGAAAGCAGCTATGATAATATGGTGAGCTTGGTGGTTTGCAGATGCCAATCTGTTGTGGGTGAAGTGTGGACGAAGACAGTGTCTATGGAGCAACAGGACCACTGGTAAAGACAGAATTGGATGAAGTTCAGAGAAGCAAGTGGCAAGCTATTGCCACTAGGTACCCGCTCTGACTTTCATGTCGGGAATTGGCACTGTCTAGTTTATTGGGAGGAAAGAAGAATTGGAAATTGCACGAAATTTTATAAGTTGGGTTAATAATGAGATGTAAAAACATGCAAAATGAAGTAGTCACCTCTCATTAATGAGATTCTAACCATGCTGTTTAATCCTTGAGGGAAAAGTGAGAAATTTTCTCCTGGATATCAAATTCTGATTTTTTTTACATAACTACCATATTTTCCCACATTTCTTGCCCGTACACACAGTATTCAAGAAAGCAGAAAATTCTGCCCACTGCCCTCTCACATCTGGAACATATGTTCAAGTCCGAATTAAACTGATGAAAGTCAAGACTTTTCTTTGCTGCTAGCTGTATGAATTCTATGGCAATGAGTTTTACAATTGTCAATTTATTTTTTGTATCTCAAAGAAGGATCTGGGCTTGAAACATTAACTTTTCTGTTCTCTCTGCTGACATGTTTTGTATTTCCAGCATTTTCTGCTTTCAGTTCAAGTTATATTCTTGCAAATATGTACCTGCAGCGATAAATTCACAGCCTTGCTCAGAGCAGCAATAGGGATAACTAATGGGGAAACTGAAAATCACATTGGCACTTTCACAAGGTTGAGCTGAGCATGCTCATGGGTTTACTATACATAACTTGGGAATATGATGTTGTCACTGGCTAACAGAATGGTAAATTAATCCACACTCCAGCACTGACATGCCCTTTATGAATGCTGGTAACATATTTTTTAAAAATTCAACACAGTCCAAAGATTGCACGGAGCCAAGGGCAATTTTGAAACTTCACATTCCTTGCAGGAAGTTCCATTTGTCAAGTATGAATTGTATCAGGTATATAACATCCACAATTATCACAGCATGCGGTTGATCTCAGTGAGCTGTCAGCTTGCAAGGCTCAGAGAGCACCTTCTGACATCCTCAAATGGTATCTAAATCATGCATGCCTGTAATTTAATCATTAAGGATGGCTGAATTAAACAGCTTTAACACTGACTCTTCTTTTCAGTCACCATTTTATCATTCATCTGCATTTAAAGTTGCTGAAATGTGCTTTCTGAAACATCATTCATCCCCACGCTGCTTTTTTTCAGCTGTTTTCTCAGCTGGTACTTACCAGCTAATTATTATTGTTTAGTTTTTAAATCCAATAGTGTTTCCGCTGCAGGATTTATTTTAAAAACTCCACATCTTCAAGACCATTTCAAATTGTTTAATGTTTTTTACCCTCTTGTAAATTTAATAATAATACACCAAAGTGTCTTACTTTGCCTGTCCTTTCATTTCACTGTGCAGTATGACCAGGGCTAAGTTTTGGAGAAGGGGACGTCAGATAATAGTAGTCAGGCAGACACTGTGGTGTTTTCTCTAATGATTCCAGTTCCACCTGGCATTCAATATGTACAGTAGCTCAATACCATCCAGCTGCAGGTAAATTAAAGGCCAGATTGTACAATAGTAATGATGGCAAAACTACCAATGTCACCTGTCATTGCTCGGCTCAAACTGGCAGCAAACTTAATTTGGACATATGCGCAGATTAATGCAAAAATTGAGAGGCTACTGCCAATGCATCTGTACTTCTCAAGTGGATACTCTGTTGAAATCACCATCGACAGCAATCAATTAGAAATCACTGAACTGACAAACTTCACTTTCATGCTATTACTGTCATTGCAACCCCTTAAAAGGTGATAGCTTGTTAATGAGATGTTATGGGATTTTTAAAAATGGGGAGATGCTAACTGGTAACATCTTCAGGCTAAACTCTTTCTGGCCCTGAAAAACAAAATTTTAACTTTGTAATTATACATTTTTCCATTCTGGTTAAAAGATGCTTGGAATTTCTCAGTTGGATACAACTTTGAATATGTCTGTCCCAACAAAACTTTTCAATTGCATTTTTAGAGAACAAAATAAGTGAAGGTTAGTGAGTGAGTTTTCCTTGCTGAATTGCTGTCTGTGAGAATATTTCCACATGATTGGCTATTTACCCTGCATGCCGACTCCACTGTTAATGATCACCAGGAGATCCTATTGATCTGGCACCAGATTCAAATGAACATCAGGAATGGTTAAAACCTCACCACAGAAATTACCAGAAATCTTTGGGTGGCTCTTTTAAGATGTCAAGAATATTTGCTCTGCTACTAGTTGTGAAATATAGACTACCAGTTATTTTAGGTTCATTTGATTGTTCAGTGAATAAGTTCACCTCAACTTTTGATATTTTAGTCGAGTCTTTCAAGTGCCCGAGTACATCCCACACCCTTTGTTTATATTACTAGGCACAGAAGCCAGAGACTTTGAACATAAACTGTGCAAAAATTGAAGTGCTGCCTCATGATGTGACTGAAGAACGTAAGAGTACCCTGGTCATGCAATACCTGTCTGTGCTGAAGGAGGAGACAAAAATAAAACAAAATTTAAACTGCTTGGCTTTACTCCCTTTTAGCCTTTTGTAACCCAAGGAAAAGCTATTGATAATTCTCGCAACTCTTCATTGACTACTGGATCCTAAAATTTCAGCCTGATTCTTTGTTGTTTCTAGGCATCATGAACAGTGTACCGCAAGCAGTAGAATTGCTAAAAACCATCTGATCTTGTGTTACAGGCTGAGCTCAGATCATTCATACAACTACATACAAAGCTCAAAGAACAGCTGTTGAGAGATTCACCGTGGCCACATTATCAGCAACAGTATTGTAGTAAGCTCCACATAACAGAAAGATCAAATAATTGATTTTGATCTGTGCTGTTTGATGATGATTTTGGCAACATTAGGGACATTACATATGGTCACAGTGTTCTCAGTTCAAGAGGAGGGAAGAAATCCAGAGCTCTGACTAATGACTATAATTCTAATGGAAAATCAAAATGTAACCTTCAGAAGAGGATAAGTCAAAATAGTCACAATAATTGAATAAAATGGTGGGTAAATAAATGAAAGGTGGCAAATGGAGTCAGAACATTAAGGGGTGAAGAGAAAGGGGTTATTTGTATGAGCTTTTGCCAATGAAATTGCTAACAATTTAATGCAGTGTTGTATTATAAACAAAATACAATAACAAAATACAATATATACAATAAATGCAAGCAACCTGGCAGTCCATTATGTCAAAAGTGGCTTGACCACTATAGTTAAATCAATATTACTACTCACCAAAATATGTTGCTTGTATTCATCAGAGCACAGCAATCTTGCAGCTGGACAGCATTTGATGGATAATCCTGAGTGTGCAAAGAATTACTCTGATAATCAATTACTGATTGTCAGTTGGGCTTGCAGTGTGCCATGCTTGCATGTACTGGTAGTTTCATCAACTAATACATTGAACCCTGTTTCAGAAGGCAGTGGACGCAAAATCTTTAAATATCATTTAGTCAGATTTAGATAGATTCTTTATTACCAAGGGGAGGAAAGATTATCAATGATATGCAGGAATGTAGAGCTGAGATTAAAATCAGGTCACCCATGATCATATTGACTGGAGGAGGAGGCTCGGAGGGCTAAGTGGCTTGGATGGGCCTAAAGGCCTCTTCTGTACTGTATGATATCTTGATTCTATGTTTCTATGATACTGATGGAAGAGGGAAATAAGGTGATGAAATATAGCACAGTGAAGGGAGCTGCTCCACATGGCTTCAGACATTATTTATTCACTGGCAGCCAGGCCGATATGCATTGTAACTGCAACATTGTCCTTGAAACAAACTCCTCCCAGGTTAAGGAGCATGATTCACCCCAGGCCCTCAAGCAGCTTTGCATGTTCCAGAACTCAGCAGGGCATGAATGCCCTTTCAGCATGCCATCCATTTTTGGCAATACTAATCAGAAGTGCTCCACCATTTCAACAATTGTGACCCATAGGGAGGGACAGGGACTCCACTCAATACACCAAATGAAGGAAGTCACTTTCTTTTGCTGCCTGCACTGGTAGTTCATGGTGCCAGTCTGCCAATTATGGAGCTGAAGAATATGGCTCCCATGGCCGCTGGACTACTGCAACATTCCACAATTGGGATAGATAAAGTACGTGGGTCAGGATCTATACTTGCTTTGTAGAGCATGAATTCATGGCTTAGAACGGTTACGTGATGGAGAGGGGCTGGTGAATTGTAGTTTAATACCAGTGATAGATTTACCATAAGCAGACTTGGTGACCTTACCACAAAGGTATGAATGGCAGTGTAGCATGGTTGACACTGTGTGGCAATGATCTTGGAGGCTAGCTCTTCTTGAGGGACACACTTGCACAGGAATGCACAGCCTTTCCACCTATGATGTAGTGCTGACTTATTATCCTATTCTAAGACCAAACTATCCTGAATACCTTCATTTTACTATCATCTATGATAGTAAAATCTTGAAGCAATTCAAGAGTCACTTGAAAGTCCCTAATACATCTGACTCCACTACCACCGCCGGCAGCGCATTCCACACACCCACCACTCTCTGCGTAAAGAACCTACTTCTGATATCTCCCCTATACCTTCCTTCAATCACCTTAAAATTATGCCCACTCATAATAGTCATTTCTACCCTGGGAAAAATTCTCTGACTATCCACTCTATCTATGCCTCTCAGCATCTTGTACACCTCTATCAAGTCACCTCTCATGCTTCTTCACTCCAGTGACAAAAGCCCTAGCTCCCTCAACTTTTCCTCATAAGACCTGCCCTCCAGTCCAGGCAACATCCTGGTAAATCTCCTATTCACCCTCTCTAAAGCTTCCACATTGTTCCTTTAATAAGGCGCCCAGAACTGAACACAATATTCCAAGTGTGGTCCAGCCAGGGTTCTATAGAGCTGCAGCATAACCTCCTGGCTCTTAAACTCAATTCCCCTGCCAATGAAAGCCAACATACCATATGCCTTCTTATCAACCCTATCAAGTTGGGTGGGAACTTTGAAGGATCTATGGACGCGGACACTAAAATCCGTCTGTTCCTCCACACTGCCAAGAATCCTACCATTAACTCTGTATTCTGCATTTAAATTGGACCTTTCAAAATGAATCACTTCACACTTTTCCAGGTTGAATTACATCTGCCACTTTTTTACCCAGCTCTGCATCCTGTCAATGTCCCGTTGCAGCCTACAACAGCCCTCCACACTATCCACAACTCTACCAACCTTTGTGTCATCGGCAAACTTACCAACCAAATCCTCCAATTCCTCAACTAAGTCTTTTATAAAGATCACAAAGAGCAGACGTCCCAGAACAGATCCCTGTGGAACACTACTGGTCACCGAGCTCTAGGCTGAATACTTTCCATCTACTACCATCCCCTGTCTTCTACTGGGCAGCCAATTGTGTATCCAGACAGCCAAATTTCATTGAATCCCATGCCTCCTTACTTCCTAAATGAGCCTACCATGGGGACCCCTAACAAATGCCTTGCTAAAATCCACATACACCACATCCACTGCTCTACCTTCATCGATGTGTTTTGTCACATCCTCAAAGAATTCAATATGGCTTGTGAGGCATGACCTGCCCCTTACAAAGCAATGCTGACTATTTCTAATCAAACTGTACTTTTCCAAATAATCATAAATACTGTCTCTCAGAAACCCCTCCAATAATTTGCCCACCATAGAAGTAAGACTGACTGGTCTGTAATATCCAGGATTATCCCTATTCCCTTTCTTGAACAAGGGAATAACATTTGTCACCCTCCAATCATCTGATACTATTCCAGTGGACAGTGAGGATGTAAAGATCATCGCCAAAGGCGCAGCAATCTCTTCCCTCGCTTCCCGTATTAAGCGTGGATATATCCCGTATGGCCTAGGGGACTTATCTATCCTCATGTTTTTCGAAACTTCTAGCACATCTCCTTCCTAACATCAACCTCTTTGAGCATATGTGCCTGTTTCATGCCGTCCTCACAAACGACAAGGTCCCTCTCACCCGAAAATACTGAAGCAAAGTATTCATTAAGGCCCTCCCCTACCTCCTCCAACCCCGCGCATAAGTTCCCTCCACTATCCCTGATCGGCACTACCCTCACTCTGGCCATCCTCTTGTTCCTCACATAAATATAGAACGCCTTGGGGTTTTCCTTAATCCTACCCGCCAAGGCTTTTTCATGCCCCCCTTCTAGCTCTCTGAAGTCCATTCTTCAGTTACTTCCTGGCTACCTTGTAGGCCTCTAGAGCCCTGTCTGATCCTTGCTTGCTCAACCTTAAGTAAACTTCCTTCTTCCTCTTGACTAGATGTTCCACATGTCTTGTCATCCAAGGTTCCTTCAGCTTACCATGCTTTCCTTGCCTCAGTGGGACAAACCTATCCAGCACTCGTTGCAAGTGCTCCCTAACCTACCCCCACATTTCTGTTATGCATTTCCCTGAGAACGTCTGTTCCCAATTTATGCTCCATAGTTCTTGTCTAATATCATTGTAATTTCCCCTCCCCCAATTAAATACTTTCATATACCGTCTGCTCCTACCCCTCTCCATGACTATAGTAAAGGTCAGGGAGTTGTGATCACTGTCACCAAATTGCTCTCCCACCAAGAGATGTGACACCTGGCTTGGTTCGTTGCCAAGCACCAAATCTAATATGGCCTCCCTTCTAGTCGGCCTTTCTACATATTGAGGCAGAAATGCTTCCTGGACCCACCTGACAAAATCTGCTCCATCCAAACTATTTGCACTAAGGAGGTTCCAGTCGATATTCGGGAAGTTGAAGTCATCCATGACAACAGCCCATTACTTCTGCACCTTTCCAAAATCTGCCTCCCAATCTGTTCCTCAGTGTCTCTGTTGCTACTTGGAGGTCTATAGAAAACTCCCAATAAAGTGACTGCTCCTTTCCTGTTTCTGACTTCCACCCATGCTGACTCAGTAGTCAAACCTCCTCGACTACGTCTCTTTCTGCAGCTATGATACCATCCCTGATTGGCAATGCCACTTCCCAACATCTTTTACCTCCCTCCCTATTTCTTTTGAAATATCTAAACCTTGAAACATACAACAACCATTCTTGCTCCTGTGATACCCAAGTCTCCGGAATGGCCACAACATCGTGGCTGCAAGCACTGATCTATGCTCTAAGTTCGTCACCCTTATTCCTGACACTTCTTGCGTTAAAATAGACACACTTCAACCCATCACACTGACTGCAACTTTGTAACGTGCAACGTCCCTCACAGGATATTGGTGTCCCTCCAGTTTAGGTGCAACCCATCCCTCTTGTATAGGTCCCACCTTCCCCAGGAGGGAACAAAATAATCCGCATATCTGAAGCCCTCCCTTCTACACCAACTCTGTAGCCACGTGTTCAGCTGTACTCGCTCTCTATTCCTAGCTTCACTAGCTCGTGGCACTGGTAGTAATCCTGAGATTACTACTCTGCTCATCCTGCCTTTTAGCTTCCAACCTACCTCCCTATATTCACTTTTCAGGTCCTAACCCCTTTTCCTAGCTATGTCATTGGTACCAATGTGTACCATGACTTCTGGCTGCTCACCCTCTTCCTTAAGAATCCTGTAGACTCGATACAAGACATCCCTGGCCCTGGCACCCAGGAGGCAACATACCATCCGGGAGTCTCGCTCGGGATCACAGAATGTCCTGCCCTGTTTCCCTAACCACTGAATCTCCTATCACTATCGCTCTCCTATTCTCCCCCATTCCTTTCTGAGCCACAGAGCCAGGCTCAGTGCCAGAGACAAAAACAAAGTAGCTGGAAAAGCTCAGCAGGTCTGGCAGCATCTGTGAAGGCAAAAACCGAGTTAACGTCTCAGGTCCGGTGACCATTCCTCAGTGCCAGACACCTGGCCGCTATGGCTTTCCCCTGGTAGTTCATCTCCCAACAGTATCCAAAGGGGAATGATCACAGGGTATCCCTGCACTGTGTGCCTATTCCTTTTCCCTCTCCTGATGGTCACCCAGTTGCCTTTATCCTGTATCTTGGTGTGACAACCTCCCCCTAACTCCTCTCTATCACCCCCTCAGCCTCCCGAATGATCCGGAGTTCTTCCAACTCCTGCTCCAGTTCCCTCACACGGTCTGTGAGGAGCTGGAGTTGGGTGCACTACTTGCAGGTGAAGTCAGAAGGGACACTAGTGGTGCCCCTTACCTCCCACATCCTCCAAGAGGAGCATGCAACTGCCCTAACTTCCATCCCCTCTACTTGAGAATGCCAAAAGAGATAAAGAGAAAGGAAAAAAAAGTTTACCTTACCGATCCTCCACACACTTTTTTTTTAGGTTAAAGAAGGAGGATAGGTGGGAGACACTACACGTGTAGTGTTTCGGGTTTAACCATTGCCAGATTATGTTAATACACTTACCCAGCAGTCCCCATGTCTGCATATGCTCCTGCTCAGCTTTCACTCCTATTCACAAGGCAAGTCCTTTATCCAGAAATCTTATCTTCCCGGCTGCCCCCGGCTCATGCTATCATCTCTCCCGCCGCTGATATTAAGAAGGTATGGTAAAGGATTCCACAAAGTTTACTACCCTCTAACGAAAGAAATTCCTGTTCATCTCTGTTTTTAATGCGCAATACTGTAATCTGACATTATACAATCTGGTCCCAGATTGTCCCACACAGGAAACAACCTTTCAACAACTACTATGTCTAACCCCCTAAGAACTTTATATGTTTCAATAAGGTGTCCTCTTATTCTTCTAAACTCCAATGGGTATAAACCCAATCTACTCAACCTCACCTCATAGGAAAATTCCCTTTTGCCTGGGGTCATCCTAATGAATCTTCCTTGGATAGCCTCCAACCAGTATATCTTTCCATTAGCAAGGAGACCAAAACTCTTCACAGCATTCTTGGTGTAGTCTAAATAGTGCATTTTATAGTTTTAGCAAGACTTCACTAATTTTATATTCCATTCCCTATGAAATAAAGGCGAACAATCCATTTTCTTCTCTATTACCTGGTGAACTTGTAAGCTAGCTTTTGAGGACTTTGAAATCCCGCCAACTTCCTTTGGCAGCACATTCCTCGCCCTTTGTGTGAAAAACTTGTTTTTCACATTTGTTTTAAACATCCCCCCTGCACCTTGAACCTGTGTCCCCATGTAACTGGCCCCTCCACCCTGGGGAAAAAGACCTCATACTTTCCACTCTACCCATGCCATTCACAATCTTATAAAAGTCTATCAGGTCACCTCTCAACCTCCTGAGCTCCAGTGAAAACAAAGCCAGTCTATCCAACCTTTCTTCATGGCTAAAATCCCTGCTATGAGGCAACATCCTGGTAAACCTTTTCTGTACCCTCTCCAAAGCATCCACATCCTTCTGGTATAACAAGGTATGGAGCTGGGGGAACACAGCAGGCCAGACAGCATCATAGGAGCTGGAAAGCTGATGTTTCGGGTCTGGACCCTTCTTCAGAAATGGGGGAGGGGAAGGGGGCTCTGAAATAAATAGAGAGAGGGAGAGGCAATGAAAGAAGGTGGCGAGTGAAGCAGATAGGTGGAGTGGAGATGAAAAGGTCAAGGAGGCAGGGATAAAGACAGTAAAGGTGAGCGTAGGTAGGGAGTTGGGATGGAGGTTGGTCAGTGAGCTGGGACGAGCGGATAGATGGAAGAAAAGACGGACAGGTCAAGGAGGCGGGGACAAGAGGGGGTTGCTGGTCTTGGGATGAAGTTGGGAGTGGGGAGATTTTGAAGCTTGTAAAGTCCACATTAAGACCATTGGGTTGTAGGGTTCCCAGGCGGAATATGAGGTGCTGTTCCTCCAGTTTCCAAGTGGCATCATTGTGACACTGGAAGATGCTCAGGGTAGACATGTCATCCAAGGAGTGGGAGGGGGAGTTGAAGTGGTTCGCAACTGGGAGGTGTTGTCGATTGTCACAAACCAAGCGTAGGTGCTCCACAAAGCAGTCTTCAAGCCTCCGCTTGGTTTCCCTGATGTAGAGGAGGCCTCATCGGGAACAGCAGATACAGTATACCACATTAGCAGATGTGCAGGTGAACATCTGTTTGATGTGGAAGGTTTTCTTGGGGCCTGGGATGGAGGCGAGGGGGGAGGTGTAGGGGCAGGTGTAGCACTTCTTACGGTTGCAGGGAAAGGTGCCAGGTGTGGTGGGGCTGGTGGGAGTGTGGAGGGGACGAGGGAGCTGCGGAGAGAGTTGTCCCTCTGGAAGGCAGATAAGGGTGGGGAGGGAAAAATGTCTTTGGTAGTGGGGTCAGATTGCAGGTGGAGGAAGTGGCGGAGAATGATGCATTGAATCCGGAGGTTGATGGGGTGATACGTGAGGACAAGGGAAATTCTGTCTTTGTTGTTATTGTGGGGAGGAGGTGCGAAGGCTGAGGTGCAGGAAACGCAAGAGATGCGGTCGAGGGCGTTTTCGACCACTGTTGGGGGAAATCGCAGTCCTTGAAAAACAAGGACATCTGTGATGTCCAGGAGTGGAACGTCTCATCTTGGGACCAGATGTGGTGGAGGCGAAGGAATTGGGAATAGGGGATCGCATCCTTGCAGGAAGGTGGGTGAGAGGAGGTGTAGTCTAGCCATATTCTTCTGGTAGTTTGGTGACCAGAACTGTACGCAACATTCCAAGTGTGGCCTAACTAAAGTTCTATAAAGCTGCCACATAACATGCTTATCTTTATACTCAATGCCCCTTCCATAAAGACAAGCATGCCATACTACCTTATCTACCTGCATCCCACCTTCAGTGATCTGTGGACCTGCACACCCAAATCCCTCTGCAAATCAATTTTCCTAAAGTTTGTGACCTTACAGAGGTTTACAAAATCATGAGGGGCATGCATAAGGCAAAAAGCCAAGGTTTTTTCTCCAAGGTAGGGGAGTCAAAAACGAGAGGGCAAAGGTGAGAGGGGAAAGCTTTGAAAGGAACCTGAGGGACAATTTTTTTCACAAAAAGAATGGTTTGTATATGGAATGAACTGCCAGGGGAAATGGTAGAGGTGGGTACAATTACAACATTTTAAATAAAAAATTTAGAGGCATATAGACCAAATGCATGCAAATGGGACTGGTTCAATTTAGGTAACCTGATCAGCATGGATAAGTTGGCCCATGTTGTTTCAGTGCTGTATGACTCTATGACCAGAAGAAGATTTGAGTTCAGAAGCAAGGATGTCTTATTGCAGCTATTGAGGGCCTTGGTGTAACCACACCTGCTGTTTTGCTTGCTGTTCTAATGTCCCTACATAAGGACAGATATATTTGCCATAGATGGAGGACTATAGCATTGAGATAGAGGATCAGCCATGATTATTCTCAATGGCAGGCAGGTTCAAGGGGCCGTATGGCCTACTACTGCTCCTAGTTTCCATGGTTCTATACTTATTCCATTTTATATTAACAAAGCTATCCACCATTCCTCCCTTCCTGAGTGTGTTTTTGAAAGGTCACATACTCCTTTCTATTCTGTTTGCAGCTTCGATTTCCTTACAACCATGCCATCATAATTTATAAATGATTCCGTTGTGAATTTTCCAAAAATTTATGGTTTGGCTTCAGATTATCAACATTTCTGGTTGTTTTGAAAATTATTTCTTGATGAGTTTAATTTATTTTGGAATATTGAGACAGAACAATTTCAAATGGATTATGCTCCTTGAACACAGCTTCAGAGTTTACATGCCTACTTGCAGCAACAAACAGCATGAAATTTAACTCAAGCTGCAAGAGAAAAGCTCATTATTTTAAAAGGACTGTACTGAAATACAATTGTAATTTTGAATTGGCGATTAAGATAACTGATTGAATTACATTTTCTTATTATATACAAAATAACTAAATTTGTGCCAAATAAAAACTGGGAGAACTGCTGATGCTGTAAATCAGGAACAAAAACAGAAGTTGCTGGAAAAGCTCAGCAGGTCTGGCAGCATCTGTGAAGAAAAAAAGTCAGAGTTAACATTTTAGGTCCAGTGACCCTTCCTCAGAACCGTTCTGAGGAAGGATCACCAGACCCAAAACATTAACTCTGATTTTTTCTTCACAGATGCTGCCAGACCTGCTGAGCTTTTCCAGCAATTTCTGCTTTTGTAACTAAATTTGTGCATTCTTTACTGATTTATACCAAAGTTGACCTTCTACAATTGTGAAAGTTGTACTCCTCTCTTTTAAAGATTAGTGATGGTTGATTTTGCAAGGCGTGGTGTGCAAATGGGAATCTCCTGGTCAATTTTTGTTTAATAAAACTGCTATGCCACCATACAACAAATTGAAAATAACCTAGTGATAACAAAAAGGCATAACAGCTTCTCCTGCTTCTGGCTAATCCAAATGAGTCTCTATGCTTGATCATACCGGTTAGTATAAACAGTATGTCACTACATTGAATGTACCTGTTAACTATTGGCTGATTAAATCAAACAAATCTTTCACCAGATATGTAACGTCAGATTTTGTAGTTCATTTTAACATTAAATGTAAGACTTATGAGAGAGAGAAAAATGGAGTTCGTGTTTCGACTTTAATGGGTTCCAAAGAAGAATCATTGGTCTCAAAATTCGGTTATTACTGTTTTTCTCTGTCTGCAGATAACATGCCTTATTCCAACAGGTTATGTGGAGGACAGTAATATTCTCAGGCACTTCTTCTCCTGTAGGATGGCTATGTAAACTTGACAAACACAAAACATTAAGCATTTTTAAAATCGGCTCACTTGAACTTTGTAAGCAGAAGTTTACGGATGTATATCCTGACCTAAGTAACAACAGTTAAAAGCTATAAATCATTTCAAAATGATAATGTTTCAGTGATTGGCCACCTCATTAACTAAAGGAAACATGATCAATCAAGCAAGCTTTCAGTCTGGAATCTAATCTATTCATCTGGGAACACAACGCTGCACAAATTGGCTGTAATTCACACATTACAACAGTGACTACATTTCGGATTACTTAATTAAATGTGAAGAGTTTTGAAACTTGTAGTGGCCATGAAAAGTGCCACAGGAATGCAGATCTTTCTGTTTTACTTTGCTGAGGTCATTGTCATACAATGGTTCTTGACCAAGTAATACCATGAGTTTATAATCCTCCTTGTTTCCGATCCCCCCCAGGAACTCGCTGCTCTCTGCAATCTCTTCCAGTCCCAAAAACATCTGAAATATCTTCACTTCTCTTATTCGGGTTCCTTGTGTATTCCCAACTAACTGTACAACTGCTTCACCATTCGTGCACGAGCCTTCAGTTACCTCGACCACAAGTTCTGAAAGTTCCTCCCTGGACGTCTGCAACTCTGTTTAGTCTGTGGTTCAATGTCACATTCTGAGTTTGGGTTCAAGATAGGCTGGTCAAGGAGAAGGGTCAAATTGTATTCAGCATTCTGCTTAAAAATAACCCCATTTATTGTGCATTAACACCAAGAACTGCCTACATGGTATTCATAGATATACCTGATCTTACAGTTACATCAAGCTAGGGCTTATCTATGTCTGATTCATGTGAGTTTTCCGGTGTGTTCAAACTCTGCCCACACTAGTGTTTGCGCTCAGTGGTGTACAGCTCCAACGTCATAAGTATGCACCAGATCTCTGAAGCCCTTACACAAACACCTTCCACCTCATTTTTCTCTTTAAGACACTCCGTAAAACAAATATCTTTAACCAAGACTTTTTTGTCAATCTGATCTAATATGTTATTAAAACGTTTGGCGTCTTAGTTGGTTTTATCATGGATCTATGAAGTGCTTGAGTCACTGTAAATAAATATATATAAATTTAGCTTATTAGACGTGTCTGTTTAAAACTGTTCAGAGTGGAAATCCTAGTTCTTTGCTGTACAGTCTATAATTATATTTTAGCCATCTGTGAAGAGAAACTTATGCCAATTTTTGTATGCATTGCCTAATCCATTCAAAATCACACAGCTCAGAAGGAGATCATTCAGCGCATTGTGCTTGTGCCAGCTCTTTGATCAAGTTATTTAATTAGTTCCACTTCCATGTTCTTTCCCCATAAGCCTCCAAGTGTTCGTTTTCAAATATATATCCAATTTCTTTTTGAACTTGCTTCCACCACCCTTTCAGACAATTATCCCAATTCCACCTCTGGCTGTTCCTGTCAATTTATCTTAAACCTGCATTATCTATTACTGACCCTTCAGCTATTGGAAAAAGCTTCTCTTCACTTACTCTATCAAAATGCTTTATGATGTTGAACTCCTCTATTAAATCTCTCCACTTAACTTTCTGTGTTCTCGGAGGAATAATTCCTGTTTCTCTGGTTTCCCTAAATTCACTGATCCTTGTTTCTAGTTTTGTAAATCATCTTAACCTCTCCCAAGGTCTTGGTATCCTTTCTAAATTGTAGCATCTAAAGGTTGGAAATTCCCCAAATGATACACACCCAATGATTTATAAAGGTTAAACATAACTTCCTTACCTTTTATGCTGTATGCCTCTGTTGATAACAAATGAGATCTTTGGTAGCAACAGACTTATCAACTTGTAGCCAATAAATATTTGTGAACATGTCCTCTAGATTGAGGGCGGCATAGTAGTTAGCACTGCTGCCACACAGCACCAGGGACCCGGGTTTGATTCCACCCTCAGGTGACTGTCTATGTGGAGTTTATACATTCTCCCTGTGTCTGCGTGGGTTTCCTTTGGGTGCTCTGTTTTCCTCCCACAATCCAAAGATGAGCAGGTTAGGTGGCTTGACTATGCTAAATTGCCTGCAGTGTTCACAAATGTGTAGATTAGGTGGGTTATAGGTGGATGGGTCTGGGTGGGATGCTTTGACGTTCAGTGTGGACTTGTTGGGCTGAAGGGCCTGTTTCCAAACTGTAGGGATTCTATGATTTCTACATCCTTGTATCCCCTTTAAAACCATGCAGTTAAGTTTATATTTTTGCTCCAGAATTGGCTGCACTCCTGGACAAGTTGTCTGAATAAAGTGACAACACAGGCATCTATCTGAAAATTGCCCAGGTATGTCCTGTGCACAAAAAGCGGGACAAATCCAACACAGCCAATCACTGCCCCGTCAGTCTCCTCTCAATCATCAGTAAAGTGATGGAAGGTGTCAACAACAGCGATATCAAGCAACACCTGCTCAGCAATAACCTGCTCAGTGACGCACAGTTTGGGTTCCACCAGGGCCACTCAGCTCCTGACCTCATTACAGCCATGGTTCAAACATGGACAACAGAGCTGAATTCCAGAGGTGAGGTGAGAGTGACAGACCTTGAGATCAAGGCTGCATTTGACTGAGTGTGGCATCAAGGATCCCTAGCAAAACTAGAATCATTGAGAAAACTCTCCGCTGATTCGAGTCATATCTAGCACATAGGAAGATGGTTGTGTTGTTGGAGGTTAGTCATCTCAATGCCAGGACATCTCTGCAGGAGTTCCTCAGGATTGTGTCCTAGGCTCAACCACCTTCAGCTGCTTCATCAATGACCTTCCCTCCATCATAAGATCGAAGGTGGGGATGTTCAGTGATAATTGCAAAATGTACTGCGCAATTCGCAACTTTTGAAATGCTAAAGCCGTCCATGTGCAAATGCATGACCTGGACAATATCCAGGCTTCGGAAAAAAAGTGTCAAGTAACAATCACTCCACACAAATGCCAAACAATTACCATCTCTAATAAGAATCACTATAACGACTGGCTTGAAATTCAATGGCGTTGCTATCACTGAATCTCACACTATCAACGTCCTGGGGGTTACCATTGACCAGAAGCTGAACTGAATTGGCCAGTCAAACATAGTGGCTATGACAGCAGATCAGATGCTAGGAATCCTGCTGTGACCAATTCACCTCCTGATTCTCCAAAGTCTGTCCATCAGCTAGAAGTCAGAAGAGTATTGGAATAATCACACTTGCCACAGCTCCGACAACATGCAAGAAGCTTTATTCCATTTGCAACAAAACAGCCAGCTTGATTGGCACAACTTCCACAAACATCCACTTTCTTCCCCATCAACATTAGTGGCAGTAGTGTGTACCATTTACAAAAGGTATTGCAAAAATGCACCAAAGCTCTTTAGACAGCACCTTCCAAATCCACAGCCACTGCCATTTAGAAGAATAACAACAGTTATGTGGGAATACCACCACGTTCAAGTTCCCTCCAAGCCAGTCACCATCCTGATTTGAAAATATATCACTATTTCTTCAGTGTCACTGGGCCAAAATCCTGGAATTCTCTCCCTAACTGCATTGTAGGTTGACATACATCAAATAAATTGCAGTGGTTCAAGAATGCCACTTACCAGCAGTTTCTCAAGGGCAACCAGAGAAGGGCAATAAATTTTGGCTCAGCCAGAAGCACCCATGTCCCATAAGTGAATTTTTAAAAAATCACTTTATAATTGTATTGAGTACCTTACAGTCTTGGGATGCAAATAAACATTTTATGACTGACTGATTTATTTCAGTTAAATTGCAAATCAATTTAAATTTTGTATGGCATAAGAGGAAATTGGATTGAGCAAAAGGTTTTACAATTCATTGGAGAAGTTCAGAGAATGTTGTAAAACATGAGTAATACTGGGATGCATGTGTTTAGAATTTAAAATCAACCTAAAAAATGTTACAGCATTTTGTTCTCTCCTATCTCAGCATTTTGTCAATGTATTATGATATATCAGGATGAGGGAACTGTAAAGAGCACAGAAATTTTGCAAATTTAAAAGTGATAATTGGTAGGAAATAATGGAAAGCATTTGTGTTCAAGGATTACGAAAAACAGGCAATCACAAATTGGAGGTCTGTTTTAACTATGAACATAGAAACATAGAAGCATTGAAGATAGGAGCAGGAGGAGGCCATTCGACCCTTCGAGCCTGCTCCGCCATTCTTCATGATCATGGCTGATCGTCCAACTCAATAGCCTAATCCCACATTCTCCCTATAACCTTTGATCCCATTCACCCCCAAGTGCCAAATCTAGTCACCTCTTGAATACATTCAATATTTTGGCATCAACTACTTCCTGTGGTAATGAATGCCACAGACTCACCACTCTTTGGGTGAAGAAATGTCTCCTCATCCCTGTTCTAAATGGTGTACCCCAAATTCTCACACTGTGACCCTTGGTTCTGGACACACCCACCATCGGGAACATTTTCCCTGCATCTACCCTGTCTACTCCTGTTAGAATTTTATAAGTCTCTATGAGATCCCCCCTCATTCATCTGAACTCCAGTGAAAACAAACCTAACCTAGTCAATCTCTCCTCAAACTTCAGACCTGTCATCCCCGGAACCAGCCTGGTAAACTTTCGTTGCATTCTCTTGAGAGCAAGAGCATCCTTTCTCAGAAAAGGAGACCAAAACTGCACACAATATGCTAGGTGTGGCTTCTCCAAGGCCCTGTATAACTGCAACAACACATCCCTGTTCCTGTATTCAAAACCTCTTGCAATGGAGGCCAATATGCCGTTTGCCTTCTTTACCGCCTGCCGCACCTGCATGCTTACCTTCAGTGACTGGTGTACAAGGACGCCTAAGTCCCACTGCACACTCCTCTCCCCCAGTTTACAGCCATTCAGGTAGTAACCTTCCTTCTTGTTTTTGCTTCCAAAGTGAATAACTTCACATTTATCCAAATTATACTGCATCTGCCACTGATTTGCCCACTCACCCAACCTGTTGAGATCACGCTGAAGGGACTCTGCATTCTCGTCACAGTTCACCCTCCCACCCAACTTGGTATCATCTGCAAACTTGGAAATGATACATTTTGATCCCTCATCCTAATCATTTCTATATATTGTGAAGAGCTGGAGTTACGTAGTTTTTTTTCCCATTGATAAAAATGAAAAATAAGAAACTGTTAAACAGTTTGCCAATTTGTGAACGCCAGTTTAATACCATTAGCAAAGACCAATATCAACCCCATTATGTTCCATAATATTTGTTTTTTGCTGCGTCCCTAGCATCCTTCACCAGTCAGGAATGATCAAAGGCTTTGCCACGTGACTTCTCTCTTAAACAGTCCCTCAGGAACGAGGATGCTTTCAATCCTCTTTGGATGGGCTATGTTATGACTGATAAGACCAATATGCTAATTAAAAACTCTGCCACATTCAGAGCAGATTGTGTTGAAAGGGTTGGGTTCCTATGGATTGGACAGTGGCTAATGTAATTCACTCTTTAAAAAAGAACAGTGAGTTGTAGAAATGTTAGCCAGATATCATTAGTGGAGAAAATGCTTCAATCCATTATAAAACATTTAATAATAGAGTACTTGGAAAACAGTGACAGGATTGGTCAGAGTCAACATGGATTTACAAAGGGTGAATCATGCTTGACAAAGCTACTGGAATTTGTCGAGAATGAAACTAGCAGAGGGGCAGCCAGTCTCCTTCACATCAGGTCCAACCCCATTCTCTGCACTCTAAATATGTGAATAGAAGTCATCAACAGGAGTGAAGCTGGTCCATGTTTCCATGTGTTTTGCAATTCATTTATTAATTACATTGTGACTTCTAGTCCAAATCGATCATTTTTCCACTCCCTAATGATGAACCATAATAGTTTCAGGTCCAAATACCACAAATAATTTAAACGATGATCCTAGATCTGAGAGACTGATCAATACGGATTTTCAGCTGATCTTTCTCCAGAACATTTGCAGCTGAAACAGGATTTGTTGCCTTGCTTCATTAGATTCTTCAATTCTTGACTAATTGTACTGTCAATCAGTTATCTTACGGTACCCGTTTTTCTTTCTAACATGAGCCATTCAGTTACTGATTGTGATTCATTTTTCTTATCCAGGAGTCTAGCAAATGAAGCCGGGGTTTCTATCAGAACTTGATGAAGAAGGAGTTAAAGGAATCTAAGCCCATGAGGTTTCCAAAGCTGCCACTATACTGAATTGTTTCTAAGCAAAGTCACAAATGATATAATCTGAATTTTACACCGGCTTGAATTATACCTTTCATTTAAGTACACAAGAGATACATTAGGCCAGCAAGCCTGCTCAACCATTCAATGTGATTACAGTCAATCTTGGGCGTCAAAGCACTTCTTTAACCTCTCTCGCTATTGTTTACCTTCCTGAGAGACCAACAATCTGACTATTTCAGCCGTAAATATGTTCATTGATGGCGCATCCATAATCCTGTTTGGTAGAGAGAACTCCAAAGATTCACAACACTTTGACTGAAGACTCAGTCATGAGGTGTCTTCATCTCAGTCCTAAATGATTAGTCCCTTATCCTGAAACAGAATCCCCTTGACCAGGTTCTCCAGCCTGGGAACCAATCTCTCTGTATTTGTCTTGTCAAGACACTTCATAATCGTGTACGTTTTACTCATTCTTTTAACTTCTTTGGAAATATCGTCCATCCCCACAATCTCTACCACCAAGAAAGAGAAGGGCATCAGGCACACCTGATGGTCACTTCTAATTTCTCTTCAAAATTACAAACTGCCCTGACTTTGATAACTATTCCTGTATCTTCCACATTACTGAGTCAGAAAGTTGACTGCACCTGCCAGTACTGTGGCTTTTCCAATTTCATCCACACCATGAGAATGAATGCATTTTAAAAAATGCAGTATGCCTACTTGTGTTCCATGACTTCTTGGCAGTTTTTTGACATGGTCAACCGCACCTTCTCCAATGGCTCTCCTTCATGTCCAGCTCTGTATAAATGACCTCACCTGACGCCACTCTTATAACAAAACCATCAAATTAATCCAACAAGTAGTGTTAGATTTAAAGCAGATCCCAAGCAGCAGCAAAAACAGAAATAGCTATAAAAGCTCGGCAGGCCTGGTGACATCTGCGAAGAGAAATCAGAATTAATGTTTTGGGTCCAGTTCTGAGGAAGGGTCAATGGACCCGAAAAGTTAACTTTCCACAGATGCTGCCAGACCTACTGAGATTTTCCAGCAATTTCTTCTTTTGTTTCTGATTTCCAGCGTCCGCAGTTCTTTCGGTTTTTATTCAGAACCAAAGCAGAGTCAGGTTGCCAGGGCTAAACTGTCAGACAGTGCCGCAGACAGATGAAGGGGTGAATTGGCCTTACCAACATTGCACCTGATGTGTTGTTTATGCCAGATAAACGTCTTGTAAAAAGGAGTTATTATCGTCCGTCAATAATTCGTTTTTCTGTAAGATTTAACAATAATTATTAACAGCCTATTTTGCTGGGCCACAAAGACAAATTTCCTTCTAGCCGGAATAAAGCAAAAAATAAGACACATGCAGACTAGAACAGCATTTCTTGATTTGCTGCTAAGGGTTGATGTCCTTGCCTCAAGACCTTCTCTTTCAAGTTGGGATAAGGACATTCTATCCTATTAAGGGGTTATATTTAATGGTGTATACAATCTTTCTTATGTATTTGTTTGAATACCCAATTGTTTCTCATGATGGATTTAAAATTGTATGTAAATTTTAAAGCAGAATTGTCATGTTAAAACGATCTTTTATTACAATAAGTTCTATGATATACAAGTCATGACTATAATGCAAAGCAGAATTGATTTTCATAATAAATATTCATAAACAAGTATTATAGGGCTGTAATCACATACATATTTCTTTGTGAACACACAGATAACAATATCCTAGAATTTTTAAGTTAGGATTGTATATGCCAATATTGATTGTCTTATAGAGTTATTTCTGCCATAAAATACCAGGACTTCTACTCTAAGGACAATCTTGTTAGTCTGAAAATTGCTCATCAGGGTGGACGTTTCATTGCAGGACCCAGTCTCCAGCTAATAATGCTAACTAGTTTCTTTAATGATCCGAAACCTCTCTTGAGTGAGGTTTTAAGCTGACAATAAGTTTGGCTTTTTGGTCTACTTAGCTGGGGGTGGGGAAGGTAAAGATACTTAAACCATTAACATTCTTACTATCAGATCAAAGCCAAAGGATTTCCTGCTTTACTTTCTTTAATTGTCTGTATATCATTATCTCTGTGGTACCCAAGAAATGACCCTTAAATGAACTCCCTACCTGCAGAATGCTCCTTGGTATTAATTGAGAATGTACAAGCTAAGTTTTCATGTATAGGTTGACAAAGGAGTTTGTTAGCTCAGCTGGCTGGATGGTTGCTTTGTAACACAGATTGATGCCAACGTTTCAATTCCTGAACCAGCTGAGGTCACTTGCCTTTCCATCCTCGCCTGTTGGGTGAGGTTTGGCGATCCTCGAGTCAAACCACTGCCAGTCATCTCTCTCTAGTGACAGAACAGCTCTACAATCTGGTAAGATTATGGTGACTTAATTTACTGATATGTTGTCAACATCCTCTTCTAACTGTTTAGCATTTGTCTTGCCCTGTTTACCTGCTTCTACGTTGTCACACTGCTCCAGAATTGAGAATTTGAGGGCCATTTTCTCCAATTAAACATTGAGAAACTGATATTTGTCAGAAACTCGGCATTATTGTCACCAATTCCATTCCCCATAGCATCTACTCTGACACATCAAATTAGACTGGCATCTCAGCATCTTTTCCAATTCCCTAGTTAAGCTTCTGATGCCATATCCTTAAACACAAACACCATCTGCAGTAAATTCTCACTTAAAGTTGTAGTTGTGTTCCTGAAAATCACAACATTAGGTGTAAAAACTTTGAGTAAATCACATTTTTTTCAGTAAAACCAACGTAAAAGCTACGGTTAGTTCTACGAGATATGAAAGAAATACTGCATACTAACTATCTCTATTGAGCATTCACTTGCAGTTTCTCAGAAGCTGACTTGTTTCCACATACCAACTCTCTCTCTCTCTCTCTCTCTCTCATTTATTCCCTGCTTTCCATTCTCCCACTTCCTGCTTCCTCTCCCAAACTTTTACTGGGGACCAGGGCTCAGCAGAAAGGTAGTAACAGGGAGGAAGCATTGGAGCTGCTCGCAGGAGGGTCCTGGAGTGAAGCAGCCAGTGGAAGGATTTAGGAGAGGAAGTGGTGAGTAATAAAGTTGAACAAGGAAGTGATGGCAGTGTTGAGCAGTGAAAAGGTGAATGAGAGAATAGGGCAAGGAAGGAAAGTAAAGAAGGTCATACTGGGGAAAAGTGACATTGTGTCACAAAAGGCAATAGATATCTCATACCTCTCACTGTCTCTCTCTCTCTCTCTCTCACACACACACACAGAGCAGATGGCCACAAATATGATTGAACCACTAAGTTTTCAGAAGTATATGGAAGGAAGAAAGATTAGTATAGGGGCAGAAACATTTAGGAATAAAGTTCCAGCATTTAGGATCTCTGCAGTTGAAGGCACAGTAAAGGAGAAATTAAAATCAGAGGTGTCTAAGAGGACAAAATTGAAGAAGGCCCCATTGGAGAGCTGTAAAGGTTACAAAGATTGCAAGTGGCAAAGTCATAGACACATTTGATAATAAGGATGAGATTTTAAAATCAAGGTGTACGTTAACCAGGAGTTGGTGAGCACAGGGGTAATGGTTAAGCAGGATTTAACATACATTAAGATCCAGGGTCAAGAAGCCTGCCACACTCAATACCAAGGCTTGCATATCAATAATGACGTCTAGCAGCATACCAGAGTAATTATGTGTTGCAGTTGAGTCAATATTTTCAGAAGATGAGGTGACAAAAAAAAATTAATGAATAAAACACATGTAGAATGATAATTCTGTTTAGACTTGCTTCTTGGCACAGATCAATGCATTGTGTAACCTTTTACTTAAGCTAAGCAAAACAGAAAAAGACTACTGTTATTGAGTTACGTTGAGTAGATTAGATGGCTGTATAAAGCTGTCTAAAAGCATTCCTCACTGTAGCAAATCTATCAAGGATCAGATGGTTATTTTTTGCTTGTCTTAGGAGAGCATACTGCATTATACACTCTGGGTTGGTTGCTGTCGTTGTTTTGACATTTCCAGGGTCTCAGCAACACTGGATCTATTATGGTCTGCACCAGTAGCTGATTTCTTTGGGAAACTGTCAGACAATGCTCGGATAACAAGCTGTAGAGCTGGATGAACACAGCAGGTCAAGTAGCATCAGAGGAGCAGAAAAGCTGACATTTCGGGCCTAGACCCTTCTTCAGAAATGCTCGGATTTGACATTGTTTGGAATACACTCCACCATAATTAAAGCCTGAGAATTTTATTAAACTTACAGATAATCTGCTGTACATTTTCTATATTGAAGCAGGATATCTTTTGAACTTTTGAAATTTATAAGGAGGGGCATGGGGACCCAAGCATTTAAATATTAAAGCAATCTGCGCTTCCCCAGCATCTCCACTGCCTCCTTCAAGTACCTCTGACATTAAAATAGCTACTAATGAATCAACAGCCTATTTTGTACTGCTATGATTTTGTATTTCATTGAGACACTTAAACAAGGATTGATCTACCTCAGTCTTTGAAATTTCAATTAAATCATTATCCACAGCTTTCTGAGGGAAGTTATTCCAAGTTTTAAGTATTTATTGTGTCAAAATATGTTGTTTGATTTCACTCCAAAATTGGATTTACTATAATTTTAAGATTATCTCCACTTTTTCCAGACGTCCCCCACCAGAGAAAATGGCCATAACTTTGTAGAGGCAGGAGAAGTCCAATAGTTGGGTCCAAAAGCTTTACTTTAAGTCTGTGTCCACTCGTTGTTGATCTTTCATAAGTAGGAACATTTTCTCACATTTACACTGTCCATCCCTCTTATGATATTGAAAACTTCATTCAAATCTCCTCTCCAACTTTCCCTTCTCCAAAGAAAACAATTATAAGTTCCCCAAATTATCCTCATCCTGATACCTGGAACCATTTTTTTAAACATCTTCACATAATCTTCACAGAAACGGATGCAATATGCCGTATAAGGTTAAACTAAGCCAGGATGTCATATAAAAACTGAAAGAACTGCGAATGCTGTAAATCAGGAACGAAAATAGAAATTGCTGGAAAAGCTCAGCAGGTCTGGCAGTATACATGAAGAAAAAATCAGAGTTAACAAAACCTGTTTTAATGGGTTCTCACAACCTGTTCAAATTTGGATCCATGTTGCCATTGTCTCTTTTCTTCCATGAACTCGAGCTTTGCTCACAAGTCTGTTGTACAGCGCTATATTGAATGACTTTTGGAAGTCTACATACACCACTTTGACAGCATTGCCCTTATCAACCCTCTTGGTTAGCTTTTCAAACGTTACCAGCAACTAAATCTTAATTAATCTGCAATTGCCTTCAAATGTGACTAGCAATTTCTTCCCGAATTATTGTCTTCATAAGTTTCTCAACCACCCAACATTCCAGCAAAACATTGCACATGCTGGAAATCTGAATCAAATACAGAGAATGATAGAGAAATTCCATAGGTCTGGCAGCATGTGTGGAGAGAGAAACGGAGTTAATGTTTCAAGTCTTGTGTGACTCTTCTTCAGAACTGGGAGAAATTGTTTGTTACTTAAACAGATTGACCTATAGTTTTTTGGATTATTTCTTCAAATAACGCTGTAATATTTGCAATTCTCCAGGCTTTTGGCACCACATGGAAGACCAGAGGAAGACTGAAAATTTCTTGCCAATGTTCTGTAGACCTTCCAATACCAATACTTCTGAGGTATTGAGCCAGAAGAGAACCTTTACTCACTTTTGGGATAAAAACCGAAAGAACTATGGATGCCGTAACACATTTTTGTTTCGCTCTTGGCATGTTCCTTCCACCAGTTGCTGTTCATTCTTTCTGGATATTTCTTCATTTCCAAAAATGTGCCTGGCTGTAAGTTACAGTTCTGATCATTCTGCACTGCTTAATTGAATTGTTATCCTGCTATTAGAATGAAACCTTTCTCTCCTGGGTAACTCCGTAGCTCACCCCAAGCCTATACCCCGAAACCCCAGCAATCCATTAACCTCTGACTATTCCCAGGCCACCTGACCATCCAACTAACTCCGTAACATTCAACCCTCTGCATCCCCAAACCCCCAACTATCCCAGACTACCCAGCAATCACATGGCTCAGAGAAAGTAAGAACTGCAGATGCTGGAGTCAGAGATAACAGAGTGTGCAGTTGGAGGAACACAGCAGGCCAGGCAGCATCAGAGGAGCAGGAAAGTTGACGTTTTGGGTCGGGACCCTTCTTCCTAGAGTTTCAGGGCTGAAGAGATTACCAGAGGGTTGCAGTGTGAGAGAGATGCACTGAGGTATTTCCGGAGGGAGGAGGATAACTTCTTCAAGGTGGGCATCCTTGGAAGAGGGTTCGCAGTGGGGTTATAACTCACTCAGAAATAGTATGAACTGCAGATGCTGGAGTCAGAGATAATACAGTGTGGAGCTGGAGGGGCACAGCAGGCCAAGCAGCTTCGGAGGAGCAGGCAAGTTGACGTTTTGGGTCGAGATCCTTCTTCCTAAAGGATTCCGACCCGAAACATCAACCTTCCTGCTCCTCTGATGCTGCCTGGCCTGCTGTGTTCCTCCAAATTCATGGCTGCCCTACCAATCATGGGCCTACCCCCTGACCTCCTGACTGCCTCCAGATCTGACTGAAACGCAATCTGTCCATGTATCACAGCGCATACTCATCACCACATCCATCTGCCACTTCACTCACCCAGCCTACCACCTTACACATGTACACATTCATCTGTTCTCAAATGTTCATACTGGACCTTCAAACTTATTATACTGCAGCTAGGTTCATTAATGAAGGTGAACCCTGTCTTTCCTTGGCCTTACAGAACAGTGAAGGAGCTCTCCGAGAGATGCTGTGCTCCACATTCCCACGGGAAAGCCAGATACAGAAAACTGAGGAAGAAATATGTGATAGTGTCAGGATGGAAGGGAATTTGGGCAGAACAACAGATTTGAAGTTGGTAAGATTCAGTTTTAGTTTTTGACCTTAATTTGGATCTCATTCTTGTGTTGCAAGGATGCCTTTTTACCATGAGACAGTGTGTTGTTTACTTCCTGCTAAATGCAAATGCCGTAGGAATGTGTAGGCACTGAAATCACACAATTCAATTTCAATTGCAATCAAATAGAACTTATTGAGTCTAGCTGCCATTGATGGACATTCTGTGTTTGATTACACTGATAGAATGCACTGGCATGAAACTCTCGCAACTATTTTTAAAATGGAAAATTCAGTTCTGTCAGAGAATGAATGAGCAGCAGATGGCAGCCTGTTCCTTGGCCAGCAATTGGCACAGATGCTTCAAGTATCCATATCCCGAGGCAGGAAAGTGGGATGATCTGGTATGATAACAGCTGAGGATCATGTGATTGAGATTAGGAAGGTTAAAATTGCTATGACAGCTGCCCTGACACTCACAGTGAAAATGGGCGGTTATAGAGTCATAGAATCATACAGCACGGAAACACACCTTCAGTCCAACCAGCCCATGCCGACCATAATCCCAACTAAACTAGTCCCACCTGCCTACTTGTGGCTCATGTCCCTCCAAACATTTCTTACTCATGTACCTAGTAAATGTCTTTTAAACGTTATAACATCCACCACTTCCTCTGGAAGTTAATTCAGCATATGAACCACCCTCTGTGTAAATAAATTGCCCCTCGTGTCTTTTTTAAATCTTTCTTCTCTCACCTTAAAAGTATGCTCCCTCGTCTTGGAATCCCCCACCCTAGCAAAAGGACACCTGCCATTCACCTTATGTATGATTTTACAAACCTCTATAAGGTCAACCTCCTACACTCGAGTAAAAAAAGCCCCAGCCTATGCAGCCTCGTCTTATAACTTATGCCCTGAATTCCCAACAACATCCTGGGAAATCTTCTCTGAACCCTTGCCAACTTAATAATATCCTTCTATAACAGGGCAACAAGAACTGGACCAGGAGAGGTGTTAACAACATCCTGTACAACCTCAACATAACGTCCCAACTCCAATACTCAAAGGTCTGAGCAATGAAGGCAAGCATTCTAAAAGACTTCTTCACCACACTGTCTACATGAGATGCAAACTTGAAAGAATTATGTAGCTGAGCCCCTAAGTCTCTCTGTTCTACAATGCTATCCAAGGCCTACTTTTAACTGTATAAATATGCCCTTGTTTCCTTTAGCAAAATGCAATACCTCGTATTTATCCAAATTAAACTCCATCTGCCACTCATCAGCCCCATTGACCCAAATTATCAAGATCTGTTTGTAATCTTAGATAATCCTCTTCACTGTCCACTGCACTACCAAATTTGTCATCAGCAAATTACTAGCTATGCCTTCTATATTCTCATCTAAATCATTTATGTAAATAACAAACAAAAGTGGACCCAGGACCAATCCCTGTGGAATGCTGCTGGTCCAAGGTCTCCAGTCTGAAATAAAACCCTCCACCCATCACTCTCTGTCTCCTGCTGTTAAGCCAATTTTGCATCTGCTTGTCAAACTCACCCTGAATCCCATGTGATCTAACTTTACTAATTAGTCCACCATGCTGAACCATGTCAAAGGCTTTACTAAAGTCCGAGTGAACAATGTCTACCACTCTACCCTCATCAATCTTCTTGGTTACTTCCTCAAAAAACTTAATCAAGTTTTGAGACACAATTTTCCCCACATAAAACCATGTTGACTTTCCATAAGTATTCCTTGTCTCTCCAAATGCATATAAATCCTTTCTTTCAGAATCAGCTCCAACAACTCACCCACCACCGAAGTCAGACTCACATGTCTGTAGATCACAAGCTTCTCTTTACGTCCCTTCTTACAACATTAGCCTCTCCTGTTATCTGGCACCTCATCTGTAGTTATAGATGATACAAATATTTCTGCAAGGGTCCCCACAATTTCCTTCCTAACTTCCTACAATGTCCTGTTATTCACCAGATCAGGTCCTGGAGATTTATTCACCTTTATATTTTCTAAGACTTCCAGCACTTTGTCTTCCGTAATATGAACTGTTTTCAAAATATCAATATTTATTTTCCTGAGTTCTCCAGTCTCCAATTTTTCTTCACAGTAAAAAATGGTGTGAAGTATTCATTTACTATCTTCCCCATCTTCCGAGGTTCAACACAAAGACAACTTACTAGACATAAAACATTCAGTAATTCCTTAGCTGTAAGCTCCCTCATATGAAATCACACTTTAATGTACCTTTGTGGGGATGGAGGAAATCATTTAAACATTCAGCCTTCCCTTTGTTAAAGCAGCATGAGGTCAGTTGGTTTTGTTATCCAGCTTTCTCCTCTGATTCCCCGATGACACTAACTCATGTCAGGAGTATGGCTTCACCATCGTCCACAGCCTTCTCTTACCTCATCAAAGTGACCATTTTGTACATTGAAACTCTAACTCTAAATGCTGGCAGGCATTTCATTTGTGGAAGATATAATGGGGAAACCGAATCTGGTCCTTAGCCGAGGTGCCTTTGTGTAAATCTCCATCAGAATTACTTAAAAGTCTGTGAATGCAGTGCAAGCACTTTTGGGGCAACCTCTATTGAAATCCTTTTTGATTAAGGGCAGTTAGTGCAGACATTCACAAGAGGCACCTGAAGCATGATGAGTTGGCAGATCAAAAAGCATCAGTCAATGTATAATGCTAGTTTGACACCTGCGCTACCATTTATAGCATCATCGCTCCAGCTTACACCCTGTCACGAATACATACAACTGAACATACATTCACCTACAGGAAAATCTCCTCGCTAACACTCTTGCGAGGAATTATCAACTGCGTCCCGATTAGTTGCTGTTTACTGGCACTGTCTGAGTTTTGTAGAAGTGTTGTGAGTTTTCTATCATTGTTTTAAAGATAGTAAATGTAACATGGAGTCACACTGCATGTGAAGAGGGTTTTTATTCTTACTTAGAGGGTTGCGATCAGGCCACTTGAGTGTTTTGGCGACTATTCCCATGACCTGGAACGTCCAAGGGAGATTGAGAAGAGGTAACAGGAAGAGGACAAACTGTTGACTTATGGAGAATGACAAAAGGGCAAAGGGCTCTCAGCTGGATGTCATTATGCACCCAGGATCCTCAAGGAGTATTTCTTTTATCTCAGTGGTTCATAAACATTTTGGATCAAACATCTTTATTCAGATTTACCAACTTTAAACATTCCACTACAGCCACTTTCTTTTTTAACTAGTCCTCCAATGGTAACACATTTTGAAACTCATTATAATTATAACTCATTACTAGTGAACACGCGTCCATAATAGTAATCTTTTATTTACTTTTAATGTGATTTGTTTCTTGAAGCCCCACACTCCCACTTCCTCCTTCCTACTTACTACATCCCATCTCTTATTTGCCACCGACAGCACACCTCCGTCACAACTCACCCTCCCTTTTACCAGCTCCCACCTCTCACTCATTACTGCCTCCTCCCATTTTACCACTTCCTATCTCCTACTCATCACTTCTCATCCTTTTCTGATGAAGGGTTTAGACCCGAAACGTCAAGTTTTCCTGCTCCTATGATGCTGCTTGACCTGCTGTGTTCATCCAGCCCCATGCTTGACTTCTCATTTGCTACTCACTGCTTCCTGCCTCCAAATCGCCACTTCCTGTTGTGTCTTGCTTGCTGTTTTCTGCTTCTAACTTGAAAGTGCAGTAGCTCTACTAAAACAAAATGGAGTCAGCGCTGTTTGGCAACATAAACATGTTTCACTTGGGGTATATCTGCTATGACACAGTTTCTCTTAAGTACCAGTTCGAGGCATACCGCACAGCTAGAGGTATGGATTACGAATTTCTTAATGCAGCCAGGATGCCTTATCACTGTTTTACAAAAAGGATGCTCAGATCAAACATTAATATCTAGCTTATCGGCTGGATCATATATTGGACTTCACAAAAGGACAGCTTATTTGTTTGAACAAATGATTGACTTGCAGCCAGACAGCCAGTTCTAATTAATACCATTGCTCCTTCCTATTTCAATGCTATCGGAGATGACGACAAGTTTTCAAAACTCATTAAAGATAGTAAGTTCTCTAGGAATAGTAAATAGTCCTCTCCCTGAGTTATCAAGATATCTTTATTATGGAGCGGGAATGGCCGAACCCCTCTGATGAATAAACCAAAACACAAGCCCAATCTGTTATGGGAGAGATAAAAAGTTCTGCAGATGCTGGAGAATCCAAGATAACAAGGTGTGGGGCTGGATGAACACAGCAGGCCAAGCAGCATCATAGGAGCAGGAAAACTTGACGTTTCGGGCCTAAACCCTTCATCAGAAATGGGGGAGGGGAAGAGGGTTCTGAAATAAATAGGGAGAGAGAGGGAGGCGGATAGAGGATGGATAGAGGAGAGGATAGGTGGAGAGGAGGCAGGCAGGTCAAAGAGGCGGGGATGGAGCCAGTAAAGGTGAGTGTAGGTTGAGGGGTAGGGAGGAGATAGGTCAGTCCAGGGAGGACGGACAGGTCAAGGGGGCGGGATGATGTTAGTAGACAGGAGATGGGGGTGGGGCTTGAGGTGGGAGGAGGGAATAGGTGAGAGGAAAAACAGGTTAGGGAGGTGGAGATGAGCTGGGCTGGTTTAGGGATGCGGTTGGGGGAGGGGAGATTTTGAAGCTTGTGAAATCCACATTGATACCATTGGGCTGCAGGGTTCCCAGGCTGAATATGATTTGCTGTTCCTGCAGCCTTCGGGTGGCATCACTGTGGCATTGCAGGAGGCCCAGGATGAACATGTCGTCTGAGGAATGGGAGGGGGAGTTGAAATGGTTCGCGACTGGGAGGTGCAGCTGTTTGTGGTGAACTGAGCGCAGGTGTTCTGCAAAGCAGTCCCCAAGCCTCCGCTTGGTTTCCCCGATGTAGAGGAAGCCACAACGGGTACAGCGGATGCAGTATACCACATCAGGCAGACGTTCACCTGCACATCTGCCAATGTGGTATACT
>JAHRHZ010000012.1:57167981-57218375 GCA_024137785.1 Ginglymostoma cirratum
ACCTCTGAATCCAACGTATCATCCTCCGCCACTTCTGCCACCTGCACCCTGACCCCACTACCAAGGACATTTTTCCCTTCCCACCCTTGTCTTCTTTCCGGAGGGACCACTCCCTCCGCGACTCCCTTGTCTGCTCCACACTCCCCTCCAGCTCCACCACACCCGGCACTTTTCCCTGCAACCGCAGGAGGTGCTATACCTACCCCCACACCTCCTCCCTCACCCCAACCCCAGGCCCCAACCCCAGGCCCCAAGAAGACTTTCTACATCAAGCAGATGTTCACCTGCACATCTGCCAATGTGGTGTACTGCATCTGCTGTACCTGTTGTGGCCTCCTCTACATCGGGGAAACCAAGTGGAGGCTTGGGGACCGCTTTGCAGAACACCTGCGCTCAGTTCACAACAAACAACTGCACCTCCCAGTCGCGAACCATTTCAACTCCCCCTCCCATTCCTCAGACGACATGTCCATCCTGGGCCTCCTGCAATGCCACAGTGATGCCACCCGAAGGCTGCAGGAACAGCAAGTCATATTCAGCCTGGGAACCCTGCAGCCCAATGGTATCAATGTGGATTTCACAAGCTTCAAAATCTCCCCTCCCCAACCGCATCCCTAAACCAGCCCAGCTCATCTCCACCTCCCTAACCTGTTTTTCCTCCCACCTATCACCTCCTCTCAACCCAAGCCCCACCCCCATCTCCTGTCTACTAACATCATCCCGCCCCCTTTACCTGTCCGTCCTCCCTGGACTGACCTATCTCCTCCCTACCCCTCAACCTACACTCACCTTTACTGGCTCCATCCCCGCCTCTTCGACTTGTCTGCCTCCTCTCCACCTATCCTCTCCTCTATCCATCCTCTATCCGCCTCCCCCTCTATCCCTATTTATTTCAGAACCCTCTTCCCCTCCCTCATTTCTGATGAAGGGTCTAGGCCCGAAACGTCAAGTTTTCCTGCTCCTATGATGCTGCTTGGCCTGCTGTGTTCATCCAGCCCCACGCCTTGTTATCCCCAATCTGTTATGATGGGAGTAGATGTCCCCTGCCAATAATTACCCCCGAAACATCCAGAGATGCTCGTAATCTGTTACAAGAAACAAAATCTCTGATCCTCCTTATCAATAACCGGAAATAATCTATTCATTTAACCCTAACAATGAAAAAATTAACAGAATTAACTAACAAACCGTACAATTCTCACGTAAGTATTAACTACTCCCTAACTGGTCTAAATTCTACTGGAATGCTGTTCAAATAAACACAAGTCCCACTTATATAAACCCAATTAATAAGTCAAGGATAATTAAAACTTAATCTCTCCAAGTTTGCACAGACTGTCTTTTGGAACACTCTGCCTTCTCCAGCCTTTCTCCTGTCGATCTCACGTCACAAATACCTTTCTTCCACTGATTCTGCTGTCAGGGATTTTTTTTTTCTCTGTAATTGCTTCTGTGAGGACTTTTAGCTAGAAATGCCGTGGTACCGTTTTAATTAGATGGCGCTTTCTCTGGGAGCTAAAAGGTGTTGTCTTTAGGCAGTTGGCAGTTGGCTCTCCTTAATTTTCCAAATGTCCTCATCTTTATACCCGTGATGACATGACAGTATTTCTTCCGTAGGATTAGTTCCATGTTGTTAACACCATCAGCTTTAAATTTAGCATCTTAGGGCTTGATTTAAATTGATTGGCTAAATTTGAAAAGACTTGTTATCTTGGTAAAAATGCTACTTGGCTGTTCGATATAAAATGTTTCCATTCGTGCACTCTCTCTGTGCACCTGCACTTCAAGCTGCTGGTCAGACATCCATTTTCACTCTAAACACTGAAAAAAATGCCATCTTTTAAAGGGACGACACACTGCTATTCCCCACTATCATTTTTACCAACAAATTCTAACTTCATGCCTTCTAATTCATGACTACATGACACAACTTGATCAGATGAACCATTCAATTGCTTTTACCAACTGGACCTCTCTTGGACATAATTCTCATACTGGATTTGATCAAGTCATAACTGAGTATACAATTACTGTTTGAATTCCTGACAATTGAAGGGAGAAGTTGCATGACGCCTTCATGTTTCAGCACATGGTTTGCAGAAAAATGGAACTAGAAGTTGCACTGAGTGGAGCATCTCCCTTCTTCTCTCTTTCTCTCTTTCTTTCTCTCTCTATCCCCAATTCACAAAGCTTGACCTTTGCATCTATTTGCAATAAGTAGAGATTTTAAAGCAAAACTTTAACTCCACAGGAGCACCTACAACTTCAAACTACATTAACCACTTCAAACCAAGCAAGAATATAAGATTTTATCTGCAGCCACAGATAAAGATTATGCTACAAACTTTGAATTTCCTTTTTTGATGAAATCAAATACGTCCTCCACTATTGTAATTTCTATTTGAGGTGTGGATTTCAAGCATGTGGATTGTATGCAGGTGCAGAAGTTAGAATGTAGTTTAAGTGTTTTACCTAAATCTTTCATTTTGTTAAACTTAATAAAACTTTTACGATGAGAGCATGTGAACAGTTAAGTACACACTAGACTGGCAAGGATATTGTTATCAAAATAAAAAAGGTACCTGCCACAGCCAAACGAGGAGAGGGCAAAGGAGAAGAATCCTTTGACCATTTCTGACCTGGTTATAGCAAGAATTGGTGGTCACAGAAATTTTCTACATCTTGCAGCTTCAGCACAAGCATAGGATGGTGCTGCCAAAAACTGTGAGAGATCTTCGCCATGAATGTCTTTATTTCTGATAACTCCCAATTTTCCATTCCCTGCTGAAAGTGGGAGATATTGATGCCCCTCATAGGAGAGAGGACATTGTGTCCTCTCTGACCAGACAGAAACAGGAGGAGCATGCACACAGCTTATTTGGGATAATGGTCTTTCCCAGAGTTTAGAATGCTATTACCTAAACATAAATCTGTATGGGCAACACATCTAAACGCCTATATGTACCACAAGGGATTCTTTCCCCAAAAGTGGAGTTATTGTGCAGCCATCTCAGCCTGTTATGCAGGTGAACTCCTGATATAATGGCTCAGGTCACGATGCCTTTACTCTCCTATTGGTCCACCGTATCAGTAAATCCTGTATTTAATCCATCATCAAGTCAGAGGATGCCTACTGAGTATGAGGGCTATCCATTGATTACCTGAAGGCACAGTAATGTTCAGCACTATCTCAGAATGGGTGGCAACAATCTGAACTAGATGAGGATACTGGCAGATTAGCAGTGGTGCCAAGGCAAGTGCCATTCTGAAAGTGTCGAACAGGCCCCTGTTCTATGAAGCCACTGTTATTGCCAGGGTGGCCGATCAGTAATCCTAACTGTCTAATAAAGGGAAGCACTTCATATGTATTTCTAACCAGTTGGATTTGTCCCTGTCAAAGGTACCTCTCTGCTCCTCTACAATTCTCACCATCCTAATATTTATAGTGTATTTTCTTGCATGGTTGGTTCTGCCCAATGTTATTATCTCACATTTCTCACATTGGATTGAATTCTATTTGCCATTTTTATGCCCACCCGACAAATCTATTTATATTTTCATGCAGCCCACAGCTTTCTTCCTCACTATCAACACACATCTTACTTTTGTATCTGCAAAATTCTTATTCATGCCACTGATATTTAAGTCTAATCATTAATATATAGACCATTAAAAGAAAAGCCCCCGTTGACCACTACACTTTCCTTCTCATCCCTGAGCCAATTCTGGATGCAAATTTCCACTTTCCTTTGGATTAGCAGCTTTTATTTTCCTTGCCAATCTGTCATGTGGAACCTTGTCAAAAGACTTGCTAATATCCCTGTGCTGTGTTGTGAAAGATCTATCCAATTAGTCCCATTCTCCTACTCCATCTTTACAGCCCTGCAGCTTTCTTTTATTTTCAAGTATCTGTCCAAATTACTTTTGAAGATTACTATTGAGTCTGTTTGCAACGGTCTATCAGGTAGTGCATTGCAGATCAGCCACATAACAGCCAATTCATCTCATCGTTCCTCTTGTTCTGTTGCCAATTATCTTAAATCTCCCTCCCCTGTTCACTGACCCCCTAACCATTTGAAACAGCTTTTCTTGCTGAAGTCTCAAAACCCTTCACTATTTTCAAAGTGTCTATAAGACACTATTCTAAGGAAAACAAAACCAATCACCGCTTCTCCAGTAACTCCAAGATCCTGGCAAACCATTTATTAACAGCAGCCAAAGATTTTAAAAAGTTTAGCATAGCTTCCTTAGTTTCGCACTCATGAGAAAAACAAGGATCCCACACATTTTTGTAACTGATCAGCTCCAAAGAGCCAGTCGTAATTTCTGCTCCTGAATATGACTTCATGTTGTACATGCTGCAGCAGATTTCATTATGTGTGATACTTAAACCAACTTCAGCAGTCTGCCTGGTGGCCATTGGCCTTCAGCTGGCACTCATCCTCACAGTGCTTCCTTTGAGGCATCGAGTATCAGCACCTGCTGATGGATGGCAGTGTTGGAACAGCAAGTGAAAAGCAGTGACAGATTTAGAATGCTGCACAAATCTGGAATGGATTTCAAAGCACACAAATTGAGCATGTAGTGTGAGGAGAATGTCAAAGAGCATACAGACAGATACTGCTATAAACAGCACCTGTGTAGCCAAATGGTAGTGGCATTTGAAATTCGGTCTTTCATAAAGCCAGAGTGTTTATTCAGAATCTCAAGGTCAGTTCTCGCTTTCTACAAGGTGAAACATGCTGGCCACTTTTACGACCGCGGATTGGCAAATTACATTGTTAAGTTGGTATAGTCTGTAGTTATAAAATCTGCCAAAAACATTCTCATAAGCAGATTTTAATTCAAAATATGAAATATAAAATCATTAAATTGCCTTCTTCGTTTTAAGATAAATAATTTAATATAATAACAATATAAAGAGCAATATTTTCCAGTAAGTTTGTTTGAATTGTTAAAAGTTTTAAAATAAACAATCCACATTCTGATGACAGAATGAGCAAGATTACGTTTCAAGGTTTGAAACTTCAAAGGCTCATGCCTCAGAGCATAAATTCCAGATGATCAGTTTCATGCCATTTCTAACTGAAACCACACGGTACATTTTCATGTGACCTGTGTCTGTCAACAAAACTGTCTGTTTCATTTGGTGCAACTGAGAGAGCTTGAGGCATTCAGAATACAGCTGTCAATCAAATTAATACTTTTTTTAAACAAATGTGTACAGAATAGTAGTCAGTCTCGGGCAGACAATGCTACCTGAAGAGGATTTAAATCTTTCCAATTGCAAAGAAGCATCTAATTGCCGCATGGTTTAGTTATTATTTTTACATTTCATGTTACGAAGCATAAACCGCTCAGCAGCAAGCTTAAGTCAGTAGACCATAAGATCATAAGATGTAGGAGCAAAAGGAGAACTTCCAGTTCATCAGGTCAGATTCACCTTTCAATGAAATTATGGCTGATCTGAGAATCCTCAACTCCATTTTCCCACCTTTTCCCCTTCAAATGTTTGCATCAGTTAATGCACTAAAATTATATCAAAAGACTTTGTAGTAGAATATGATATATATTAGGTCACTGGATAAGTCAAGATATTATAAAACCTTGCAGGTATCCAATGTGATGATATTTTCATGCTGTTAGTTGGTAGACTTTTTTTCCTTACAGTGCTGTGAAACTCAGTAGAATGTGACTAAAAATATTAAGATTAGTCTCAGTGCTCTGTATTTATTGGAACTGGAGGAAAGAGAACAGATGCCAAAGAGATCAGATAGCATCAGACATGGGCATGACCTAGTGTACATAACAGATGCACCAAAATACATTTTAACTTTCATCGGTTACCAATCTACTTCATGTTATTCAGTGCAAGAATTGTCTGGAAACTTTGTAAAACTTAAATTGGCAAAATTATTAATAATAATCCCTGCAATGAGCAATATATCAGAACAGCAGGAGGACAAAAGGAGGGAACATTGGGGGCTGGGGGATGGAGAATGTCAGTGTTTGCTGAGAAGAAGGTATCTGTATGAATCCAATTAACATAAAGGGAGAAAATGCTGGTGCCAGTGTGAATTGAGATGGAAAGGAAAGCTTTTGTTGGCAGTGCCTTAAAATAATGCTTTGCTGTTTCCTCCGATGCTATACACAATAGCTTTGTGTGCAGTGGAAGCAGGGTACTTGTGACTCCCATAAGCAAGTACTATTAGTAAAGACCACAGCAAGAGATGGCTCAGTGGTTAGCACTACTGCCTCACAGTGCCAGGGTCCTTGGTTTGATTCCAGCCTCAGGCAACTGTATGTGTGGCGTTTGCATGCTCTCCCTGTGTCTGCATGGGTGTCCTCTGGTTTCTTCCCACAGTCTAAATATGAGCAGGTTAGGTGAATTGGACATGCTAAATTGCCCATAGTGTCCAGGGATGTGTGGATTAGCCTTGGAAATGGAGGGTGAGATGGATAGGGCATTGGGGTGGGTTTTACAAATGCAGTTGTGCCCCAAAACACATGGGGTACCCACTCTGATTTCTTTGTCAAGAATTCTCAATGTCTAGTTTGCTCAATGTGCTTGTTAAGATGAGAAGCTGCACTTAACAAGGGCAGTTGTGTAGTTAGTAAGTCATTTAACAAGAAATAATCTGCCTTCATTGGCAACTTGCCTCATCACCTAGCAGATGAATAAAAAGTGCAGTCCTCTCCTCCTGATATTGAGATGAACATCAGTGGATTTGTTGTTCAGAAGATTGGTGTGGATTCAATGGGCTGAATAGCCTGCTTCCCCACTGGAGGGATTCTATGATACAAGTTTTTGTTTGACACAAGGCTAAAGTGATCTGGATGAAAGGCTTTAACAGACTGCATATCAAGGATGGAGAAAAGAATTCTAAGTATGAATCCAATGGCAGTGTGGAACAATTGCAAAAGAGCAAGATTAAGTGAAAAAGAGTCAGTGTTAATAAATCTTCAGAAAACTGCTGTAGAACAGGGATTGTTATTTATGGAGGCTGCTGCATAATTCCTCTTTGTTAAATTACACTAAACTAAAGAAAAAGAAAAGTCTGCAAACTGCTGGGGAGATGAAACGCCTGCATTTGTATCAGGCTGCATATTCGACTTCCACGTACAAGGTAGGATTTTGCCGAAAGCAATTTTCCTACAACAATCAAGACGTTTGTTGTGGAAAAGAATAAACAGGAAAGGATAGGATGGATATTTTATGACAATCACACCTTATGACAGCATTTCCAGCTGAAAAATAATTAGGTTGGCTTCAAAATGTGTTAATATAATTTCAATGTTCATAAAATGGCTTTCCACCATTCATAGATTCAGTGAAACTACAATTATTACAGCAAGTAATACTTTAAATTTCTGTAAGGGTCATCACATTGGGAAAGAGTATACTTTAGTTAGAACTTCTAAAGAAGCAGAGGTGGTGATGTCATGGTAATGCCATTGGCCATGGAATTCAGGGTGGTCTTGACCATGAATGAACCCCCAACCCCACAATACCACATCATTTACAGTATCCTTCCTTTACAAATACAAATGCAGTTGCGCCCCGAAACACTTGGGGCACCCACTCTGATTTCTTTGTCAAGAATTCTCAATGTCTAGTTTGCTCAATGTGTTGGTTAAGACAAGAAGCTGCACTTAACAAGGGCAGTTGTACGGTGAGTAAGTCATTTAACAAGAAATAATCTGCCTTCATTGGCAATTTGCCTCTGCCTAGCAAATAACTTGCCCCATCACCTGGAAGATGAATAAAAAGTGCAGTCCTCTCCTTCTGATATTGAGATGAACGTCAGTGGATTTGTTGTGAAATTCTGCCACAATTCTTGCCATTCCCCACATCATTTAGGTCCCTATAATTTTATGCCCTAGTTTTCAGTTCCAGAATTGTGAAATGAATTTTTAACTCAACCAGCTGCCACAGTGGGCATGGAAACCATGTCCCCAAACCATTAGCCAGGGCCCTTGGATTACTCCTCCAGTGATATTACTGCTCCACTATTTTCTCTCAGAGCCAATAACATCAAGGTTTTCTCGCATGCTGGGTGAGTGGCTATGGCAAACATCTAGTGGGCACACAGTTGGTATACTCATAGAATTCCTAAGGTGTGGAAACAGGCTATTCAGCCCATCAAGCCCACACTGACCCTCCAAAGAGCATCCCACCCAGACATACACCCCTACCCTATTCTATCCCCTGTTACCCATGGCTAGCATACCTAGCCTGCACATCCCTGGACACTATGAGCAATCCACCTAACCTGCACATCTTTGGACTGCGGGAGAAAACCGGAGGAAATCCATGCAGACACAGGAAGTACATGCAAATTCCATGCAGACAGTTGCCTGAAGGTGGAAAAGAACACTGGTCTCTCACACTGTGAGGCAGCAGTGCTAACCAATGAGCCACCATGCTGCCCTAAATGCTGGCCTGATGGTTTAGATGACCTGAGAGACCCTGGATAATACATTCGTTCTAGCGATGGTAAAGGGTAGCATGGGTTTTCCAAGGGGACATGGCTGTCATGGGTTTGATGGGAGTGAGAGAGGTGGGAGATGAGGTTTAAGTGGCGTTTAAAATCTGTTGGGTCTTTGTTTCAGAGAATGGAGGCAGGTTCTTAACTGGCCCACTTCCACACTCACATTCTCCACACATTCCAGCATGACTCATAAAACTACCTGGCAACCTAAACTCGTTTGCCAGCCATGGCACCAGGTTGGATTTTCCTCAGGGAAAGGTTTGGCCAGTGGTCTCATTTGACTAGTTCAGCTCCCCTTGCTGTTCAAAACCAGCAAGTGACACTATTCCCCTCCCCTCCCTTGTCCGTCTTCCGCAGGGACCGTTCCGTCCAGGACACCCTGGTCCACACTTCCTTCAATCACAACACCCCACCTCAGCCCTATGACACTTTCCCTGTAACCGACAAAGGTGCAACACCTGCTTATTTACCTCCTCCCTCCCCAGTATCCAAGGGCCCAAACATACCTTCCAGGTGAAGCGGACTTCACCTGCACTTCCCCACAATCTAGTCTATTGCATTCACTGCTCATAAAGTGGTCTCCTCTACATTGGGGAAACGCAGCATAGACTGGGTGACCGCCTCGCAGAACATCTATATTCTACCCACAAAAAAGACTCTGAACTACCTGTTGCCTGCCACTTTAATACACCACCCTTTTCCCTGGCCAACATCTCTGTTTCTGGCTTGCTGCAGTTTTCTAGCGAAGCTCAAGACAAGCTGGAAGAACACTTCATTTTCCACTTGGGGACCCTGCAGCCCTCCGGACTCAATATTGAGTTCTATAATTTTAGGGCCTAAACCCTCCCATGTCCCAGTCCCCTACCCCACACACCAGGCCTTGTTACACATCACCTGTTGTTAATTACTAATAGACCCCATTCACCCTCCGAGCCTAATTGTTACCAACACTTTGTCTGTCCAACTGCTCGTCTCCCTCTTTAGGCTTTATCCTATCATTTACTCTCTACCTCAGCCCCTTCCCTTTTTTCTGCATGTAAACTGACATTTTCCCAGCCACCATCAATTCTGAGGAAGGGTCAACAGACCCAAAACGTTAGCTCTGTGTTTTCCTTCACAGACGCTGTCAGACTTACTGAGCGTTTGCAGCAACTTTGTTTTTGTTGTGAAGTGACGCCATGTCCAGAATTCAATCACAGGTATCAGGTATGGGATGGGAGTGTGGCTAGACACCGAAGCAGATTAAGAAGATTGATCCCAGCAAGATCAGCAGTACATGATTATGGCTCTGGACCAATTGCAGCTGAGGAGGGTAGGAAAAAAGGCTGGTACGCGGAAGAATTAAAAAGTCCTTGTTGATTGAGAGGGGCATCTCCTACCACACCTGGACCACAAGGAAGAATATGATATAAGAACTCATACTAAAATTTATCAGCATTTGAATACAGTGTACAAATTGCTGATCCAAGTTTGAATCATATAAGTTTGAATATTACATGGTTCCCACCTACCTGTGACAGCTGACCACCATACTCTCTAAAAATCCAGGAATTAAATTCCCAAAGTAGGAAGAAAGCTACAGGAACATAGCAACTGCACCATTCCAATCGAGCAGGAAGGGTTAAAATCAGGACTGTGAAAATGAAGAAAAATAATAAATTCTTTACTCACAAAGATAAAATTCAGCAGATTTAACAGTGAATTAGAGCAAGTAAGAATACTTGCTGGTTAGTCAACTGCTGCTTTCAAACAAGCCATTTGCTTAGAACTTGCTCAATTCCAAATGTTCCTTTGTAAAATGTATAGCATACTGCCGGGCTCTTTGCCTTGTAGCATAATAGAATTTGTTTTTTGTATTATTCCTCTCTGCCTGCTTTTGAGTGAAACCTGACAGTATGACACCTGAGGTATCCTGAAGTTTAAAGACCTGAAGTCATGTAGCTAAAAACCCGACATCTAATTAGCCTGTCTCTTGATCTGATAAATAAGCATATTGAGCAGAGTACTAAACTGTATGACACAACCACAGTCTTTGATGAAAATACTTGCAAGCAGTGCATTAGCACTCCAGGGCGCCAATAAGATCACCATTAACATAGATGTTTGAAAGCAATAGTAAAACCTAAAACAAACTGCTTGGAGGAAGACACAGGATTTTTTTTCTTCCATTTAGTATTAAAATTTCGTCTTTTTGCAATTACTTTGCAATTACTGCTAGCAGAAATTATCTGGGAAAATACAGAATGACTTGTTCCTACATGTCCAAGTAGACATAAATATAAGGATCTCGTTGACTGAATATATGCTATTATGAAACTCATAGTCTATTTATTGCACATCAGCAGATGTGACCCTACTTAGGTACACAAAATGGCAAGCAGTTCATATTGTTATTTAATAATGTACCATTGAATCACAAGATGGCATACATTAAGTCACTCAGTGTAACTGATGCATTTCAATCATTGCAGAGTACTGAGCTTTGCTCAATTATTTAAGAAGATTTCAACACTTTGAGCAACTCAAAATTGGGTAATTTTGGTAACTTTTACAAAATGCTCTTAGAATTTATTAATGATGGAAATATTTCTCGTGTATGTTTTAATGAGAAATTTGGCTGTGGGTTGTACAAATGAGAAATATATTAAAACCAATTACAATGACTATCTATTGTTGTTTTAAAATATTATTAATAGAGGTGATATTTTGCTGTAATTCACTGGAGGTTTCTCATATAGTGCTGTGGAACAGTGTGGTTTGTGCCCATGAGTCATCATATAATATGGTAGAAAGTATTGTACCATGGTGGGAAAATGGCCGATATCAGATAATGGGAGACAGAAAACTTTAAAACGTGGAATTTCTGACTGATTCCAGAGAAGCTTCAGCTTGTTCAGGGTTCAGTGGAGGTCAGAAAACTTTAAGGCTCTACTCTATTCCAACAATGTGCCCTTATCCGCAGAAGGGTGCCCTCAATTGGACCAATACATACTTTTGCCTTCCCCATATCAAACATAATTCAGGCATCTCTGATTGAACTTTTCAGAGGTAACCAGATGTGTTGGTGAGGACAATGCATTCGACACAGTCTACTTGAACATCAGCAAGGTTTTTAATAAGGTCCCAAATGCAAGACCGACAGCAAAGGTAATAGCCTATGGGTTCCAAGGGCATTTTGCAATTTAGATACAGAATTGGCTGAATGGCAGGAAGCATAGGGTGATAGTCAAGGGTCTTTTGTGACTGAAAGTCCATGTCCAGTGGAGTCCTGCAGGGATTAGTGGAAGGGCCCTTGCTGTTTGTGGTTTATATAAACAATTTAGACTTGATTGTAAGGGAGTTGATCAGTAAGTTTGCAGATGGTATGAAAATAATGAGAAGGATAGCCTTAGACTACAGGAGGATATAGGCCAGCTGGTCAGATGATCTGATCAGTGGCAAATGGAATTCAATTCAGATAAATGTGAGGTGATGCACTTGAGCAGGACAAACATTGCATGGAAATACATGATGATCAGTAGGACTCTGGGAGGCACCAGGGATCAGTGGGAGCATGGTGTCCACATATACCTATCTCTTAAGGTTCCAAGACAGGTGGATAAAATAGTTTAAAAAGGCATTGAGTTCCGTGCTATGAAATTTAAAAAAAAAACAAATGTGGCACAGTCATTACTTAAGCCTAAAATACTGTAACCTGCTTTCTTCTTAGAAGCAAGCAGGTTCTGGGGTGTTCTTTCTCCTTCAACTTTGTGAAGTTTGTCAACATAAGTGAGGTAGAATGTCCAATTGGCCTGATTGGTGACTATATTTTCCATTCCAGCATCTGTTTTGTTCCAATCTGGACCATGAAAATCAATCCATGATGTCTACTTCAGGAGGGTAATAAAATCCAACCTCCTTCTATAGACTACTTTTCCACATTATTTTTAAAAATATATGTGTAATTGACCCACTTACAATCAATGCAAACTGTTAGAAGTCTCAAAGGAGAAGTGGTGGTGTGCAATGATAATTTCACTGGATTTATAATCCAGAACTCCAAATTAATGCTCTGAAGACATGGGTTCAAATCCCACCATGGCAGATGGTGAAATTTGAATTCAATAAAAAGTTGCTGATTATATAACTAATGTCAATTATCATTGAAAACCCATCTAGTTCACAAATGACATTTAGAAAAGGAAACCTTGCATCCTTATGTGGTCTGCCCTACATGTGACTCCAGATGTGGTTGACTCTTAACTGCCCTCTGGGCAGTTAGCGGCAGGCAATAAATGTTGACCTAGCCAGCAATGCCTACATTCCATTGTGCGATGTTATTTCAAAGTATCTTTTTTACCTATTGATATATTTTGGTCTCACATAAGGTAAATGCTCTTCCCAAGCTGTGAACAGAAAAACATTTTCCCATTCACATGGAAATTGTAAATTTTTGGTTTCTTTTTGGATGGTTCAGGTTCCTCACCCATCATTATCGATGTTACCTATAGGCGATAACTTCACTCTGCTATTGGATACAGTACCGGTTGACGTTTCGATCTGCGCTTCTGGAATAGCCAGAACAATGCTGGCAGCTTTCAACTTTGGTGGCACAGGAGGTCACTTCTGTGGTTGTGATTTGCTTCTGAGATTCCTGGTCCACTTGTAATGGATGTGGGGCCAATATCATGCCCCATAATTTTTCCTCATCCTGTAGACCCATTAGGTTAGCAACTAAAGAGGAAAAAGCTGCAACTCTCCAGAAAATGGCTAGAGGAGCAGCATTAGTTACATGTTGTTGGAGAGAGTCCATATGGACATAATGAATAGCCTCCTTTAGTTCTCATAAAGCCACATACTGGCTTCACACATCAGCCCCAGTATATTTAATATTTATTTATTTCCATTGTCACCACAAAATTGACTTCAATTTTTAAATCATTTGCATATATGGTATATATTATATGTACATATATATCAGGATAAGTAAGGGTCCCAATACCAACCTCTGGGAAACTCAACTACTAATCTTCTTCCAGTCCTAGCGTTGTCACAAAAGATGATTTCAAAGTGAGTTTGAAACTTCATTTCCCTGCAAGTCAAGGTAAATCTCACGTTATATTCTGGACCAAAATGACAGTACGATTATCACTGAATGTCGGAGTTATTGCCCGGCTGAAGATTTCTCCATGAAAACGGCTATCAAAGGGTTGGCATAAGAAATGCTCCAGGATCTGAAACCAGAATCTTTATGCTTCCAGGCATCTAGTTGCCTAGCAACACAATTGAAGTGGTGTCAGCTGTTGTGGATGTTAACAAGCCAGTTCTGTTGTCCATTGCCAAGCTATAATCAGTGATTTATAGACACCCTGTTGTGTCGTGAGCATAAATGAAGTAATCTGGTTGTTTGCCTTAACTACACCTTTGAGTGAACTTTACCAGATGCATTCCTGTGTGAAATTGTTTGGTATAAATTGGACACCAAATAGTCCGACTCGTCTGCTGTCATCAGTTACACAGCCAAGTGCAATTGAAAATGCTGCTTGCTTGCACTGTCCTTTCATTAATTCTTCATAATGGAAGTTAGCCTAATATTTTCTGATCAAACTAAGACTTTTCTTTTCCTTGAAGAGATGGATTTTAATCCAACACAGGCATATGGTGGATAACCCCCATCTGGCTCTTACTTTTGAGGCATATTGACATAATAAGTTGTATTTATTTATGCTCAAAGTTAGACAGTCAGTAATCCCTCTTCTCTTGCTTCCCTAAACCTCGAGCAGCATGGCAGTGGTCACAGAGATAGCAGCAGCAAGACCTTTAAAGTCAAACCGCAAAATTTGAGGTGCCTTCTATTACCTCTAACTCAGTCCGCTCGCTAACAGGTGTTGCCATCTTCTTGGGAGTGAATTTTATGGTGAATTGGGCAAATGGATCTCCGCAATACTTCCCAGCCAAAAATTAGATCAACAGCTCACTGACTTTAAGCTGTGTTACCTCACTGCAGTTATTTGCTGGGATGGGGGGAGGTGCTTAACAAAGGAGGAAACTCCTCAGGAATGGCAAGTCCCATTTTTAAGAGCTAGCCGATTAATCAGTTTGGCCAGCAATGGTTTGGCCCACTGCAGGGATCATGATGGAATCCCAAGGAAAAGATTCAGGGGTGCCACTTACAAGTAGTTTCAAGCATTTGGTCATGGAGGGCCAGGAACTCTCGTGAGGAGTGAGAGGGTTCTGAGGATTGAGTTTCAGTGCCAGGGAGGCCAGAAAATGAGGATACCATATCAGGGGTTCTCTGATGAGCACAGCGGACTGGAAAACTACCAACATGGCACTACAATGCAAAAGGGATGGAGGCATAAAGCAAGTAACTATTGGCCGATTATCCAAACAGCTACTGTTGGAAATATTTTGGAATCAGTTATTAAGTAATAGTAACATTTGGAAAATCATAATCTAATCAAGCAGAGGCAGCATATCTTCATGAAGGAGAAATCATGTCTGACTAATTTATTAGAATTTATTAGAAGTCTCAATCAGAGCAGGCAGAGAGGATGTGTTGTATTTGAACTTCCAGAAGGAGTTTGACAAGCTATATCACAAAAGGTTAAGTCAGAAGATAAGAGCCCACAGTGTCATAAGTAGTATATTGGCATGGTTGGAGAATTGGTTTATTGGCAGAAAGTAACAATGGGATAAGGGGCTCTTTTACAGTTTGGTGATCCCATGACCAATAGAGTTGCACAGGGATCAGTGTTGGACTACAGCTGTTTACAATATATGTTAACAACTTAGAGAAAAGAAATGAATTAACTATAGCCAAATTTGCAGACAACAGTAAAATAGGCAGATTTCAGTAGAGATACAAACAGTTTGTAGAGAGATATTGAAAGATTAAGTAAGTGGGCAAAAAAAGTTTGCAAATGGTGTGTAATGTGGGAGAATGTAAAGTTGTTCATTTTGCAAGGTAGAACAAAAGAACAGATATTGTTTAAATGGAAAAAAACTGCAGAAAGCTGTAACACAAAGGGACTTGGGAGTACTTGTGCATGAAACTCAGAAAGCTAGCACACAGATACAACAGGTAATCAGGAAGGCGAATGGAATGTTGATCCTTATTTCAACGGGGTGGGAGTATAAGAATGGGAAAGTCTTACCGCAACTGTACAAGGTGCTGGTGAGACCACATCTGAAATGCTGTGGGCAGTTTTGACCCCCTTATTTAAGAAAAGCTGTCATTGGAGGTGGTTCAGAGAAGGTTCACTGGAATGATCCCTGGTCTGAAACAAATGTCTTACCAACAAAGGTTAAACAGGTTGACACTGTACACACTGACATTTAGAAGAATGAGAGGTGAGCTCATTGAAACAAAGAAGAGGCTTGATTGGGTCAATGCTGATGTTTCCCCTTGTGGGAGAACTAGGACCAAAGTGCAGAATAAAGAGGTGTCAATTTAAGACTGAGATGAGAAGGAATTTCTTCTCTCAGAGGTTTGTGAGTCATTAGAAATCCTCACCAGAGAGACCTGTGGGGATAGAGTCCTTGTGTAGATTTAAGGCCAAGATAGATAAATTCTTTATCAGCAGTGGAATCAAGGGCTACAGGAAAAATGCAGGAAAGTGGAAGTGAGGAATATTGGATTAGCCATGATCTTATTGATTGGTGGAGCAGGCTTGAGGGACCAAGCAACATCTCCCGTTCCTGAGATAACAAGGTGTTGAGCTGGATGAACACAGCAGGCCAAGCAGCTTATAGGAGCAGGAAAGCTGACGTTTTGAGCCTAGACCCTTCTTCAGAAATGTTCCTATTTCTTTTGGTCTTATGCTGTCAATCCCAAAGGAGGTATGCCTCTTCCTTCCCACCTTTTGCCACATTAGGAAAACTTTCTGTCCAAAGTGTTATGACAAGAAGAGTAGAAGAATGATGGCAGGAGGAAACATGCCCTTAAGTAGACCAAAATTGGCAACTTTAAAGACCTCAATAGCCTAAAGGCAGGAAGTCTGGCTAATGACTGCCCTACCCCCCTCCCACCCCAAGTAATACGGGGAAGAGTTCTGGAAGGGGAGGAAGATGTTGGGATAGGCATCCTCCTGTCTTCACATAGGGATAACCGTAAAACTCCCCTCTTGGTTTTAGTCAGCAGTATGACATCAGAATTGTAGCTCACTTCTCTTTGCAGCACTTTTGGATATTTCAACAGTCGGCTTGCTGCAGGACTGGCAGATTTTCCTCTTCAGCCATAACAAGCTTTCTCTTAGCATTAGAAAATCTACAAGTTGGTTGTCTTTCAATTCTATAACCCGAACCCCAGAGAAGAATTAATTGGGGTTAATAGTATGATCTATTCTTAACTCAAAGAAAGATATTATTGCCTTAGAAGGAGTGCAACAATGGTTCATCAGACTTGTTTGCAAGCTTGTAGGTCTGAATCAACACTGTTGAGAGGGAATGGGCAAATTGGGCCTGTATTCTCAAGAGTTTTGAAGAATGAGAAGTGGTCTCATGTAAACCTATAAAATACCTCATGGTCTAGACAGGGCAGAAATAGATATGATGTTTCTTCTGTTTGGGGAGTCTAAGCTATGGAACACAATTTAAAAATAAAGGGGATTCCATTTAGGACTAAGATGAGGAAAGTTTATTTTTTAGAGGGTGGTAACTCATTGGAATCCTCTATACCAGATGGCTGTGGAAACTCAGTCATAGGGTATATTTAACGTAGAGGTTGATTTGTGATTATCAATGGTGTAAAAGGGTGTGGGAGTAGTGTGGGCTGAATGGCCTGTTCCTATCATTTGGGTAGGCCATTTAGGTTCTAGGTGGGGGAAGTGGACAATTTGTTCTTCAACAATAGGGGTTTTATTTATGTCAAATAATTTGAAACTCTGTGGATCCTAAAAAGCTGGTAACCATTTGCAGATAAAATAACCAGCAGGTTTTTATTGAAAAATCCTTTAATATTAAATTGTGAAGTAAAATTTTCCACATATTTGTTTATCCTGGTTTATCTCCAGATTCGAACTGCTCCATAATATTTGCAGTTTTTAATTTCTGTGCTTTCCTTGATGATAATCAACCATTGATTGCCAGTAGAATGGGCTAGATCAATGCTGCTGTTGATTGATGTTCAAATGCTTTCAAATCTAATGCTGCTTTTTGTCAAATACTGGATTCTTTGATTGAGATGTTTCAAGGCAAAAAGTAATAACTTGTTCGATATTTGATTGTATGTTTAATACAGGCATAAATTGTGGTGAGAGAAAGCAATTGAATATTAAGCAGACAAGAGGGAAATCAAAGCACTTTTTTTCGAAAAAGCCAAAGAGATACTTCATCAAGATGTGTGGTTTTTTAATTAATTTTAAGAAAGGGAGAAAAATATCTCAACATCAACAGGGAATTCCATTTGTTGGAATGAGTTCATTTATTGCCATATGGTGGTGAAGTGAAAAGCAGAAGAAGTTTAAAGAAGAATTAAATGGTACACTGACCGGGGTAATAAAACGAATGATCAAGTTCATTGTGGTTCAAAGGAGCAGGTAGAAATAAAAAGATTGTTTTTTTTTTGTCTGTTCTACTGTGGGTTTAGCTTAATATTTCACTCCATTTTTAAACCAGGAAAGTCTCAGGTTCAGAACAATGGTATACAATGTTAGCTGATCTCAGGAAAGTGCTAAAATTAACCTCACTGTACCTAGCTAAGGTAAAAAAACACTGAGACAAAATTCCTGCTCTCAGTTGTTACCTGGTGAGCCCTGCTGGAAAGTGTGGGTGATAATTGAGGACAAACTTGGACATGTTGCTCCCCCTGGTTAACTGGATACTGACATTAAATGTCTGATGTCACACACAAAGAATGTTTAATCGAACAAGCAACAAGAAAACAGTTGCCACCAATCAAGTGCCTCCAGAATGAAGCAAAGCACTTGAGCTCTTATGGCATAGTGGTGGTGTCCCTACCTCCGGGCCAGAAGACTTGGGTTCAAGTCCCATCTATCTCAGAGAATGTCTGCACAGATTGATTGAAATAGCCATGAAGTAAAGATTTCAAGAGAAGAAGGAAAAATTTAGGGAGCAAATGGCTTTGTAAAACTCATTGTGGCTTAACTTTGGGCTTCTACATTTTATGCCTGCTGGAAGATGATTTACAAATCAAACCATGGCAGCTTGCAATTTTCACCCTCTTGTTTTATATAGCTTTATTCCCAGTAAGTATTCTTAGCAGGCAAAAACTCTAGTTTGTGAAGTTGAAGATGAGTCAGCAGTTGAGGAACAATCATCTTGTAATGATCTCAACTGTGTTGTCACCAATAAAATTCTAGGTTTATTCCTTTGAGACCAAACCAATTACACCTTAGTTGCTTTGTATTTTACACCGGGTAGCAGATTATAGTGGACAAATTTGAATAACTACGACTCCTCTTCAGAGAAGCCTTTAACTAGTAACCATGGCTACTTACGCACAGAAGGCATTCCTTCCTATATTCTTCTATTACAAGCGTGGATCAATGACAATTGATGTTAAATGGGAGTTGTATAGCTCCATCATTTTGCTTCTTTGATGTAAACAAAAATGATTGAAGCAGACAGCTAAAGATTATCAAAACTGCCAGTGAGCTATTCTCAATTACAATTAGTAAACACAAACTGAACTTAATAACTAAAACAGTTCTCTACGAATTAAGGGCTGTGTGGAACAGAATCAATTGATGTGAGTCATTCACATGGAAAGTGTGTTCTCTGAGATTGCCAGTAGCATTCCTCAAGCAAAGTCAAAAATTAACCAAGGTACAAATTCCTGATTTATTTTGAGGTGAAATGTTCAAATCCATTTTATTTCTTTGAAATGTTCAACTCATTGCAAATTCCACTAATGAAACAACTCTGGGAATTCTTGTTTTAAATTCTGCTGCCTTTCTTTCCTCTGTAAAACACTCTTCAAAATCTATCTTGTTCAAAATTGTGGCCAACTGCTTTCATATCACGTTTTGTGACTGTCAAATGTCATTGATAACACTCGCGTGAAGCACTTACTCGTGTTATATATGTAAGTTATTGTGTTTATTAGTATAGATCCTATTTGGATCTAAACAGTTCCAGGTATGATACAAAATAGATTATTCAATTTCGCTCAGTGGTGAATGTCAGAGTTCTGCAATTTATCTTATTAGGACCATTTTCTGAGCAGGAGAATTGTTCAGGATTCTGACCCCAGGTGTTTGATTTTTTAACCATACCAGGGTGGGAACAGTTCATGTCGAGCTCTAAAAATAACGGTGCCCACCAGCACTTTGACTTCTTGTCAATGATCATACCACTGTGAGCCTTTATCTGCACAGAACAATGGGAAGTTGACCTGAAGAACCCACATGCTCCACAATTAGTCCAATAAAGGACGTTACACAACTTATTAAGAGGTCCAACTTGAGATCTCATTAGGCTGCACATTGAATCATGGGCTGACCAGGTGCATGAAGGGTCTAATATAGCGGGAGTCAAACATTGCTTTTCCAAGATATAAGGGGCATTTGTAAAAGGATGAATAGCCTAAAGGGGTATTAGTCATTGGTGCAAAAGTATTATCGAATGTACATGGATAGTGAGAAGTGTTCTATATGCATTCAGGCAATCCCAAAAACTCATCACTGTTCTGATATTAGATTCTCATATTAGATTCTCTGAAAATCTCAGATTTTAGGTCCAGTGATAATGAGGAATAGCATCTCTGGGAGATGGGTAAATCCCCAGGCAATGGTGCACAGAAAGAGATAAGAGGCAAAAAGGCAATTGGGACCAAGTGACGATGAACAAGAAGGCAACAGAGAACATATACTTAGCATAGGCTGTACTACGGAAGATGGATTAACCAGGCAATTTTGGGGAACCAGTGTCAAGGGGGACTGTGACTCTCCAGGCTGACGGTCACTGATGGTGAGTAGCTTGGAGGGAAATTTGCAGATGGTGACGTTTCCATGTATCCACTGCCCTTGTACAGTTAGAGGACAGTAATCAATGCTTTGGAAAATGCTGTCTCTTAAGTGTTTGTGAATTTCTGCAGTGTATGTCTGGATAGTGTCAAGCTTCTTGAGAGTTTTTGGAGCTGGCAAGTGGAGACTATTCCATAATATTCCTGATTTGTGCCTGATAGATGATGGACATGTTCAGGGGAGTCAGAAGCTGAGTCACCTGCTGCAAAGTTCCTAGCCTCTTACCTAGTCTTGGAGCTACAACATTTGTTCTGTTAGCCCAGTTCAGTTTCTGGTCAATGGTCACCCCCATTGTGGGGGAGTTACAATAGTAGTGGCACTGAAAGTCAAGGGGCGATGGTTAGATTTTCTCTCATTAGATGTGGTCATTACCTGACACTTGTGTAGCAAAATTATTACTTGCCAGTTGTCAGCCTAAAACTGACATTGTCCAGGTCTAGCTGCATTTTGACATGACCTGCTTCAGCATCTGAGGATTCACAAATGATACTGAACAATGCCCAGTCATTAGCAAACAGCCTTACTCTGGCCTTATATTGGAAAAAGAAACTGTTATCACTATCCAAAGAAGGAGGACTTGAGATAGCTTTTCTCTAAGGCAAGAAGTTGAATTTTGGACAGTTGCATGATAAACTCATCTTGTTGGCTAGTATTCTCATCATATGAAAAATGTGAAAATCATGTCCCATTTTATAATGGGTCACAAATTAAATAACTTAGAATACTGTTCAGTCACCACCTCATTGATATTAAAACTGAAATGTCAGGACAGATTGTAATAATGGAGGCTTGTCAGGGGGAGGCAGGGCCTTGACAACAGACAAGAAGTGGCCATCACCAGAATTGCCAAGCTCAAGGACAACAGTTCACTGCCAAGGGTTACCAGCCAAATCCAAGAGCAACCATTGAAAGGCTATGCTAGAGTGTCCATTGTTGAAGCTGCAGGTTGATGGGTATTTCCATCACCAAGGGCTGTCAAATAATAACAAGCAGTGAGTCATTGGGAACAGTACAGGGACTACAGCATTTTGCAATTTATATAAATGGCTGAGATGAACAGACCAAGATTTTGCTTGCTAAGTTGCCTCATGACACAAAGGTAGGTAGGAAAATAAGTTGTGAAGAGGGCAGAAGTAAGTTACAAAGGAAATAGATGCATTAATTGAGTGGGCAAAGATCTGGCAAGTGGAGTACAGTGTGAAAAAGTGTAAAATGGCACCTTTCAGCAAACAGAATAAAAAAGAAGTGTATGGAATCGTGAGAGATTGTTGAAGTCTAAGACACAGAGGATTCTGGGGATTCTACTGGATGATTCACAAAACGTTAGTGTGCATATACTGCAAGTAATTAGGAAAGTGAATAGAATGTTGAGAGGGGATTTGAATACAAAGGTAGGGAGGTTATTTTTCATTTATACAGGGTATTGGTGAGACCACATCTGGAGTATTATGTACTGTACTGGCTTCTTTATTTAAGAAAAGATATAAATGTATTGAAAGCAGTTCAGAAAAAATTTACCAGACTAATACCTCGAAAGGGTGGCTTTTCTCTTGAAGAAATATTAGACAGGCTAGGCTTGCATCCACTGAAGTTTAGAAGGGTAAGGAGTAAATTGTTCAAACTTATAAAATCCTAAGGGGCCTTGACATGCCGCAATTTGAAAGGATGTTTTCTCTTGTGGGAGAATCTAGAACTAGGGGTCACTGTTTAAAACTAACGGGTCGCCCAATTAAGACAGAGAATTAAGGCAACTTTTTTTTTCTCTCACGGTGTGTTATGAATCTTTGGAGCTCTACTTCCACTGACTTTTGATGGAAAGAGTCTTTGACCATTAATTTTGAACATTAAAACATAGTTAGGTATTATTGATTAGTGAGAAGATGAAAGGCTCTCATGGACTGAAACGTACAATAATCAGATCAGCCATGATTTTCCTGAATGGCAGAGCAGTGTTGAGGAGCCAAGTGGCCTACTTCTCCTCCTAATTTGTACGTTAGTACTGAGAAGCAACGTTTATCGCTAGGTTCCCATATAATAGTAATACGGTACATTCTGAAGGATTCTGTGAACTCATACTCAGTTGCAAGTAGAAATCTTGGCCAATAAAATGTTGAGATTTAACTGTGCTTTATCCTTCTCATCCAGGTAAAGGGCATTAATTGCATAAGCCTCTAATTCTGCCTCTCAAGTTTTGTAATTGAACTCGAGCTGCTCACTGAGACGAAGATCAATTTTGACAAAAGCTGCTAATTGGAAACAAGTAGCTCTACTAAAACAGAGACAGTAGAGAAAGATCAATTGCATGATGTAGTGTAGAATATAGTGACCGCACGTCACTCAGTCAAACCAAATCTTTTCAAACCAAACCTGTAAGTTAGTTTGGGAACTCCTAACATAAGAATAAAATATAGGTAAAAGTAAGAAATTGGTCATGTAAGAACATGGACCATAATAGTCCAAAAACATCATTGATTAATTGACTTATCAATAATATATAAAAGGAACTTAATTCAACAAAATTATGTGTTTGCATTCAAGAGGTGGATTTGGAAGTTATTTCTCTTTGATTTTTTTATGATTCCCTGCAGAGGTCTTGGTTTTCCCAGATTTCTGTCATTTTCAGTTAAGTAGTCACTCATAGAGTCATAGAGTAATATAGCATTGAAACAGGTCCTTCAGACCAAAATTTTCCATGTTGATGGCGGTACCCACTCAGCTAGTTCCAATTGCCCGCCTTTGGTTCATACCCATCTAAATTATGCCCATCCCTGTACCCATGTTTTTTAAATGTTGCTTTGTACCTGCCTCAACCACTTTCTCTGGCAACTTATTCCATATACGCACCACTTTCTGGGTGAAGAAGTTGCCCCTCAGGTCCTTCCTAAATCTTTCCCCTCTCACCTTAAACCTATGCCCTCTAGTTTTCAGAGATAGCAAGAACTGCAGATGCTGGAGTCAGAGTCAATAGAATGTGGAGCTAGAGGAACACAGCAGGCCAGGCAACATCAGAGGAGCAAGAAAGTCGACGTTTCGGTTTGGGACCCTTCATCAGGATTAATGAAGGGTCCTGACTCAAAACTTCGACTTTCCTGCTCCTCTGATGCTGCCTGACTTGCTGTGTCCCTCTAGTCTTCAATTCACCATCCCAGGGAAAAACGTTATATGCATTCATCCAATCTATGCCCCTCAGGATTTTATACACTTCAATACGTCATCCCTCATTCTCCTACATTCCAAGGAATAACCTGGCCAACCTCTCCCTATAGCTCAGGCCTACTAGCCCTGGCAACATCTTCACAAATCTTCTTTGCACACTTTCCAGTTTAACTATGTCTTTCCTATAACAGGGTGACCAAAACCGTAGACAATACTCCAAGTGCGGCCTCACCAATGATTTATACAACTGATACATAACGTCCCAACTCCTATACTCAATGCCTTGATCGAAGACAGCCAGCAAGCTAAGTGCCTTCCTCACCACCCTGTTTACCTGTGATGCTGCTTTCAATGAACCATGTACTTGTAGTCCTAGGTCCCTCTGTTCCACAACAGTCGCCAGGACCTTACCATTTACTGTACAAGTCCTACCTTGGTTTGATTTTCTAAAGTGCAACACCTCACACTTATCTGTATTGAAATGCATTTGCCAATCCCCAGCCCACTACCATCTGATCAAAATCCCTCTGTAATTTTTGATAACCTTCCTCGCTATGAACGATACCTCCTAATTTTGCATAATCTGCAAAATTACTAACCATGCTTTATACGTTCACATCCAGCTCATTTATGTAAATAACAAAGGTACCAGCACCAGCCCCTTGGCCTCCAGTCCAAGAAACAAACTTCAACCATCACCCTCTGCTTCCTACCATCAAGCCAGTTTTGAATCCAATTAGCTAGCTCTCCCTGGATCCCTTGCAACCTAACCTCATGACTAGTCTGCCATGCAGGACCTTGTCAAAGGACTTACTAAAGTCCATATAGACAATATCTACTGCCCTACCCTCATCTATCTTCTTGATTACCTCTTCGAAAAAGTCTAGAGTTATCATTAGCAGTCAAGGTTCAAACAAAAGCTGCAAAAATATCAATCATAGGTCACTTTGCCTATAATTTTTTGACCATTGATTTAACTGATGCTTTCTTTGAAGTTAATCACCATTAGCTGTTTGCAACAGGACCCTTACACTTCACAACTGTCATCAAATTTTGTATCAGGAGGTTACTTTTATTTCACCGCGGGCTACATATATGAGTTGATCTATCCCTATTGTAATAACTACAGTATGATCCTCGTGTAATACTGTGCGTATATTAGGATTGATGAATTTCACATCAATCTAGCCAGCTTATCCAATGGTTCACCTTTGCTCTTCTTTTGCAAAACTAATTTCCTTCTACTCTTAATTTATATGCTTCTAAGTTCATACCAAGAAACACCCTTTAATGAGATGGAAAAGTCATCATTCAATTCTGAGAGCTCGCGCACAATTGCAAATAGAAATCTTGATCAATAAACTGTTCAGATTGAAGACAGGTAAAGGACACTGGTTGCATACTCCTCCATTCCTGCCTCTTGACACCTGTATCTGAACCAGAGTTGCTCACGGAGATGAAAGCAAAAACTGTACAATCATGCATTCCTCATGCCCTGTATAGAGTATGAAATTGCCATCACTCTCAAGCCTTCCCATCAAACTACTATAAACTACAAAATAGAAAAAAGGGAATGCTGGAGAAACACAACAGATATGGCAGCGCCTATGGAGAGAGAACAAGGTTAACATTTCAAGTTCCAATCTGACACTTTGTAACAATGGGGATTTTATGGCTGTTGCTGCAGTTACTCAGCTTGAATGGCCTTTGGGGTGACAGAACTGCATCCATACCCAGTAATAGAATTCCTTTCTTAGAGGATTAATTACTCAGGTCTGGCTGAATGGATTGTTGGCAGTATTGATGGCAGAATATTGCCCTTGTTCTGTGTTTTGAAGGCCCACATGCATGTCTCCTCTACCCTGCCTGGTGCAAATCCTAGAACTTTGCTAAGGTTTTTCTGTTGGAGTTGCTGCAAAGGATCATTTTTCAGGTCTTCCTTGCATTTTTGATGGGACTATTGTTATGTTCCCATGTGCACCAAGCTGGTATGGATCACACAAATATCCAACTCCATGTGACGTCACCAGAACCTCGAGATGACTTCTTCATCAGTCTTTACTGAAGTCTACCTGAAGTCCCCTGGAGTACCAGCTGCTTTCCCACTTTGGTGAAAATGACCAACACTACATTTCTGGATGTGGGCCCTGTCTTTGTGCCCTTTGATTTTAGTCATTCCTCACAGGATCAGGAAGATTGCATCTTGGAAGTTGGAGGATAATTGGATGTCTAATTTAAATTACAATTCAAAGCTGTGTGTTCTCAGTGTTCATCGTGGGAAATTATGAGAAGGCATTTCCACATCACTTCTGTGCGAATACCATAGGCTTTACTTCAGGTGAGAGCATACTAAGCATGTTGGTTTGTTTATGGGACTGGGAACACGAACATTTGAATTGGAATTTAAATTAGACATCCAATAATCCTCCAACCCAGTCATCATTTTAATTAGAGCGAGGAAGGGTCTTATCCCCAAATATGTGAATCATCCATTTTTTGTGTTAACATAAAAACTCATAAAAGGAGACAGGTTCTACTAAACTGTCAAGTAGTGGAGCTCTTAATATGTTTTGTGCTTTAAAATTGGGTAAGAAAGATTGTTTTGATGGTAAGTTGAAAGAAAGATGTGCTTGTAGTTTCATTGACTGTTTGTAGGGGATTGTACATTCCCTCTTTGATGGACAAATTTATAAAGGGTTAGTGGTCTTTGATGTGGGGTTATGAGTAAAATGTTTGAATTTTTTGAAATCAAGTACTTGGTTTTCAATATTTGGATAGGCTTTCATGAATGAGAGTGTCCTTTAAAAAAGTTAAGTCTGCAATAGATATTTAGAACTTTATTTTATTCTAGCTCACAGTGGCTCCTAAGGCCCACACATCATGGAAACTAATTTGGTAGAGAGGATATAAAGGCATATAAAGGTGGTGGACAGTAAGGCATTTTTGGCACAAGTTTACACTGGGTTTGGAATTCTAAGGGGCCATGGGAATGGATGGTGTTAATACATTAAGTACTGTTTGCACAGAGCCTTCAGGGGACATGGAGTAGCTGAGCGCATGATTTGGCATATTTGGCATTGCGAATGTGTGGGAATTGAGGGTGTGTAAGAGATAAGGCCCAGGCAGTCTAATATTTAATAAAATTCTAGATACTTAAGACATTTAAGGATATATTCAATTCTTCCGAACTAAACTAAATTCCATTGAGGAAGAAAGATTGTAAGAGAGGGCAAAACATCAATGGCTAAGCAAGGAGAATAAAGGTACCTTAAAGGCAAAACATAAGGCATACCATATTGCAAAGGTCAGTGGCACGCAGGAGGATTGGGAAATTTTTGAAGGTCAAGAAAGGGTTACTAAAGAAAGGTTAATTATGAAAGAAAACTAGCATAAAATATATTAAAAATGATAGGCAAAGCTTCTGTAAATATATATAAAAAGAAAGAGAGTAGCTAAACTGAATATTGATCCCTTAATGGAAATGACTGGAGAATTAATAGTAGGGAACAGAGTAATGGAAAAGACATTAAATTAATATTTAACCTCAGTTTTGAAAATGGAGGACAAGTAAACCATCCCATGGTAATGCAGAAGTTATGGAAAAGGAGGAACTTAAAACACTCGGCATCACTAGGGAAAAGGGACTGTGCAAACCATTATGTAAAAGCCAGAAAACTCCCCAGGGCCTGATGGCCTACATCCTACAGTCTTAAAGGAGGTAACAGCAGAGATAGCAGATGCATTGGTTATACTGTGCCAAAATTCTCTGGATTCTGGAAAGGTTCCGGTGGACTGGAAAAATACTGTCCTTCTTCAGAAAGGAAGGGAGGCAGAAAGTAGGAAACTATAAACCGGTTAGTTTAATGTCTGTTGTTAAGAAATGGTTGGAATCCATTACTAAGGAAGTATTAATGAGACACTTAAAAAGTAATCTATTAGAATCAGCACAGTTTTATGAAAGTTAAACCATGTTTCACTAATCTGCTAGAGTTCTTCAAAGATGTAACAAGCAAAGTGGATAATGGCTATCCTGTAGATGTAACATATCTGGACGTCCAGAAGGCATATTGGGAGTGTTCCTACAGCATAGACTGCAGCAATTCAAGAAGGCAGCTTACCACCACCTTTTCAAGGACAACTCATGAAGGGTAATAAATTGCTGGCCAGCCAGTGATACCCATGTCCTACAAGTGAGTAAAAAGAATGATAAGGAAACAAATGGGTAAGACACTAAGCTAAGATCACATGGTGTTAGGGGTAATGCATTACCTTGGATAAACAATTGACTGGCTATATAAAAGCGTAGAGATAGAATAAATGGATCTTTTTCTAATTGGCAGGCTGTAACTAGTGCGGTGCTTGGACGCCAACAATTTACAATCAATATTAATGACTTGGATGCAGGGGTAGAATATACAGTAGTCAAATTTGCAGATGACACTAAAATAAATGGGAAAGTAAGTTATAATGAAGAAATAAGAAATTTACAAATGGATTGGATAGGTTAGGTGAATGGGTCAAAATCTGGCAGATAAGAGTTTAATGTTGATAAGGGTGAGGTTATCCATTTTATTCAGAAGAATAAAAAAAAATCACAATGAAGAGAAACTTCACAATGCCTTAGTGCAGTGGGGTCCTGCTTGAATCACAAAAAGCTAAAATGCAGGTATAGCAGGTAATAAGGAAAGAAAATGAAATAGGGACATTTATTGCTAAAGGAATGGGGTATAAAAGTTGGGAAGTGTTGTTGCAACTGTGCAAGGCATTTGTAAGATTGCGTCTGGAGTGCAGTGTGCGATTTTGGCCCCTTTACTTGAAGAGGGATGTAATTGTATTGGAGGCAGTTCAGAGAAGGTTCACCAGATTGATTTAGAGGTACAGGATTTCTCCTATGAGCAGAAATTAGCAAGTATGGACCTAAACTACTCAAAGTTTAGAAGACCAAGAGGAGGTCTAATTGAAGTATATCAGTAGCTAAAAGGGATTGACAAAGTAGATGCAGAGCAGATGTTTCCCCTTGTGGGGCAACCTAGAATGAGTGGTCATAGTTTTAGGCTATGAGCTAGCAGATTTAAACAGAGGTGAGGAAGAATTACTACTCTCTAAGGGGCGTGAATGTATAGAGTTCACTATGCCAAAGCCCAGGTAGCTGCTGGGATACTGAACAAGCTGAAGGAGGAGAGAGACGTATTTTTAATTAGTCACGGATGAAAAGCTTGTGGGGAAGAGGCAGGAAAGTGGACCTGAGGCTGATATAAGTTCAATCTTTAGTGTATTAAATAGCAGAGCAGGCTCAGGTGGCTGAATTACCTACTCTTAAGACCATAAGACCATATGACATGGGAGCAGAAATTAGGCCATTCGACCCAACAAGTCTGCTCCGCCATTCAATCATGGCTGATGAGTTCCTCAACCCCATTCACCTGCTTTCTCCCCATAACCCTTGATCCCCTTGATCATCAAGAACCTATCTATCTCAGTCTTAAATGTACTCAATGACCTGGCCGCCATAGCCTTCTGAGGCAGTGAATTCCATAGATTCACCACTGTCTGGCTGAAGAAGTTTCTCCTTATCTCCATTCTTGCTCCTAGTTCTTGTGGTCTTTTGTTAAGAATATCAAAGGATATGGTGACAGGGTGGGGAATCAATTTAAGGTAAAAGGTCAGCTATGATCTAGTTGATCACAGAACTGGCTTAATGGGTTAAAAGATCTATTCCTGCTTTTATTTTCTATGTCCTGACAAAAAGCAGTTAGGATGAAGCACAGGGCAGCTCATTAATATTTCTGCACTCAAACAGTCATGTTAAGTTCCTTCTGCTCTTTGAATAAAGTGTATCAATTCTATGGAATAGATTTGATTAAAGTATAAAGGGGCTGAATAGAATAATCACATCTCTTTACAGAGTCTGACAATTTAAAAGCAGTTGGAACAAGTAACAGGACAATTAAATAGAAGGATGGTGCTTTATCTGCTTCAGTGGGGCACTCCATTTCCATCGTGATTTAGAGGGCACTCTACCCCATTTACTTTGCAGATGGAAATATGGAAAATGAGAAAGGATGAGGCAATGTCATACAAGATTAAGAACCAGAGATTTCTCATAATAGAAAAAATCTTTCCAGGAGGATCCCATCCTTTCACTTTTTCACAGAATATGATCATATCTGACAAAGCCAGCATTTGTTGTTCATGCCTAACTGCCCTTGTTGCAACTGAGGAATAATCAAAGTATGTTTTTGTATCTACTTCAGCAATTTGAAACGACAAAGGCATTGCCTTCTCCCATTAGTAATGCAGTGACACTGAGTGATGCAAATTTAAAATGTAGGACAAATGTAATCTCATCCTCCTGATGGGCAAACTTTTATAAATTTAAAATGAATGTCCATTTTATTCACTGTTAAATATTATTCTCCATTAAATACACTGAAATGGAAAATCAGACTGTGGATAAAACAATCTGAGTTTGACAGTCAACTGCCAAGTTGATTGGATCAAAATTTTCCTTTGTTCCCCCTCAGTACACCTTGAGTAAACTCAAGTCCACCCTGAACAATAACTAAAAAACGAAAGAATGCACAAATTTAGCTACAAAAACAGAAGTTGCTGGCAAAGCTCAGCAGGTCTGGCAGGATCTGTGAAGGGAAAAACGAAGTTAACATTTCAGGTCCAGTGACTGGTTCTGAGGAAGGGTCACCGGACACCAAAACATTAACTCTGCTTTTTCCTTCACAGATCCTGCCAGACCTGCTGAGCTTTTCCAGCAATTTCTGTTTTTTTTCCTGAACAATAACTACTTTAAACTATTCCTAAAAGCTACTGGGAGGATTTCTGGAGCTAAAACCATGTTACACACATTCTGCTGAAGACAGAGAGTCTCACCAATTTTGGAAGCTTTGAGGTCTTTTAATGTTCCCACTACAACAAATATACTATTAAAGGGATTAGTGAGCTCCCCGGACTTTTCTGTGAAAATATGGAAATGATAAATTGCGTAGCAATCAGTATATATCACTGATTTTAATGTAGTGCTGACATTCCCCATATTTCAATCTATGCCCTCTCTTGCTTCTCTTAGGCAGTCCCTCAGGATTAAAGATGTCTTGCTTCCATTCCTAAAGCTGAAAGCTTTATTGATGAAATCAATGAAAGGTTCATTGATACCTAAGATTTTCTAAATTTTGTTCCCTACATTGATTTTGGGGTTGGGGTTGTGATCACAGTTATCTCATACTGGCAACTGACAATTTGTAGCAATTTTCTGATTGCTTATTGAGATTGTTAAGAAACAGCAGTTGAGTTATAATGCATTAGTTAATTAGATAAAATATATAACCATGACAGATGAAAATGCTTCACTGATCCCAATGCTGTTCTGTAGATTGGAGGGGGGGAAGTGATTTTGAAATGGTTGAGTATTCATCCCTAACAATCTGAAGTCTTTGGTGCTAACAGTCTTTGTTCTTCGCTCAGACTGATGAAGGGGAACTCCTGATCTTCTCCCAAGAGGAGAGTGGCTTGTTTCATATATGCTGTCCCTTCCTCTCCTCCCTATTCCTGTTGATAAACATTATTTTGGGAGTTGGCCATCTCAGCTGTGTCAACCATTTGTCTGAAGCTTCTCAGCAATGACTAAAGGCAGCTACACATGATGCCAGGATAGTGACTGTCCCCTTGCCCACCTCTGTGTGAAGGTTAGTTTTTATTTCTTCTAAGGAAAAAAACATGTCTTATTTTTTTTTTCACAGAATCCCTACAGTGTGGAAACAGGCCCTTCGGCCCAACAAGTCCACACTGAACCTCAGAGTATCCCACCCAGACCCATGCCCCCCAACAACCCACCTAACCTACACCACCCAAACACTACAGGCAATTTAGCATGGCCAATCCACCTAACCTGCACATCTTTGGACTATGGGAGGAAACTGGAGCACCCAGAGAAAAACCCACGCAGACACAGGGAGAATGTGCAAACTCCACACAGACAGACACTCGAGGCTGGAATTGAACCTGGGTCCCTAGTGCTGTGAGGCAGCAGTGCTAACCACTGAGCCACCGTGCCACCCAAAAACACTGCATTCAGAATAGAGTAACGTGGTGCACAATGAATGTTTTGATTATGCTTGTAGAGGGCGAGTTACTATTACAGCACAGTTAAATGAGGTTTTATGCTACACAGGAAATACTAAATATGGAATACTAAAAGCACCCAATTTTAAAGGGAACATCAATTTCCAACACCTACCAGTGCTTTTAAAGGGATTATCAACTCATTGCATGTAGATTATTGGAAATTTTCTTCTGGCTGTTGCTACAATTGTATGTGTTTTGGGTACTTTCTTATCCTTCCTAAACATTTTGATTATCTACAGAAGTGGTTGGGTTGGTGTGGAACTTCATTGTGGGTAACTCAAAGCACATACCAGCTGCTTTTCTCCAGGATGTTCAACGAACAATGGTCCATCCAAAACTTCAACTAGAACCATGTTGTGAGCAGAAGCAGGAGTTGTGACGGTTTCTTGGTCATGAACCTGCTTTGGTGGAAAATTTATTGAAGTTAGGATTTTTATGGGTAAGACCTGAATGAAGACAGGTTTGGAGGGAGGGCAACACGATCGTGAGAACCCATTAGAGGCCTGTCAGCTGCACAGGATTGTCCAATTCAAAACAAGGTAAATAACAGAAGGGACATTCAATAAAAGGTGTCTTTTTGGATACTTTTCAAAAACTTTAAAACATAAAGAGCAATCAACCCACCGTTGTGAGGATTTTGATGGGGCAATGGTTGTGGACCCCATCAACAAGGTTGCCTTTGGCTGCAGCCCAAAACAGGCAATTATAGAGGGCCTTTACACAAAACAAAGTTACTGCAGGTTCTGGGCATCTGAAGCAGGCACAGAGAGAATTGAGTATGTTCTATTCCTCAGTTCTGCTCCTTGAGGATAGCTTCTGGCTTGACATGATCTCTGTCACTATTATTGAGGATTTTTCCGGCAAGATACACTAAATAGAATATTCTGCTTGAACTGCATCCTCTGAACCAGACTTGAATCTGTCGTGGCCACTTCTTCTAGCTGTTGTGTTACACTCTGAGTTACAACAATAATAGATTTGTCACTTGGCTCAAGTGGACTATAGTTGCATGGGGGACTGCACTGTCACTCTAGTCCCACTACCCCACAAGTCACAACTTAAAATGAAAATACTTCATCCAGGTACCAGGATGACCAAATCAGTATCTTGTCTATATTACATTTTATATTAGGTGAGCCTGACAATAGTGGTGGGTAAGTTGTTGGAGGGGATTCTGAGGGACAGTATTTACTTGCATTCAAAAATACAAGGACTGATTAGGGATAGTCAGCATGGCTTTGTGCATGGGAAATTGTGTCTCACAAACTTGACTAAGCTTTTTGAAGTGGTTACCAAGAAGATATATGAAGACAGAATGGTAGACATTGTCTACATTGACTTTAGCAAAGCCTTCAACAAGGTTCCATATGGTAGACTGTTTAGTAAGATCAGGTCTTATGAAATCCAGGGAGAGCTAGCTATTACAAAATTGGCTTGATGGTGGGAGACACAGGTTGGTGGCAGGCAGTTATTGTTCAGACTGGAGGCCTGTGATCAGTGGTGTGCTGCAAGTATCAGTGCTGGGTCCACTGTTGTTCATATGAATGATTTGGATAAGAATATAGGAGGCATGGTAGATAATTTTGCGGATGACTTCAAAATTGGTGGTATAGTGGACAGTGAAATAGTCATCTAACAGTACAACAGGATCTTGATCAATTGGCCAGTGGGATAAGGAATGTCAAATTAAGTTGAATTTAGATAAATGCGAGGTGTTGCATTTCGGTAAGACAAACCAGAGCAGGACTTACACAGTTAATGATAGGGCTCTGGGGAGTGTTGTCAAACAGAGAGACCTAGGAGTGCAGGTACATAGTTCCTTGAAAGTGGCATCACAGTTAGACAGGGTGGTGAAGAAAGCTCTTGGCACACTTGCCTTCATTGGTCAGAGTTGGGACGTCATGTTACAGCCGTACAAGACATTGGTAAGGCCACATTTGGAGTACTGCGTACACCCTGCTATAGGAAGAACGTTACTAAACTGAAAGATTTACAAAAAACATTTACAAGGATGTTACCCAGACTGGAGGGTTTGAATTAACACGGAGAGGTTGGCTGGGCTGGGACACTTTTTCCCTGAAGAGTAGAAAGCTGAGAGGTGGCCTAATAAAGGTTTATAAAATCATGAACAGCGTAGATAAGGTGAATAGCCAAGGTCTTTTCCCCAGGGTAGGGAAGACCAAAGCCAAAAGGCATAGTTTTAAAATGCGAGGGAAAAGATTTAAAAGAGACAAGACCGACATTTTCACATGGAGGTTGGTGCATAAATAGAACGAGCTGCCAGTGGGAGAGGTGAGTACAATTACAACATTTAAAAGACATTTGGACAGGTACATGAACAGGAAGTGTTTAGAGGGATATGGGCCATATGCACGCAAATGGGACTAGTTCAGCTTAGGAAACTTGGTTGGCATTTGATTTGTTGGGCTGAAGGGTCTATTTTTGTGCTGTGTGACTCTAAGACTCCAAATAAAAAATAAAATCCATCAACTAAATTTCTTGATTAACACAATTATGGATTTATCATGAAAACTAAACTTATTCAATAAAATGCGATAATTTGTTAACAAATAGAGTCAGTAAAATACAAGCATAAGCTCTTACCCCTCTAAATAATGAAGAAAGAAAAACAGCTTTCTCTGCAGAGATTGATTTTTTGTAAAAAGGAAGTTGGGTAGTTGGTCATTCTTGAAGATAAAAGTATAAAATGTAAGCTGTACTGGAGTCAGTTGCTCTGATGTTTTGGCATGTGTGGTCAAGTCACTAAACATACCAGATTGTCTCTAAAGTCTTGCAGACCCAGCTTGCTCAAAAAACACAATCTTGCGATGTTCCTTCAATCACTTTTTCAATAGGAGCATCCTGAACAGATGTAAAAGTTTTCTTTTCAGAAGGGCAAGAGATCAGCTGGACAATTTGTTTATAGCAAGCTTTCCTCCAACTCAGCTTTGTTCTCAGCAGGTTTCCCTCCAACTGGTCCAGATAAAACAGGAAGCTCTCCAATAAGTCCCAGTTCAAAACAACCCCAGCAGGTTCTAGAGCAAAGTAAACACATATAATTTCGAGAAGCAGTCTCGGTAAAACAAAATCTCCAATGTCCACAGTGACCTGCAACGAGTATATTTTTAAAGAAACCATTCCAGGTATGTACATATTACTTGAAATAAATCCATTTTCCACAGCCGTTCAGAGTTTAGGTCCTCCAAGCAATATTAAATATGCAGCATTTTTGTAACTCAGTGCTGTTCATTAGCTGTCTTACACTTTGCTTATTGTTGTATGCTTTGCTGGTTTTTGCAGTCTGAATTCCTTTCAGTGTTGAGGGCAGTGGAAAACATTTGTGCAAATGCGGTACGGTCACCCAAGGCTGGAACCAAACCCAGGTTCCTGATGCTGTGAGATAGAAGTGCTAATTGAATGCTGCCTTGCTGAACTACTGCATCCAGTTAGTATAGGTAAATTTCAAGAGCAACAAGCAATGGGCGATGACTGCTGGCCCAGCCCCGTCAAACCCCACAGTCCATTGATAAATGAAGAAAAATTAAAAGATAAGACATTTGTTGATATCACTGATCCCTCATCAGCAGCAACTCTAATGTTTCCCACAGGGTCAGCTGCACTGGGGCAGGAGTCTACTTGCAGGGAACACATTTCTGCAGGACACCTCAGACTCTGTACTATCACATGTTGCTGGGCACTTCCTCCATCACAGCAGACACTAGCACCTTGGTGAGTCCTCACGTATCATTAGATATGATGGCACGGTGTGAAGGACATGTTATGTTAGCGGTGGAGTATTTGGCAGGAATTAAGTCAGCTATAGCAAGCACTTGTTGGAGAAAAGAGGACTGGCACCCACTCTGCAGGGCAAAGCTACAGATCCTCAGGGGCTTGAAACAGGCTTCTCTGCCAAAGAGGCCACATGAGATGTGCCCACATGACAGATTTGTTGGAGGAAGTGTGGGCCGACAGGATGAGAATGGAAGAACCAATGCATCTCAAGAGCACCACATCTCCTAGCTTGAAAGAGTAGCCAACCTCTTGGAGCACATATTTGACATAACCATGAGTAGATTCAGAAGCAGGGCACTGACATGCAAAGGATGCATACCAGGCTCAGTGGCATTGGTCTGTGTATTGTATTGGTCAGAAAAATACTAATTATGCAAGGTAATGTGGCATTCCTTGGAAAATCTTAGGTATTGTAGCTTAGAAAATATTGGAAAATAATTACACCATAGGGCAGCTTCATGTAAGAATATAACCTAGTGTGTGGGAAAACCATGAGATATGTGTGGTAAGAAAACATAAGTTACTGGAAAAGCTCAGCAAGTCTAACAGCATCTGTGAAGTAAAAATCAGAGTTAACGTTTCAGGTCCGGTGACCCTTCCTCAGAACTGATGGTGGCTAGGAGAACATTAGTTTATATGCAGGCTGCATATTCTAGAGCCACTTCCTTAAGTACTCTGGGATGTAGATTATCAGGCCTTGTGGATTTATCCGCCTTTAATCCCATTAATTTTCCCGGCACCATTTCTCTACTAATATTTATCTCCTCAATTCTTCCATCTCACTAAATCTTGCATTTTCCAACATTTCTGGTTAAACTCGCAATGCTTTACTTCCCTAGCTTCCATCCTAAACATGTTAAAGGAGACATCCCCTACAGACAAGCCCTTGTGTGCACACAGGATCTGCTCAAATGAGGAGAAATATGGCGGACACCAACAAATGTTGAAAGATGTTTTCATAAGAACAGGATAGGATTCTCAACTCATCGATTGACAGTTCCAACGTACCACAGCAAAAAACTACAATGATCTCCTCTGCAGACAGACACGGGACACAACCAATAGACTACCCTTTGTCATCCAGTAGTTCCCCGGAGTGGAGAAATTACACCATGTTCCTCACAGCCTTCAACGTGTCATCAATGATGATGAACAGCTCACCAAGATCATTTCTACGCCTCTATGTCTCATCTTCAAACAACCGCCAAACCTTAAAGAGACCATCATTCACAGCAAACTACTCATTGACATGGATACTACCATCATACCACATACACTGTACGTACTCATGTGACTCCGCCAATGTTGTCTACCTCATACGCTACTGGCAAGGATGTCCCGAGGCACGGTAAATTGGCGAGACCATGCAGACACTACAACAATGGATGAATGGACACTGCGTAACAATTGCCAGACAGGGATGTTCCCTCCCAGCGGTCAAGGACATTCAGCCTCCGATCTTCAGGTAAGCATCCTCCAGGCAGCCTCTGAGATACACAACAACGCAGAATTGCCGAGCAGAAACCAACAGCCAAGTTCTGTACCCATGATGATGACCTCCACCGTGATCTTGGGTTCATGTCATGCTACATGCAATCCCACCATGCTCTTGTGTTTCTGTAAAATCTTCCTTACTGTCCTGTTTTGATACCATCAACATGATAGCTTGTTATTTTCTCTCTACCTTAATTAGTTTGTACCGTTTGGATTACTTGTTACTTTGGTTAGCCCTCATCAGGCAACTCTGATACCTATCATGTTATTCCAGCCAGTTGGTTTGTTTCTGGCACTATCTTATTTTGGATTTTTTTGTAATAATGTCTCTGCCTTGATTGATCAGATCATAGGGAATCCCTTCACTTGTTTTTCAGCTTTGACACTTTATTTGCGCCATTAGACACTTTTGATCACCTGCAGACTTGTTATTCAACCTGTTGACACATCACTCACACTATTTGTACTTATCTGTTGATGCCTTTAATTACCTGAAATTACCTTGCCGTTATTGCTCAGCCTATACATTCTGTACCTGTGTGCTTCTCTTCACTTCACCTGACGAAGAAGCAGTGCTCCAAAAGCTTATGATTTTAAATAAACCTGTTGGACTATAACCTGGTGTTGTGTGATTTCTGACTTCGTCCACTCTAACACTGGCACCTCCACATCATAGCAATCTCTACTTCAGGCCTGGTAGAAACCTCCTAGACAACAGCTACACTAATCACTCACAAAGATCAAAATTCCTGAGAATATTTTGATGCTGCCTTCATTGATAGAGCAATGTTACACAATATCTTAATTGTAAGATTTTGTCAGCTACTTTGATTTGATTATTTTGTCCACCAATCCACACACAAATCTGTTTTATAATGCATAATCTAAGAACCTAACAAAGTCACAACGTCATGATAAATTCTTCAGTGTCACAATGCACTCACCAACTTTCACAAGCCCTATGGTTTCTGGTTCCTAATTTGTGGACCATTATCTCAAGTGGCTTTATGATTGGAATTTTCCTCCAACTCTATGACAAACATTTTAAATGGCTCATCATTTACTTTGTAGGGATGAAGAAGGTTTGTTAGCATGCTAGATACTCCTGGACCAATTTTCAATAGCAAAATTGCTTTCTTATCCTGAACAATTGCTTATTTTGAGTCTGACTTTACTTCTAAGCCAGTGGAATTGTCTTTTGTTTTCCAAAAAACAAAAAGTTACACGTAAATGTCCTAGGGCCAACCACCTTCAGCTACTTCACCAATAGCCTTTCCTCCATCATAAGATCAAAAGTGGGGATATTCACTGATGATTCAGCACCATTCACAACTCTTCAGATGTGAAGCAGTCCATGTTCAAATGCAGCAAGACCTAGCTGATATCCAGGTTTGGACTGACAAAGTGCCAAGTTCTATTCACGCCAAACAAATACCAGGCAATGACTACCTTAAACAAGAGAGAACCTAATTGACACTCCCTGGCAGTCAATGGCATTGCCATCATTGAATCTTTCACTGTCAACATCCTCGGTATTGCCATTGACCAGAAACTGAACTGAATTAGCCATATAAGTACTGTAGCTGCAAGAACTGGTCAGTGGATAGGAATTCTGCAAAGAATAACTCATCTACTGACTCCACAAAGTCTGTTCACCCTCTACTAGGCACAATTCAGGAGTGTGATGCAATATTCCCATTGACCTGGATATGTTCAGCTTCAAAAACACTCAAGGAGCTTGACACTACCATGTACAAAACAGCATACTTGACTGTCAGCACATCAACCAATACTCACACTCTCCATCACTGACATATAGTGGCAGCAGTATTTGCCATCCATAATATGCAGCATATTCATAAAGGTGAATTCACCAAGACTCCTTAGATAATATCTCCAAACCCATGACCACTACCATCTAGAAAGATAAGGGCAGCAGATACATTGGAACAGCAACACCTGCAGGTTTGTCTTTCTGCCACTCTCCATCCTGACTTGGAAATCTATCCCTGTTTCTTCAGTACCTTAAGCTCAAAATCCTAGATCCCCCTTCTTAACAGGATTATGGGTCTACATTGACCAAATCCTGCAGCAAGTAACTCACCTCCTGAACCCAAGCCTGTCCACCATCTACAAGGAACAAATGATGAGTGTGATTGAATACACTCTCACTTACCTGGATGAGTACGGTTTCAACAACACTCAAGAAGCTTGACAACATCCAGGACAAGGCAGTCCACTTGACTGGCACCACATCTGCAAAAACTTAGTCACTCCATCATTGACACTCATCAGCAGTAGCAGTGTGTACTATCTACAAGATGCACCAGGCACCATAGAAATTTACTGAAGAGCTTTACACAGCCCCTTCCAAACCCATGACCACTGCCATTTACAAGGACAAGGGCAGCAGATACACAGGAACACCACCATCAGCAAGTTTCCTCCAAGCCACTCACCATCCTGACTCGGAAATATATCACTGTTCCTTCACTGTCACTGCATAAAAGTCCTGGAACTCTTTCCCTTGTGGCATTGTGGGTCTACCGACAGCACAAGGACTACTAAGGTTCAAGAAGGCATCTCACCACCACTTTCACAAGGGCAACAAGAGATCAGCAATAAATGCTGTCCCAGCCAGCAACACCCATATCCGACATGTTGAAAGAAAAGAATGCAATGGACCAAGACTGCAGCTTCCCATGACCATCTCGAACTAAGGATGAGCAATAAAAGCTAGACCACCCAGCAAAGCCCACATTCCCTGAAAGAAGAAACAAAGATTGTTGGAATTTGGAGAATGGTAAGGATAATAAGTGAAGTTGGTGATGCATGGAAGAGATACTTTCAGGTATGAATCAAAGTCAAATCATTCACAAGAACTGGAATCAGCAGTAGCTACAAGCAGTAACTGAGGAGATTCTACATTAAAAGCACAAAAACAATTTGTTTTTGTATTCATGAACCGGATGTGGGAGTCACTGGCAAGGCTATTTTTAATTGCCCACAGGGCAGTTAAGACCCAACCACATTGTTGTGGGTCTGCAGGCACGTGGCCAGACAAGGTAAGAAAGGCAGACCTTCCCTAAAGAACATGAATTAACCAAATAGACTTCATGATGGATAGTTATTTATAGTGACTCTATTTGAATAGACAATTATAGTGACAATAAACCTAATTCTAATTATTTTCATAGTCACCGGTCAGCCAGCATAAAGAAATAAAAATAATATTCACATAGAAGATCACTGGTATCTGGAATGTTCTACATCCAGTTACGTTATGGAAATTAGCTATTTTGCAAAGATAGCGAAAGTAGAGAAATGGAATTAGAGTAGACAGTACTGGTTGCAGACCCACAATGATCCAAATGCATCTCTCTATACTGTGATTCATGTGATGACTTACAGGAGAAAGAAATGTAAGTGTTAAACTAAAAATGGTTGTGGTGGCGAAGAGAGGGGAGAGAGTGGAAAAAAAAACTAACCCTTTCCAGTTTTGTCAAAAGGTCATGGACCCAAAACATTAACACTGTTCCTCTCTGCTACTAACCTGCTGACAATGTCAGCAATTTCTGGCTTTATTTTTAGCAAAGGAAAATGTGGGAATCAGCCAGTAGAATGATATATCTTTGTGGGAACAGAACTGAAATACATGTGATAATAAATCATACGGTGGAAAAGTCTATTTAAGTATAAAATGATGCATAATAATAGTCCTTACCTTAAATGAGATGTACCTTCTGTCATTAGCATTGTTGGGAATATGCACCTTTCAATCAAACTTACTCCACCACATATGGGTACCTCTTTCTGAGATTCTAGCCTTTTACAAAAGGTATCTTAAATCATCTGGTTATGTGGGCTAAGTCAGGTGCCGACATTCAAAAATAGTCCCTTTTTGATTAATGCCATTTAGATTTTTAACATGGTTCAGTCTTTCTGACAAAGAACTTATCAGTTATTATCTTCTCCGGGTGACAGGGACGTGTTATTATCCACACCAGTGGTCCCATTAAAGGTTCCTATACTTGCAGCAAAGCTTCTAATCTTGTTATTATTGACTTCCTGTGTTGGCAAGTAAATTGTTGCCAGTAATACAGAGGGTACAGTGAAAACGCTGTACTGATTCTTAACATGCAGCTTGAAGTTCATTTCTCCCTGAATATTAAGCGAAAGCCAGCATGAGGATCCTCCCAACAGTTACGATCTTTCACACGGCTAAAAGTCCTAGCGTGTCTTCTTCAAGACTCACCTTTTGGAAAAGGTATTCAAGTAATGCACTGTTTTAAGTTTATGTACTAAATATTATGTTGCCTCAAAATAATAATAGCTAATATTAGATGTTTCTTTCTAAACTGTATACAAGTAAGCATAGGTGTTTTCAAAATGGGACATTATGGTACTTATTAATTTACAAGACACCTCATTCCATCTGGATGAATAAATGATGTATCCAACATAATGTCTTCAAATATATATTTAATGTGTTGTAAGCATGCTTCAGCCACTGACTAGCTTATCAGTTATGCCTGAGTGGAAACACAATTGCAGTCTTTAAGCTGTACTGTAATTAAATGCAATTTGTGCTGCAGATGATTTCTTGAAACAGAATTAATTGAAGCATTATGCATTAACACCTGACACATTGTTAAAATATCTCCTCCAGCACTGAAGTTGAATACTGCAAGATCCTGAAGAGATGAGGTCACATGCAACTAAATAGCTGGTTAATATTTTTTTCAGTATTTGTTTTCAAAACTAAGCTTTTGCCTTGAATGTAAACTATTTTTAGAAATTCCCGGCTGTAAATCATTTTCAGCAACAGTCATCATGCTCCATGTTTGAAAGGAATGAAACTTGCTGAATTGATAAAGGCAGATTACACACCACATGGTCCTCATTGAGTCACCAGTTTATGCTAAGATGCCACGTGAATGTGGATAGAGCAGACATGTTACTTCCACTTCATAGATTGCTCTGAAGGAATCTTACAAAACTCAATGGAACACATATCAAGATATGTTATAGTCAGCTACATGCTCTCTGAACATTTTGAATTGGTGCCAATCTCTTGCCTTTTCCCTGCAACTCTGCACATTGGATGATGATAATTTAAATAAAATCAATGCCCTCTTGAATGCCTCAATCTGCCTCCACCACACTTTGAGGCAGTGCATTCCAAACCTAAACTGCATTTGCTTCTTTTGCAAAACAATTTAAAACTTGCCGTCTGATTTTTGATCCTTATATGAGCGGGAACAGTTTCTCCCTATCCACTCTGTCCAGACCGCTCATGATTTTCAATCTCTCTTCAGCCTTCTCCTCTCCAAGGAAAACTGTCCCAACTTCTCCAATCTTTCCTCACAACTGATGTTTTTCATCCTTGGAACCATTCTCATAAATCTCTTCTGCATGCTCTCTAATGCACTCACATCCGAAAGAGTAACATCCACAATAATCCAGAGGCATTCTAACCAGTATCCGATGTAACTTCAGGATAACCTTCCTGCTCTTGTGCTCTATGCACCTATTAATGAAGGCTAGAATATCTTATGTATTATTAACAGCTTTGTCTATCTATCTTGTATACTTAGTAATTTGTGCAAATACCCACCAGGTTTCTCTGCTCCTGCATATCCCTTAGAATAGTACCCTTTAGTTTATACTGTCTGTCCATGTTCATTGTACCAAAGTTTATTGACTTACACTTTTCTCCATGGAATCTGCACCCAACTGGCCAATCCACTAACTGTAGCTATAGGTTACACAAGCAACATAGAACATAAGAACATAAGAATCAAGAACAGGAGTAGGCCATCTGGCCCCTCGAGCCTGCCCCGCCATTTAATAAGATCATGGCTGATCTTTGAGACTCAGCTCCACTTACCCGCCCACTGACCATAATCCTTAATTCCTTTACTGTTCAAAAATTTATCTAGCTTTGCCTTAAAAACATTCAGTGAGGTAGCTTCAACCACTTCACTGGGCAGAGAATTCCACAGATTCACAACCCTTTGGGTGAAGAAGTTCCTCCTGACCTCAGTCCTACATCTGCTTCCCTTTATTTTGAGGCGATGCTCTCTAGTCCTCGTTTCACCTGCTAGCGGAAACAACCTCCCTGCCTCCTCCTTATCTATTCCCGTCATAATCTTATATGTTTCTATAAGATCTCCCCTCATTCTTCTGAATTCCAATGAGTATAATCCCAGTCTACTCAGTCTCTCCTCATAATCCAACCCTCTCAACTTTGGAATCAACCAAGTGAATCTCCTCTGCACCCCCTCCAGTGCTAGTATATCTCTTCTCAAGTAAGGAGACCAAAACTGCACACAGTACTCCAGGTGTGGCCTCACCAGGACCCTATACAGCTGCAGCATAGCCTCTCTGTTTTTAAACTCTATCCCTCGAGCAAAGGCAGACAAAATTCCATTTGCCTTTTTAATCACCTGCAATCCCACCCTCAGCGATTCATGCACAAGGACACCCAAGTCCCTTTGCACAGCAGCGTGCTGCAATTTTTTACCATTTAAAACATAGTCCATTTTGCTGTTATTCCTACCAAAATGAATGACCTCACACTTATCAACATAATTGCACCCTTCTTATTCCTTATCTCTGGCCAAATTGTTTCTGTCCTTGAACCCTCTGAAACATCCTCTTTTACCAGCACTGTAATGCTCTCATTAATTAATCCTTCCTCCTTTTATTTCCCTTTGCTATCTTTTCTGAACACCTTGTAACCGGGAATATTTAATACCTAGGCACTGGGGGAGTGGCAAGGTGGGAGGAGAAATTGTGCCTTTTTGAGAGAGAGAGAGCAGCTAATCTTGCTTGAGCCAGGTCTCTGTTATTGATACAACATTGTAATTTGGCAATCTGTACCTGTAACTTCCCAATCTTGTTAATTATGCCACATTCACATACACGCAGTGTACGCACCTCATTTAGACTTCATGACTTTTTTCCTATTCTGACTCCACCTATTAGCTCATTATTCTCTATTTTAGTGCTATCTACTTCTCCCGGCATTTTGTGCATCCTAGTGTTACTTATTAATATTCTCCCTCATTCCTGCACTCGCGCTGGATTAGTTCGAATCCTGCTCAACAGCATGAGCAAATGCCTTGCAAGGAACCCAGTCATCAGGGCCCAGCCATGGCCTTACAGTCAGTAGCTGAAGAACATTAGCATTAGAAGCAAGAGAAGCAAGAAGAGAAAGTGGAGAAAAAGGAAGGCAGCCTCTAGCCTACACATCCGCTATCTGCCTGGGTTGTCCAGGAAGAACTAATTTGAGTGACAAGCTAGTAACCTGCAACCCAATTTTCCATTGAACAGTCTCAACCTTATTTTCCCTCTCTCATTGATCATCATCACAGTATCCATTTGGCCTCAATACAAATATAAACATGACCACAAAATGAATATTCCAAATCAGTTGATAAATCATTCCATGTTCTGTTTAAACATAAACAAACTGCACTTTTTCTTCTGTCCAAAACAAAGCTACTCAAGTGACTGTATCATGGCTATTGGATGATTGCTGAGTTTCAGTAGATGAGACTGTGGATGAATGATATTGAACAGTCAGTACCAACATTTAAATTCATATTTGTCAAATGATCTCAATGAGTTATGGACCCAAAAACAATCATCTTCAGACTGGCAGCAGGGCTGAAAGCAATAGGGTCTGGCTTGTATCAGAGATAAAAGGTACTGCAGATGCTGGAGAATCCGAGATAACAAGGCGTGGGGCTGGATGAACACAGCAGGCCAAGCAGCATCATCGGAGCAGGAAAACTTGACGTTTCGGGCCTAGACCCTTCATCAGAAATGGGGGAGGGGAAGAGGGTTATGAAATAAATAGGGAGAGAGGGGGAGGCGGATAGAGGATGGATAGAGGAGAGGATAGGTGGAGAGGTGGCAGACAAGTCGAAGAGGCGGGGATGGAGCCAGTAAAGGTGAGTGTAGGTAGGGGGGTAGGGAAGAGATAGGTCAGTCCAGGGAGGACGGACAGGTCAAGGGGGCGGGATGATGTTAGTAGATAGGAGATGGGGGTGGGGCTTGAGGTGGGAGGAGGGGATAGGTGAGAGGAAAAACAGGTTAGGGAGGTGGAGATGAACTGGGCTGGTTTTGGGATGCGGTTGGGGGAGGGGAGATTTTGAAGCTTGTGAAATCCACATTGATTTGGGTGGCATCACTGTGGCATTGCAGGAGGCCCAGGATGGACATGTCGTCTGAGGAATGGGAGGGGGAGTTGAAATGGTTCGCGACTGGGAGGTGCAGTTGTTTGTTGCGAACTGAGCGCAGGTGTTCTGCAAAGCGGTCCCCAAGCCTCCGCTTGGTTTCCCCGATGTAGAGGAAGCCACAATGGGTACAGCGGACAGCAAAGCATATTCAGCCTGGGAACCCTGCAGCCCAATGGCATCAATGTGGATTTCACAAGCTTCAAAATCTCCCCTCCCCCAACCGCATCCCAAAACCAGCCCAGCTCATCTCCGCCTCCCTAACCTGTTTTTCCTCTCACCTGTCCCCTCCTCCCACCTCAAGCCACACCCCCATCTCCTATCTACTAACATCATCCCGCCCCCTTGACCTGTCCGTCCTCCCTGGACTGACCTATCGCCTCCCTACCCCGCTACCTACACTCACCTTTACTGGCTCCATCCCCGCCTCTTCGACTTGTCTGCCTCCTCTCCACCTATCCTCTCCTCTATCCACCTCCCCCTCTCTCCCTATTTATTTCAGAACCCTCTTCCCCTCCCCCATTTCTGATGAAGGGTCTAGGCCCGAAACGTCAAGTTTCCCTGTTCCTGCTGCTTGGCCTGCTGTGTTCATCCAGCCCCACGCCTTGTTATCTAGGGTCTGGCTTGTTGATGGGCAGCAGCTAGGGGACTCGCAGATTGGCAAGATGGGAGGAGAAATTGTGTCCTTCTGAGAGAGGACAGCTGATCTGTACTTCACAGAAACACTGCTATCCTTCAGGGAAGCCACATCAGTAATTCTAGTAAGAGTTAGGTTCACCAGCATTTGAGTGTAGTTTGCCAGAACTCCCATGTGGAGTGGATATGATCTAAACTCTGCACCAAACTCTGTGCAAAGTTGGTGCTGAATTCCTCCTGCAGGCTTGCTGGCTGATTTCCCAATGCACCAAGCAACCTTAAAGCCTTCTTTTATAGGCTGTCCCTTCACAGGCCTCACCAAATTCTATATCCCTAATGCAACATTGCTTCCTGCATTTTTACCTGGTCCCACACCAAGCAGATCTGGCCTCTAATTTATCTCCTAAGATATGTGCAGTGTCAGCATCTGACTGTGTGGCTGCAAACATGAATTTAAAGTGATGGTGCTGATCCTTCATTATCACTCTTTGTGTGGTTTTCCTCCACAGTACAGGTAGATTGCTTCTCTTGGTTAGCTCGAAGGAAAATGGTGCAATGATGAGTGCTACAATCCCTATGAAGGAACCATACATGAAAATAACCACATTCACTGAATTACCCATCAAGTAAAGAAGTCACCACTAAGTTTCTACCTTTTGTGACTTTTTTTACTTTAGCGTGAATCAGAATCAATGCAAATGATACTTCAAATTAAAAAAAAAAATTTTACTTTATATAGTCAATGCTAAAAGGGTCTTATAAATATTTGCATCACTCCCTGCACAAATGTCGCACTATGTAACTACAAGTTCCAGAATGTGTGAATCTTTATTCACACCATACATTAGGGGGTCCTATCTTACAACAGATTTCACACTTTAGTTTTACGGGTATAATTTTCATCAGTACCTTCTCCCTCAGGTTGCACCAGTGCTTACAGTGTTGATTTCCCAGAGTACCTTTTCAATTGATCAACAAATCACACCCCTGGTTTTCTTAAATTTTGGAAAATACCCAGTTCTTTAGCATCTCCAGTTTAACACAAATTAACATAGCTTTCCAGGCTTTGAACATTTTTAATCATTTCCCACAGTACCTCGAAATGCTCCTGTTTCCTTTTCTGCCAATCAAAAAAAAATTGTCTTTCTGAACGTGATTTATTTCTTCTCTTCAAAAGGATTCTGTGTTGCTATTTTTGTCTCTGTTTTCTCTGTGTCTTTATTTGTATACTGATTATTTTGCCTGCCAGCTTCTCTGCATTACATTCTCCGTTCATTGTCAACCACACGGCTCCTGGTTTTAACTAACTTGCCATTAGAACTGCTTCCAGGCTGAGTTGTCAATTTGCATTGACCAGCGCATTGTATTTTTCAAAAATAATGACAATTGAAACAATTGCAATTGATGGAGTTTTAAAAGCCCTTCTCAAATATTCTTAAAAAAAAGTAGATTCGCTAATAAAAACATTTCAAAAACATTATTCTTCCAGGTAAAGGTCATCACAGAATAGGATCGGATGGGGGTTATAAAAGTGCATTCTTACACTATCTACCCTTTGTGAAATAGAGAAGATTGCAGGGATGAGGAGAAAGTGGATGTGAGAAGGATGTGGGTTTGAATATGCTTCCATCTTGCTACGGGGTAAGACCAGCACAATGGGGATTAGTAGATGTTAGTGTGCCTGTCTCCCCCAGATATCTCTTGTTGCCTGTGGTAGTGCACCACCTTGCCATGCAAGAGAGAGGGTGCTGCATCTACAAAATCTGTTTGATTGATATATCTGTCATGGTTGAATATTCATGTACAAACTGTGAGATGTGGGTGCAAGGCTTACAAGACTTGTTAGAATTGTACCTTTTATTTAGACTTCCTGCCTGTTTATTGTTGCAGCATGCAAATAACTGAGCTGAAAGATATGTACATGTTACTTAAAGCGAATGCAGCAAAACCCACCAACTGAAGCACTTGGATGTAAAGAAATTCTACAGTGGAAGATTGAGATGAATTTTTAAAAATTTGCCTAAGACATCCACAGACAGTTGTGTATATTTTTCATGGTATTTTTAAAATTATTTTCAAAATCATTGTTAAATAATATAATGCATGAAAATGCATCTGTTGCCAAGGGTGATCTGTGCATAACCCAATCTGTGTTATTAACCAAAAAAACAATTTACTTCTGTAAATAACAAGCGTGGGGCTGGATGAACACAGCAGGCCAAGCAGCATCATAGGAGCAGGAAAACTTGACGTTTCGGGCCTAGACCCTTCATCAGAAATGGGGGAGGGGAAGAGGGTTCTGAAATAAATAGGGAGAGTGGGGGAGGCGGATAGAGGAGAGGATAGGTGGAGAGGTGGCAGACAAGTCGAAGAGGTGGGGATGGAGCCAGTAAAGGTGAGTGTAGGTAGCGGGGTAGGGAGGAGATAAGTCAGTCCAGGGAGGACGGACAGGTCAAGGGGGCGGGATGATGTTAGTAGATAGGAGATGGGGGTGTGGCTTGAGGTGGGAGGAGGGGACAGGTGAGAGGAAAAACAGGTTAGGGAGGCGGAGATGAGCTGGGCTGGTTTTGGGATGCGGTTGGGGGAGGGGAGATTTTGAAGCTTGTGAAATCCACATTGATGCCATTGGGCTGCAGGGTTCCCAGGCTGAATATCATTTGCTGTTCCTGCAGCCTTCGGGTGGCATCACTGTGGCATTGCAGGAGGCCCAGGATGGACATGTCATCTGAGGAATGGGAGGGGGGAGTTGAAATGGTTCGCGACTGGGAGGTGCAGTTGTTTGTTGCGAAGTGAGCGCAGGTGTTCTGCAAAGCGGTCCCCAAGCCTCCGCTTGGTTTCCCCGATGTAGAGGAAGCCACAACGGGTACAGTGGATGCAGTATACCACATTGGCAGATGTGCAGGTGAACATCTGCCTGATGTGGAAAGTCTTCTTGGGGCCTGGGATTGGGGTGAGGGAGGAGGTGTGGGGGCAGGTGTAGCACTTCCTGCGGTTGCACGGAAAAGTGCCGGGAGTGGTGGGGCTGGAGGGGAGTGTGGAGCGGACAAGGGAGTCACGGATGGAGTGGTCCCTCCGGAAGGCAGATAAGGGTGGGGAAGGAAAAATGTCTTTGGTGGTGGGGTCTGATTGCTGATGGCGGAAGTGTCGGAGGATGATGCGTTGGATCCGGAGGTTGGTGGGGTTGTATGTGAGGACGAGGGGGATTCTTTTTTGGTTATTGTTGCGGGGACGGGGCATGAGGGATGTGTTACGGGAAATGTGGGAGACATGGTCGAGGGTGTTCTCGACCACTGGGGGGGGGAGGTTGCGGTCCTTGAAGAATGAGGACATCTGAGATGTACGGGAGTGGAATGTCTCATCCTGGGAGCAGATGCGGCGGAGGCGAAGGAATTGGGAATAGGGGATGGCATTTTTGCAGGAAGGTGGGTGGGAGGAGGTGTATTCCAGGTAGCTGTGGGAGTCAGTGGGCTTGAAATGGACATCGGTTTCTAGGTGGTTACCTGAGATGGAGACAGAGAGGTCCAGGAAGGAGAGAGAAGTGTTGGAGATGGTCCAGGTGAACTTCAGGTTGGGGTGGAAGGTGTTGGTGAAGTGAATGAACTGTTCGAGCTCCTCGTGGGAGCACGAGGCGGCGCCGATGCAGTCATCAATGTAACGGAGGAAGAGGTGGGGTTTAGGGCCAGTGTAGGTACGGAAGAGCTCACCACCAAAGACATTTTTCCTTCCCCACCCTTATCTGCCTTCCGGAGGGACCACTCTTTCCGCGACTCCCTTGTCCGCTCCACACTCCCCTCCAGCCCCACCACTCCCGGCACTTTTCCGTGCAACCGCAGGATGTGCTACACCTGCCCCCACACCTCCTCCCTCACCCCAATCCCAGGCCCCAAGAAGACTTTCCACATCAGGCAGATGTTCACCTGCACATCTGCCAATGTGGTATACTGCATCCGCTGTACCCGTTGTGGCTTCCTCTACATCGGGGAAACCAAGCGGAGGTTGGGGACCGCTTTGCAGAACACCTGCGCTCAGTTCACAACAAACAACTGCACCTCCCAGTCGCGAACCATTTCAACTCCCCCTCCCAGTCCTCAGACGACATGTCCATCCTGGACCTCCTGCAATGCCACAGTGATGCCACCCGAAGGCTGCAGGAACAGCAAATGATATTCAGCCTGGGAACCCTGCAGCCCAATGGCATCAATGTGGATTTCACAAGCTTCAAAATCTCCCCTCCCCCAACCGCATCCCAAAACCAGCCCAGCTCATCTTCACCTCCCTAACCTGTTTTTCCTCTCACCTATCCCCTCCTCCCACCTCAAGCCACACCCCCATCTCCTATCTACTAACATCATCCCGCCCCCTTGACCTGTCCGTCCTCCCTGGACTGACTTATCTCCTCCCTACCCCCCTACCTACACTCACCTTTACCGGCTCCATCCCCACCTCTTCGACTTGTCTGCCACCTCTCCACCTATC
>JAHRHZ010000012.1:57218775-57238042 GCA_024137785.1 Ginglymostoma cirratum
GCAGTATACCACATTGGCAGATGTGCAGGTGAACATCTGCCTGATGTGGAAAGTCTTCTTGGGGCCTGGGATTGGGGTGAGGGAGGAGGTGTGGGGGCAGGTGTAGCACTTCCTGCGGTTGCACGGAAAAGTGCCGGGAGTGGTGGGGCTGGAGGGGAGTGTGGAGCGGACAAGGGAGTCACGGATGGAGTGGTCCCTCCGGAAGGCAGATAAGGGTGGGGAAGGAAAAATGTCTTTGGTGGTGGGGTCTGATTGCTGATGGCGGAAGTGTCGGAGGATGATGCGTTGGATCCGGAGGTTGGTGGGGTTGTATGTGAGGACGAGGGGGATTCTTTTTTGGTTATTGTTGCGGGGACGGGGCATGAGGGATGTGTTACGGGAAATGTGGGAGACATGGTCGAGGGTGTTCTCGACCACTGGGGGGGGGGAGGTTGCGGTCCTTGAAGAATGAGGACATCTGAGATGTACGGGAGTGGAATGTCTCATCCTGGGAGCAGATGCGGCGGAGGCGAAGGAATTGGGAATAGGGGATGGCATTTTTGCAGGAAGGTGGGTGGGAGGAGGTGTATTCCAGGTAGCTGTGGGAGTCAGTGGGCTTGAAATGGACATCGGTTTCTAGGTGGTTACCTGAGATGGAGACAGAGAGGTCCAGGAAGGAGAGAGAAGTGTTGGAGATGGTCCAGGTGAACTTCAGGTTGGGGTGGAAGGTGTTGGTGAAGTGAATGAACTGTTCGAGCTCCTCGTGGGAGCACGAGGCGGCGCCGATGCAGTCATCAATGTAACGGAGGAAGAGGTGGGGTTTAGGGCCAGTGTAGGTACGGAAGAGCCCACCACCAAAGACATTTTTCCTTCCCCACCCTTATCTGCCTTCCGGAGGGACCACTCTTTCCGCGACTCCCTTGTCCGCTCCACACTCCCCTCCAGCCCCACCACTCCCGGCACTTTTCCGTGCAACCGCAGGATGTGCTACACCTGCCCCCACACCTCCTCCCTCACCCCAATCCCAGGCCCCAAGAAGACTTTCCACATCAGGCAGATGTTCACCTGCACATCTGCCAATGTGGTATACTGCATCCGCTGTACCCGTTGTGGCTTCCTCTACATCGGGGAAACCAAGCGGAGGTTGGGGACCGCTTTGCAGAACACCTGCGCTCAGTTCACAACAAACAACTGCACCTCCCAGTCGCGAACCATTTCAACTCCCCCTCCCAGTCCTCAGACGACATGTCCATCCTGGACCTCCTGCAATGCCACAGTGATGCCACCCGAAGGCTGCAGGAACAGCAAATGATATTCAGCCTGGGAACCCTGCAGCCCAATGGCATCAATGTGGATTTCACAAGCTTCAAAATCTCCCCTCCCCCAACCGCATCCCAAAACCAGCCCAGCTCATCTTCACCTCCCTAACCTGTTTTTCCTCTCACCTATCCCCTCCTCCCACCTCAAGCCACACCCCCATCTCCTATCTACTAACATCATCCCGCCCCCTTGACCTGTCCGTCCTCCCTGGACTGACTTATCTCCTCCCTACCCCCCTACCTACACTCACCTTTACCGGCTCCATCCCCACCTCTTCGACTTGTCTGCCACCTCTCCACCTATCCTCTCCTCTATCCGCCTCCCCCTCTCTCCCTATTTATTTCAGAACCCTCTTCCCCTCCCCCATTTCTGATGAAGGGTCTAGGCCCGAAACGTCAAGTTTTCCTGCTCCTATGACGCTGCTTGGCCTGCTGTGTTCATCCAGCCCCATGCTTGTTATCTCAGATTCTCCAGCATCTGCAGTACCTTTTATCTCTGATACAATTCACCCCTTTACTTCTGTAAATAAGATTGATTTAAGAATATTTTCAGTTTCTGGGAAATTTCTTTCAAGTTAGTACAATATGACATTTTCAAGTGTAATTTACAAATGTGTATTTATTCGACGCCTGAAATATGAAGATACTTTCTAAAGTGTGGTACACATGATGATCTTCTGCAATGAATAATAGTCTGATGTCTGAATCACGATTATTTGTTTTGCATGGTTTTGTTCTGAGAAGTGGAACGTTCAGCGGGGTGGATGGAACTGGAGATAATTCCAGTGATGTTTAGGAGGGCAGTGGTAGACATGGAATTAGATCATGGAGTATGTGAAGTACATGGTTCAGAATTTTAATAATAAACCATTGGATGATAGAAAAATAGTACTAATCTATTTCATAGATCATCATCATAGAATCCCGAAAGTGTGGAAACAACCCCTTCGGCCCAACAAGTCTACACCGACCCTCACAGCATCCCACCCAGACCCTTCCCCATATAACCCACCTGATCTACACATCCCTGAATGCTTTGGGCAATTTAGCATGGCCAATCCACCTAACCTGCACATCTTTGGACTGTGGGAGGGATCCCATCCAGAAACGGGGAGAATGTGTAAACTCCACACAGACAGTCACCTGAGGGTCGAGTCGAACCCGGGTCCCTGGCGCTATGAGACAGCAGTGCTAACCACTGAGCCACCATGCCAATGATGGCAAGAAGTGATGGCAGCATTTTTGAAATATATTTCCTCCTGGTGACATTTCTGAGAATGTAAAATTGGAGCTAGGTGCAACAGCAGCACAGATTTGCCTGATGTGACCTTATTTATAGACACAGACTCATGGCCATTAATTGATAGTAGTTAAATAAATAAGCAATTTTTACACACACACTACAAGTTTAAAAAAAGATATTCCATCATATTGGTAGAGGAGGTCATGAGAACAGGGTAGAGTGTGGTTTAACTTGGTGCATTGTAAAGGTAATTGGCAAAATTTCTGGATTGGATAGGGTGAAGGAATGTAGGATTGGCTCACAGTTGGATCAATGGAAGCAATGCGGTCCTAACTAGTTTGGAAGTGCTAATTTGCAGACTTACAGTCAACTTTTATAAACCTCATGTTCTAAGTGAGAAAAATTGCGACTTATGGAGTTCAACGTGAGAACATCATATGTAGACAGGATGGTTCAGAAGGCATTTAGCACACTTGCCTTCATTGCTCAGTCCTTCGAGTATAGGAGTTGGTATGCCATTTTGAGGTTGTACAGGACATTGGTGAGGCTTCTTCTGCAGTACTGTGTCCAGTCTGGTCAACCTGTTATAGGAAGGATATTATTAAGCTGGAGATGGCTCATAGAAGATTTACCAGGAATGGAGATTTTGAGTTATAAAGAGAGGATAGGAAGTTGAGGGGTGACTTTATACGGATTTATAAAATAATGAGAGTATAGATAAGGTGAATGCTAGATGTCTTTTCCGTTGACTGAGGGATTTCAAGACTAGGGAGTATATTTTTAAGGTAACAGGAGAAAGATTTACAAAAGACATGAAGCGCAATTTTTCTTTTACACAGAGAATGGTTTGTGTGTGGAAAGAACTTCCAGAGGAAGTGGTGGATGTGGGTACAGTTATAACATTTAAAAGACATTTGATAAGTATGTGAATGAGAAATGTTTGGAGGGATATGGGCAAAGTGCAGGCAGGTGGGACTAATTTAGTTTGGGATTATGGTCAGCATGGACTAGTTGGACAGAAGTGTCTGTTTCCGTGCTGTATCACTCTATGTCTAACATCATTCACTTTGATTGTAAGGCTAAGGTGAAACATATGAATTTTAGATATGAATACTGTTAGATATTTTTGGTAGATTAGTGATGGGTTTGCAGTGAATTACATAGACAATAGAAGTAGGAGTAGCCATTCTATTTTATGGAAATACTCAACAGCTCAGGCTGTAGAGATGATCAGAGTTAACATGTTATGTCAATGCGTTTTCATCAGAGCTGAAAAAAAATGGAAATGAAATGTATTTTGAGCAGTAAAAGGAGGTGGGGGGGGGGGAAGCTAGAACAATAAAGGCATGTGATAGAGTGGATGATAGGCAATATTAAATGATAAAAGGTTTAATGATATAACACTCAAGTGAGTGGTAATGGGTATAGTGAAGAATACGATATAGGGTATTGGGTAGGATCATTCAGTTGTTTGAGACTCAGGATCAGGATCCTTTCCTCATAGGTGTTGAGCAGTTGAATGTTTGACACTCCACCATCTGTCATGGCTTTGTTTTGTTTGGGCTGTTTTCTGCTGGATTGAGAGAAAGGAAGGGATTGAAACTGAGATGAAAATTGATGCTGTTAGTGCTGGTGCTGGCAGGGGAAAAGACAGTGAGTAGGCAGTGCAGAGACCACACAGTAATCGAAGTGAGGTGTGACTGGCAGGTGAAGATGAGGGAAAATAGTGCGTGTGGTAGTGAAAGAGGTAAAGCACGAGTCTTGGTGGAAAGTGGGCAAAGTGGCAGAGATGGAGTGCAAGGTAGCAGAGAAAAAACGAATGGGACTTAGCCTAGTGAAGTGGAAGAGGTCATTGACCTTCTTCTTCCACTGCTGGGAATTCCTTCAGAAAGCTGAGTCTGTATTGACCAGGGTGGCAACCTTCCACCAGACTGACAGGGATTTGTGTCACTGCTCCTCTGGAGGCCCTGGGGAACAGCTCAACTACCGACTGCTCTATTACACTATGTCCACCAGGTCCTCCAGATCCATGTCTGCAAAGTGGAGTACCAATTTCCCTTTGTCTGCCTCGTCCTGGGCAAATGATATAAACTGTCCAACGCAGCTCCAGACTGACAGTGCTTGACCAGCTGGCCTTTTAGAATGGGGCCAGCATCAGGGATCCAAAGAGTGGGAGAATTGGGCTAGCATCAGACCACATAGGTGCTATGGCATGGTAGGTGATTAATGAGGTGACTTTGGGGTGATAGCATGAGAAAACTCAATATACCTTGTGGAGGGAAACCCTTCAGGAAACTTGATGAAAATTACACAGCTGAGGTATTGTAAGATTCAGTCCTTTGCCTATGACAAAGTTAATCTATTCTTCCTCATCCTTCCTATAGTCTTTGATATGCATGACCAAACCATCTTCTTCCATCTGCTCTCTACTGTTACTCAGCTTGGTGGGACAGACTTTAACTTCCATATTATCATCTTTCTACACACAGCTGTGAAACACCTACACCAACTTTTCTTCCGGCTCCTAAACTCTAATGTTCCTGAACAATCTATTCTTGGTCCCCTCCCACTTCTCATCCACATGCTGCCCCTCGCCAAAACGGTCTGAAAACAGTGTCAGTTTTCACAAGTAAAGTTACAAACACCAGCTCAAACTCATCCTCACTTCTTTCAACCACTCCATCAAGAACGTTGTTGGTCAAACATCAAATACTAGATGAGCAGAAATTTTCTCCAACCAGTTGTTGGAAGATGAAAGTCATTCTTTTTAGTCTCCTACAATCTGCTCAGTCACAAACTCTATTCCCCAGCTCACCAATTGCACCGCTCTCCCTAAACAGTCTGAGGCTAAATCATGGACAACAAGGTGCTGAGCTGGACAAACACGGCAGGCCAAGCAGCGTCACAGGAGCAGGAAAGCTTGACGTTTCGGGCCTAGACCCTCTGATGAAGGGTCTAGGCCCGAAACATCAAGCTTTCCTGCTCCTATGATGCTGCTTGGCCTGCTGTGTTCGTCCAGCTCCGCACCTTGTTGTCTCGGATTCTCCAGCATCTGCAGTACCTTTTATCTCTGACGCTAAATCATATTGTTTGGAGTCTTAGTGACATATTTATTAAAGAAAAAATACTATATTGTACACAAATACAGAGCCAAACTGTATTTAGAAAGGCTTCTCTCCAACAGCTCTTTATTAAAAATAGATAAAAAATTAAATGGTACATCTTCCACTTTCATTATTGGATGTTACGTTGATAGCAAGGAATTCTGCAACTGATGTTTTCATTTTTTTAAAATATAAATCATCAGTTCATCACAGAACACAAACATTTTTTAAAATCTGCTCAAACAAAGCAAATAAGAAAGTTTTCTACACAGATATGATTAAATAAATTCACAGCCACCATGAGTTTGTCATTTATTTCCCATATTTCTCTTGAAATGTCCGCACACTGTACTTCCATTGGTTGGCAACATGGGCTTCATATTTGTTCTCAGGTTGCTACCAATCGCAGCTCTGGCACTTCTACTAACAAAAAGTGACCTGGGAAATTGAACGTTTAGTTTTCCTCCCATTCAGAATCACTTGAAGTGCCTTATAGCAGGCTTGATATCAGCAATTAACAGTACAGGAAATTGTAGCTGGAAACCCAGCCCAACAGTTGTCTCATTCTCAGTAAAATCACTTTTAATGCTTTGCTTACGAACGCTGAAGATATAATTAACGTCTATTTTCATCATGTACTATTTACCAGTTGCAGAGGCTTGAATACAATATTGAAATGGACTCTTTATTCCAGCTGACGATGAGTTTAACACAATAAAATGCAAAGCAATGTAGTAGAGGCAGTGGTAAAAGCAAGCAGATTCTTCAATGAGATCTTTATCTTTCCAATTCCAAAATCTAAGCTATGAAAGCTTACATGATTGAAGGCCCAGTAAGTACTGTAGGCAGCTGATTGATGTCCTCCAACTAGTGTTAGTTGTAGTCCAATGGATCCCCAGCAACTGCAGATCAGCTAAAAAAAACATCCCCCAATGCAAACAAATAAATATATGAAGCTTATCTTCAATTTTCCTCTTCATTTTAACCACTGAAGCACCACATTTCAGTCCAACATGCTATTCCAGAAGACACGCTGGTATTTGCAGGGTTTAGTAAGAAAACTCTATTAGATATACTAATTTAAACACACAATCTTTATGTTTACTTTTGATCGCTCTTCCCTTCTATTCCCATTGACAAATACTGAACTATCAACTTTACATCACTGAGCAACACAGTAATGCACCAGGATTTTCTTCCTGCAAAATTGAAATGTAAATGATACAACAACACCGTTATTACAATACAGGACTCTGAAAATGCATGGTACTAATGAACTGGCATAAGTGGCAGGGAGAGGATATATAACCCCCACACTGGATCCTGCCAAGGTATCTGTGACAATGCCTGGGCATGGAAACGGCATCTGTCAGAAAAGGGTGCTGAGGAGAAGGGTTTGAAATATAGCCCTGCACAGCAACCAGAGAAAGTTTTATTGTCAATAGCACAGTCAGTTTCTTCACAAAACCAGAAATTGCTGGAAAAGTTCTGCAAGTCTGGCAGCATCCATGAAGAAAAAAAATCGAAGTTAACTGCTGGTTCTGAGGAAGGGTCACTGGGCCTGAAATGTTGACTCTGATTTTTTCTTCACAGATGCTGCCAGACCTACTGAGCTTTTCCAGCAACTTCTGTTTTTGTTCCTGATTTACAGCATCCACAGTTCGTTCAGTTTCTTAACAGCTCCCTTCAGAAGAGGGTCAGTCACATGAAAATTTAAGTCCAGCTGAGAACCAAGCACTAGGCATGACCTTCCCCAACAAGCCCCCGACAGACCAACCTCTTCAATTTAAGTGGCGATCTACCCGTTTTGTCCCAGAAAACAGAGTGATAAGTGTAAACAAGACATTGGATAGGGAAATACCCTGACTAGAAATGACTCTCCATCCAACATTGCCAATCCCAATTACCAGGAATCAGGTTTGATGTATAAGAAAGTTAAGGCACAAGCAGGAGCTAAAAATGCACCCTGGGCTCCAAGTCTATTCAGGTCCAGACAACTTGCTCTGGCAATTTATCTCTGGGCTACTCTGTAAACTCAGCAATTTCCATGCAAGCAGCACATGTTGGGATCACACATAACTGTACAGTATTGCCATTTGTTGGGTGACAATTAAAGTGACAGAACTAGCTACTCAACTTAAAATCCTCCTGGCTGAAGAAGTCCAGGTACAGAAGCTCCAGCAAACCAGTTAATCTTGGCTGAGATAAACCGGTGTAAAATTTCTAATTTTTGTCCAAAAGAGAGAGAAACTCCCAAGTGAGACCAACACAAATATGTTGTTTAAATATATCTTTCATTACTGCATTACTGAACTGTAAAATTTTAAACTGGATCTCAGAAAACAGAATAAAGAAGAAATAACTTTAACCCTCTAAATTATTAAAAGGGTGACTTTCCTCAGCACCTCTGTCATTATGCCGCCATACTGTCAATTCAATTTTATGAAGAACCTCATTCATGCATGTAATCAAGATTCCTGCCAAATTTCTGCCTAAATTATTGCAGTGTAGCAATGGAAGCACTGAGGAAACTTGCCCACAAAGTGTGTGGTAAGATTGAAACAATAACAGGAAACAGCATGAAATCAGATGTCAGATAATTGACAGTAGTCCAAATGATAGAAAATTCAATGATAGAAGATGAAAGATTCATAGAAAATTTCACAAGAAAATTTCTGTTCACAAAAATAGCCTCCTTGAAATTATTCTTGGCCCCTACACTTTGACATTGTTCACTAAACGTTCCATTCTATTAAGTTTACGTTTATTCTTTGGCATTGATTTTGCATACAATCCATTCTTGATCAGATGTTCTTTGCTGTGATGGATCTGAGCTCCATGCTGAAGCTGGAAGGAACACAAAGCTTGAAGAGGACGTAGAATAACCTGTGTAGATTTAAAACAAGAAACGACTGAAAATTTAGAAGCAAAAATTCTTCATTGATTTCATTAATAGAGATTTCTTCCTTGTAGTATTACGGCTTAAATTAAATATCACAAGCTTCCCATGTTTAAACGACTTGATAAAAGAGAAAAGGTAATTATCAAGACCTGGAAGGACTCCAAAGCCATTCACGTGTAGTGCATATCTTTGAAGTGTTTTCACATGTAGGCTGACGCCACCCAGCCCTAACTCACCACCACCCTCTTCCACATTGGTCATTGGTTTTGGTCTTTACTCCAAACTGGACCCCCTAGCTAATGAATCCATGCTTCTCCCTGGCAACTGCCTGAGATTAAGCCAGTCCATATGCTATCTGGGTGTCACATTGGAGTCCAAGGTGAATTATGTATCATATGTACCAACCCTAAGGATACCTACCTTCACCTTCACAACATTGCCCAACTTTATCTCTGTCTCAGCTCATTCACGGGTGACACTTTCATTCTTCCATTCTTTAGTTCCAAAGCACTCCTGGCTGACATTCCACTGTGCATAAACCTAAGGTAATTCAAAGCTCTGCTTCCTTTGTCTCAACACTCCAAGTCATGTTCCCCTTTCATGTCTGTGTCTGCTGACCTACTCTGGTCCCTGGTTAAGAAACATCTTTAAAATATTCATCCCTGTTTTCAAATCCCTCTTTGGCCTTTCTCCTTCCTATCTTCTAGTCCACTGTATTCTGGAATGTCTGCACTTGTTTAATTCTGGTCTCTTGTGCATCCCAATTTTAACTGCCCCAATACTGGTAGCTGTATCTTCGGTGACCTAGGTTCCAAGGTATAGGATTGCCTCCTCCTCATCATCTCTTTACCTTTCTGTAAGGTTCTCTGTAAACCACAATCAAGTTTTTGGTTAGATAACCTAATATCTATTTATGTGGCTTGGCGTCATACCTATGTAGTCCTGCATTTTATTTTCTGAAATTATCTGTTAGTTTCCTTCAGTATAATGGAAATATCCTACAAGTCAGTGGCTGGTGGACAGCTGTAATGTGGAGCTGGAAGTGGGGTATTTAGGGATAGAAAAAGAATATGAAGCTTACTACTGACCTAACATGAATGGCAGATGACCAAAATTCAGACAAAGTAAAATAATGCATAATCTATCACTTAATGAAGTATATTTTCCTCTTCCTTCCAAAAATATTAAACGCTTTCAAAATTTGTGCAGTTTTGAGGTACAGCAGAGATATATGACTTAAGCTCAAATCAATACAATCACTAATGAAACAAAGACTTCCAATCAAATAGTTTTTTCCCTGTCAATGTAATTTTACAATCCACAACACAAAACAAGTTGCTTGAAATTGTGAGATAACAAGCATGGGGCTGGATGAACACAGCAGGTCAAGCAGCATCATAGGAGCAGGAAAACTTGACGTTTCGGGCCGAAACCCTTGTGTCAGCTTGTGACTTCTTACCTCATGAATGCAATGATTCTTTTCTGCTATTGACAGTGCAAAAGCTGCACACTCCAAAGTAGAGAGACAAGTATTTGTTGGCTGAGTACGAATTATGTATTGACTTAATAAACTAGTCTGGAGTTGAACCTAAAAAGAAAGAGAGAGTTACAAAGCTTTTTTTAAAAACTAGTTACCTTCTCATAAAGACGACAAATACCCGTCATCAAAATGCAACAACTTATGCAAGCTTAAGCCGTGCTACAATAAACAAAGGTGCTGACTGGTGTCTGACTAAACCATGCAGATAGACTCATAGATGTTTACAGCACAGAAGGAGGCCCATTATATCCATGTCAGTAGAAAGCTTGACTACATTAATCCCATTTTCCAGCATCAGGCCTATATCCCTCGAGGCAATGAAAACACAAGTGAATATCTAAATTCTGTTCAAATGTTACAAGATTCTCTTACTCAACCATTTTTTTCAGGTACTGAGTTCCAGACTCCCATCACCCTCTAAGTGAAAAAGATTCTCTTTAACTTTCTTCTTAGCGCTCCTCTACTAATGGAAAAAGTGCCTTTTCTATCCACGCCCTTCATGACTTTATACATTTTAATCAGGATCTTTTCAACGTTCACTTCTCCAAGTAAAACAACTCCAGTTTATTCAAAACAAAACAGCGGATGCTGGAAATCAGAAACAAAAACAAATTGCTGTAAAATGTCAGCAGGTCTGGCAGCATCTGTGGAGAGAAATCAAAGTTAACATTTCGGGTCCAGTGACCCTACTTCAGAACTGATGGTAGCTACAAAAAGGATTTTTTTTAAACAGAAGATAAAATGGGGGAGGGAGGAATAAACAATAGGTGGAGATAGAGTGCAAAGAGAAAGAAAAACAGTTGGACAAATAAGTGGATAAAGACCAGGCTCCGAGAATGAATAGCTGCTAATGGGGACTATTAGTAGTTGACAATGAGTTGTGTGTGGTAGCAGCCCATGTGATGACAAGGCCTGGTGTGTGGGGGTGGGGGGAAAACGTGGGAAAGGTGCTAATGTGCTAAAATTGTTAAACTTGATATTAAGTGCAGAAAGCTGCAGGGTCACTGGACCCAAAACGTCAACTTTGATTTCTCTCCACAGAGGCTGTCAGACCTGCTGAGATGTACCATTAGATATAATTCTGCTGTTGGACATTTACTAAATAATCTAGACTATACTAGAATTATGGAGGAAATCGATTTAAGATTATTAGTTGGGCTTACAGTGTAATGCATTTGTGCTCGGCAGAATATTAACACACAGGGTCCTCTTTTGGAGGCCAAGAGGAATTTGTACACCATTGCACCTTTATAATTGAAAAGGGAGAGCATTCGAGACTGCTGTATTCCCATAGCAACATCCTGAAAGTCATACATGCCTAATCTGTGAACTAAAATTGACATTTTACTGTCCCTGCTGCATTTGCATGCCAGAAATCACCAAAACAACACCCTCTTCTCATGCTGTCTAAATTGGTGTGACCTTTTCTCAAGTCTGTTTCTTGTATCCTAATCCTGATGAGTGCAAGTACTTGACTCCTTTAAGCAATCTTTAAGACCTGTACTATCATAAAACCATCAAAAAATAGCAACAGGGGTAGGCCGCTTAGCCACTTGAGTTTACTTCGCCATTAATGGGATCATGGCTCCTCCAACATTTCTCATGTCCACTTCCTGCATTTTCCCTGGAACCTTTGATTATCCTCTTGATCAAGAATCTATCTGAGCCTTAAATATAACCAAGGACTTTGCACTTCTTTATTCTGAGACTACACCCTCTGGTCCTAGACTCTCCCATGAGGAGAAACAGCCTCTAAGCATTTCGCCTTTTAGGCCCCTTAAGAAATCTATGTTTCAATGCGATCATCTCTCATCCTCCTAAACTCCAGTGAGTGGAGTCCCAACCTATCCAACATTTGCTCATAAGGCAATCCTCTTCACCAGGGATCATCCTAGCGAACATTCTCTGAACTGCGACCTATTTAACAATATATTACCTTAAATAAGACGACCAAAATTTCTCATAGTACTCCCGATGTGGTCTCACCAGCACTTGTACAGCTGCAGCAAGACTTCCATTAGCCTTCCTGATTACCTGCTGTAACTGTGTGCTAGCTTTCCGTGCTTTGTGCACAAGTACTCCAAAGTCCCTTTGTGTTGCTCCTTTCTGCGAATTTTCTCCATTTAAATAATACTCTGGTTATTTGTTCTCCCTTCCAAAATGAGTAACTTCCCATTTTGCCCACTTTCTTTAACGGTCAGTGTCTCCTGTTATAGAAACAGATACTGCAGGAAAAACTGGGCAGATCTGGCATCATCTGTGGGGACAAAGCAGAGTTAACGTTTCAGGTCCACTGACCCTTCTTCAGTGTCTCTTTGTAAATTGTTTGTATCTCTCTCACAACTTGCCTTTCCGCCTATTTTAGTACAATCTGCAAATTTGGCTACAGTACATTCTCTTACTTCTCCAAGTCATTAATATATATGGTAAAGAGTTGCAGTCCCAACACTTATCCCTGCAGAACTTCACAGGTCACAGGTCACAGGTCACCAACCTGAGAAAGAACCCCTTTTACCCCACTCAGGGTTTCCTGCCCATGAAACAATTCTCTATCCAGCTGAATTGACTACCTCCAGGACCACGTGCTCTTACCTTATGACTTAATCTTTTGAGGTATCTTTCCAAATGCCTTTAGGAAGGCCAAATACATTTACTGGTCCCCCTCTGATCTGGTTGAAACTTCCTCAAAAACTCAAATTAGTCAGGCACAAGTTCCCTTTCATGAAGCCATGCTGATTTTGCTTGATCAGATTACAACTTTCCAAATGTTCTGCTATTACTTCCTTAATAATTGAGTCCAATATCTTTTCAATAGAGGTGTCACATCAGCAGTTTTCCAGTCTTTTAGTACTTCTTCTGGAATCAATAATCTCTGTAGCTACATCTTTTAGGATCCTCGGATGTAAGCCATTAGGGCCAAGGGATGTATCTGCCATCGGCCCCATTAATTTGTACAATACTGCTCCTTAATTCCTCTCGTAATCTTTTGTATTAACAGAATGTTTGAAGTATCTTCCACCGTAAAGCAGTTATTTAAATATTCTCCAATGCTATGATGGCTGCACCTCCATCAACACTCAAGAATCTTGACCCCATCCAAGAGAAAGCAGACTGCTTGATTGGCACCACAGCAACTACCTTCAACATTCATTTTAGTCATGCCAAATGCACAGTAGTAGTAGTGCGTACCATCAAGATGCACAGATTAACCGATTTCTGTAGAAGGGTCCCCACCTGAAACGTCAGCTTTCCCGCTCCTCTGATGCTGACTGGCCTGCGTTCCTCCATCTCCACACTGTGTTATCTCAGACTCCAGTATCAGCAGTTCTTACTACTTCTTAACTCACCAAAGCAACTTTGATAGCACCTTCCCAACCTATGACTGCTATCATTGAGGACAACAAGGGCAACAAATGTAAGTGAATTTCCCTCCAAGCCACACACTATCCTGACTCAGAACTATATCAATCCTTCACTGTTGCTGCGTCAAAATCCTGGAACTCTCTTCCTAACAGCACTGCAGCAGTTCCAGAAGGCAGCTCACCACCAGTGTCTGCATGACAATTAGGGATGGGCAAGAAATACAAGTCTAGCCAGCAATACACTCATTCCATGAATGAGTCATTGGTCATTGCATCACTGTTGCAATTCTCACCTTTTCAGGATCAGGGCTAAACAGACACGACCTACGTACTTGACTTTCATATTTTTTCTAGTTCAGTGTCAGGTTCATCTGGTGAGATACGCTTAGTAGTGACACCAGATTTTGATTGTGGTCAGCAAGGGCTTCTTCCAACGTGTGTCGGTACCCATAAACTATCAAATCATCCATTATATTTTCCATTCTGGGAAGATCAAAAACTATCTCATGTTGTCAGCATTGATGCTCAAATGCCGTCGAGATTTCAAATCTCATGCACAACCATCTGTATTCTTCAAATGAGATCCAAAATGTGGTTAGAAAGTTGGTGCTTTCATCAAGCTTCACTTGTCAGTAACCATCTTTCACATCTTGTAGTAAGAATACTGCTTTTCCTTTGTGTGATGTTCTCCAAAGCATTTGCATCACATCCTTTGTGATTCTTTTTTTCTGAACTCTCTGTTGTCCATCTGCATAATGCAAGGCCCGGTATGTTCTGTCACAAATATATTCCAGAAGCAGATTTGTAACGTCCATACTTCTACACAGAACAAACTTTCCTGGGTTTGAGTTTCTCTTCTTTCAGGAAACATGCTCTCACTGCAGAATCTCATCTGATCCTGATTTTAACTAGATGATCTTTAGCGGTGTACATTTTCAGGATTCTGGGAGATTTATTAATGAAGTTACATATTGATCAATGGACTTGTTTTCACTGTGAGCCTGAATATTGAACAAATACTATTCATAATGTACAGTCACTTGATGTTCAAAATGTCCCTTGTATGTTTTCAAAACTTCTGGAGTGTTTTTTTTCTGTTTTTCAGAAATATTCAAAGCACCCTTTCTCCAAGTGATTACCGTGTAGCTTGCTTATTAAGTAGATCAATTGCAGTTTTATAATTTTGCCATTGCACATGGAAAAACTGGCAAATTCTACTTCATATCATCTTTTATTTTGAAAAATGCTAGGAGAGAAAGTGTTGTAGGTGTTGTGTTTTACCCAATGCTTCCACAGTAGTTTGCTTCCTTGTTGCTTTTCAGTGGCTTTCATAGCTCTGAGCAGTCCTATCTATGTCTGACAGTAGCTGTGCTTCTATACAGCTCCACTCTGACATCATTTGCATGTTTAATCTAGTGCACAGCAGTCTTTATTGTGTACTTTATTGAACAGCTGCAAGACGGAATCACTTAGTCACTCATTACAGAGGTCACATCACTACAGCAAGCTGGGAAACACACTAATATAGTATTGCATTTTTATCCCAAACAGAGTAAGTAGTAAAGATCTGTTTCTGGTTCAGTTGAAATCATAAGAGAGTTAAAAAAATTTTGCAAAGATGTTCTCTGTGAATTGGCATACTCCACAGCAGTAACACTATGTAAAGCTAGATTCCAAGAGACTTAATTTCTTTAGGGATGTAGAACATGAGCATGAAATAAAATTTAAGACCGAATTGACACAGCCTTTCACTAAAATTTTAATTTGATAAAACAAACAAGTGAAAACACAGATTGATATTAAAGGCACCAACATTAAAATGCATGAAGGGTAAAGCAAGTGAGTATGTCTATGGCAGACTCCAAATAAGCGTTGCATAAATAGCACCTTCCATTACTTTTCTGATGGTTAAGAACAGACTAAAGATTCAGCAACTGGCCAAATGGATTTGTCCTGTTTTCTTAGAACGTCTGGGACATGTACTGGAGCTGCTTGCATAGGGAAAAAGCTAGTAGTGGACCGCCGGTCTCCAGTACTACAGCCAGGATGCTATTGTGACCCATAGCCTTTTTTGTATCTAATGCATTCCATCATTTTGTGGTATTCCATGGAATTAATTGAATTCGTTGAGAAGTGGAATCTGTGATGGTGGAGCCTCTGGAGGAGGTCTAGTTGGAAAACGCACTATGACATGGTGAAATTAGTTGCAAATACTCCTGACTTGTCTTTATGTCAACTTGGGCTGGGCTCCATGATTCTTTTATCCACTAAATAAAATCTTTGGGAAAAATGTGAGAAGCCTCAACAATACTTTATTCACATAAAGACACTTGTTTACAGTCATAATAATTTTACAACAAAATTAAAATCCAATGTTGACAAAAAATTACGTCTTAATGGCCTTAACTATTTTGGTATACACACAGGACACAATAAGAATACTTACATATTACATACACTGCCATTAACAGATAAATAAGGCATATTTTTCAAGTGGAAAGTATAAAGTGGTAGTAATTCAAAGTGACAGCTTAAGAGCTGTCTGTTTATAGATTCTGCAGGGATTTCCAGTCATGCAACTGTTGCAAAAAGAGTCACGAAACACTTAGGCTTTCTTCAAGTCATGTCGATTATGTGTCTTTCAGTCAAAGTTAAATTGTTCACTGTAGTCAAAATTCGAGTAAATTGAGTCTCTAGCTCCAATTTAGGGTGTAATCAACAATCCATATGCAACTGCACACAATTTGGGAAATGAATTTTTCTCAAACTTGCATTCAAGTGTATCAGTATATTGCCAAACACAAAATTATTTAACACATAATTTGGCAGTGCCTTAAAAATTGTTTTTATAACAGTTCTGCTTTAAAATATTCTTGATTATATTTGAGTGCATTATTTGGTACAGTTTGACTAATAAAGCCGAAAAAGAGTTTATAACAAAACTATTTTCTTCAGTGTCTAATACACTACCTGAGAGGATCCAGATTCTAAATTGTGACGTTGAGTTTGGATGAATTATGCTGAAAAGAACAGTGCAACTGAGCAGAAACTTTTCTTAAATACCATTTAAATGTGACACACAAAGATAATCCTAATCAGCAAAAACTGTACAAACATAAAGTGCAATTAAATTAATGCCAATTTAAAGACCAGGGCAGAAATTTACTGTCACTGCCACAAGGTCAGTAGACATCAAACCCATTAGATGCACTAGTTGTTAACCCTACCTGTTCCCAAACAGTCCACAAAATCACATTGGCCAAGCGAGGTTAAGGGCCACCTGGCCTGAAGTCAATTATCAGTGCTGCTTTCCAGCTTGCCTCAATTCAGATGCTAATGGTATGCGTATGCGTACAAGCTTACCTGGTCACCAAGTAACATTGCTCACGTCTCAGCCGCGGAAGGGCAGGGTGGGGAAGAGGTTTGCTTCCCCTACCTCCTCTTTCCCAACCCCAAACCCATGGCCTGCAACTTAATGGTGCTCCGTCTCTCTCTGTCCTCTCTATGAAGACCCCATCCCAAGCATCATATTCCCTCCCTGACATGAGGTGCACACACATTTACTTCATCCTGTACTCTTAATCCTTGAATCCGTGGATGGCTTTCTTTTGCAACTCAGTTACCAGTAGCTCTCTAAGTTCATGGAGTGGATGTCCTGTTTCTAGCCAATTAACACTCCATGGTATGTCAAAGTGCTTTGGTGAATGCTGTGATGAGGAGGGATGCATTTCCTGTTGATTCACTGGGATTTGCACATGAAACCCTGCCAATAGACTCTTTAGTTTATAAGAAAAGTAGAATCTACAGATTGACATATTCACATTTTGGAAGAGACTGGATATAATTCTAACTTGTACAGTTGAAAATTATGAACGTTAAAAGTTTGGCAGCTCATTTTATACTCACCTGATTTTCTTTTCCTTTGCTGTCAAAATTTATAACCTGCTGTTTACATTTGTATAAAATGACAGTAAAACAAAGTATAGCTCTGCACTTCCTCAGAAATTCTAACATTTGCCATAACAACCCACCAGGAGCTCCAAGGAATCAGGTGTGCTGGGTTTCTGTTGATTCCAGGAGTCTAGGCTAAATTTTATAAGGAGTAGAAGCACTACCCACTTTTTACAAGGCCAACTATGACAGGAAGTGAAGCACTATCAGGAGTTGCTATTTCTCCAGTTTAGCTGGAACTCAGAAATATTGGAGGCAAAAAGGTTGAAGGTTTCTGGCCTTCATAGAGCTGTACAAGGAACCTACTGGGGAAATAAAGGAAGTTGGTGTGATATGTGAGGTGTGTAAAAACTGATAATGAGTCACCGCACTTGAAACGTTAACTTTGCTTTCTTCCCACAGATGCTGCAGACCTGCCAAGTTTTACCAGCAATTACCGATTTTGTTTCAGTGCTCCAGCATCTGCAGTTCTTTGTTTTATTTTAGTGGTATATAAACTACTGCCTTATGTATCTTTGCCAGTCACTTCTCAACCTCATCTGGAAAGGTGCTGTGAAGTGAAAAACTATCATTGGAGAGACCATGGATCTTCTGAATTTGTCCCCACCAGATCTCCCTCCATCCTGCCTCTCCACTAATGGTTTTACGCTTGCAGATAGTCAAGCATGCCAGCCACTCAGCCACATTAGCGTCAGAGGAAGGGCAGGTGGAAGAAAAGTCCTTTACTGATAAAAAAAACTGTCATTTGACCTGCACTGCAGTTACTAACTCAGACATTGACACTACACAGAAAAATGTTAAAGGTTAGCAAATAGCAGGGATTAGCACGTTGCTGGGCTCTTGTGGGTTGCAGCCAGGCCACAGGGCTGGGTCAATTTGTATGCACATTCTCGGGAGGAGGAGGTGGCAGAAGAGTTTGGCTCATGAACATCTTATCCAATGGTTTACCCTTGAGGTAATGAAATCTATGAATAGAGCAAAGATCAAACTGAAAAGCAGGAAAGGAACTAGGATGAATTAAGTCAGAAAGAGAAAGTTAATGGCTATTTTAAGAGAGAGTGTTAAGAGGCAAATTGGAAACAAAAGTAAAAATATCAAAATCTAAAGTTCACCAAAAATAATTTAATACGTACAGGACAGAAACTCCACCTTTTAATTGCCCTCTTTCTATTCTTCAATTGTTGAATGGCATCTTGGGATCACAAATTCCTTCATTAACAGAACCCTTACAACATGAATGAGGAAACCTTCTGGTTCAGTTAGTAATGGCAAGGAGGGGAAGTTCCAGTTCAATTTCCATCCCACAACTCATTGATCAGGGAGGGAGCATGGTTCAAACATGTTCATGGATCGTGGATCATAGATCATAGAATCCCTACAGTGTAGAAACAGGCTCTTTGACCCAACAAGTCCACACCAACCCTTGGTGCATCCCACCCAGACACAACCCCCTATAACCCACCTAACCTACACATCCCTGAACACTCTAGGCAATTTAGGATGGCCAATCCACCTAACCTGCACATCTTTAGACCGTGGGAGGAAACTGGAGCCCCTCGAGGAAACCTGCGCAGACACAGGGAGAATGTGCAAACTCCACACAGACAGTAACCCGAGGGTGGAATCAAGCCCAGGTCCCTGATGCTGTGAGGCAGCAGTGTTGACCACTGGGCCACCGTGCTGCCCAAATATTTGTTAATCTTTCTAATACTTGCCCACTATTACTAAAAGAGAAAAATGTGCCATGAATGTACAAAACATTAAACTAGATAACAGAGATAGTAGGAACTACAGATGCTGGCGAATCTGAGATAACAAGCTGTAGAGCTGGATGAACACAGCAGGCCAAGCAGCATCAGAGGAGCAG
>JAHRHZ010000012.1:57238442-57256667 GCA_024137785.1 Ginglymostoma cirratum
CTGCTCCTCTGATGCTGCTTGGCCTGCTGTGTTCATCCAGCTCTACACCTTGTTATCTCAGATTCGCCAGCATCTGCAGTTCCTACTATCTCTAAGGATGTTGTTGTTCAGTTTACAGAGGACAAAATGTCAGGTGGAGGGCCAAGTAGTGTTGAGGAAATGGGAAGCTAAAGAACATAGAACATAGAACATAGAACAGTACAGCACAGTACAGGCCCTTCGGCCCACGATGTTGTGGCGAACTATTAACCTAAACCTAAGATCTATCTAGCCTCCACCCCTACCTTATACTATCATCCATATGCCTATCTAATAGCTGCTTAAATGCCCCTAATGAGTCTGACTCCACTGCCCTCTCCAGCAATGCATTCCACGCCCCTACCACTCTCTGAGTAAAGAACCTACCTCTAACGTCTCCCCTGTATCTATCTTCACTCACTTTAAAACTATGCCCCCTCGTAATAGCTACCTCCACCCATGGAAAAAGTCTCTGGCTATCCACTCTATCTATACCTCTGATCATTTTGTACACCTCTATCAAGTCACCTCTCATCCTTCATCATTCTAAAGAGAAAAGCCCTAGCCCTCTCAACCTTTCCTCAGAAGACCATACCTCCATTCCAGGCAACATCCTGGTAAATCTCCTCTGCACCTTTTCCAACGCTTCCGCATCTTTCCTGTAATGAGGCCACCAGAACTGGATACAATACTCCAGACACGGCCAAACCAGGCTTTTGTATAGCTGGAGCATAACTTCACGGCTCTTGAACTCAATCCCTCTATTAATGAAAGCTAACACACCATACGCCTTCTTAACAACTCTATCCACCTGAGTGGCAACTTCAGGGAACTGTGGATGTGAATCCCAAGATCCCTCTGCTCCCCCACACTGCCAAGAATCTTTCCGTTAACCCTGTGTTCTGCTTTCAAGTTTGTCCTTCCAAAATGAATCACCTCACACTCTTCAGGGTTAAACTCCATCTGCCACTTCTCAGCCCAGCTCTGCATCCTATCAATGTCCATTTGTAACCTAGAACAGCCCTCTGCACTGTCAACAATGTGACCCACCTTCATATCGTATGTGAACTTACTAATCCACCCTTCCACTCCTTCATCCAAATCATTTACAAAAATCACAAACAGAAGAGGTCCCAGAACAGATCCTTGTGGTACACCACTCATAACTGAGCTTCATGTTGAACATTTTCTGTCCACTACCACTCTTTGTCTTCGAAGGGACAGCCAATTCTGAATCTAATCTGCCACATTTCCCCCTATCCCATGCCTTCTTACCTTCTGCATGAGCCTACCATGGGGAACTTTATCAAATGCCTTACTTAAATTCATGTATACCACATCTACTGCTCTACCTTCATACATGTGTTTGGTCACCTCTTCAAAGAGGTCAATAAGGTTTGTGAGGTATGATCTGCCCCTCACAAATCCATGCTGACTATCACAAATCAAACTGTGCCTATCCAAGTGATCATAAATCCTATCTCTCAGAGACCTTTCCAATAATTTGCCTACCACTGATGTAAAACTAACTGGCCTGTAATTTCTGGGGATATCCCTATTCCCTTTTTTGAACAAGGGAATGATATTTGCCTCTCTCCAATCTTCTGGCACTACACCCGTGGACAGTGAGGATGAAAAGATCATCGCCAAAGGCCCTGCAATCTCTTCCCTCACTTCCCATAGAATTCTTGGATAAATCCCATCAGGTCCGGTGGACTTATCTATCTTCAAGTTGCTCAAAATTCCTCGTACATCTTCCTTACTAACATCGACCTCCTCTAGCCTACCAGCCTGTTTCACAATGTCCTCCTCTACAACTAGGTTCCTCTCAGTTGTGAATACCAAAGAAAAGTATTCATTAAGGACCTCTCCTATTTCTTTAGGCTCTGTGCACAAATTCTCTTTACAATCCTTGCTCGGCCCTATCCTTAGTCTGGTCATTCTCTTATTCTTCACATACATGTAAAAAGCCTAGGAGTTTTCCTTGATCCTATCTGCCAAGGTTTTCTCATACCGCCTTACAGCTCTCCCGAGCCCTTTCTTCAGCTCCTTCCTGGATAACTTGTATCCCTCTAAAGCCTTTTCCAATCCTTGTTTCCTAAACCTTACAGAAGCATCCTTCTTCCTCTTAATCAGTCGTTCGACCACTCTTGAGAGCCAAGGCTCCCTCACTCGACCGAAACTTCCCTGCCTGCTAGTGACAAACATATTGAGCACACGCAGTAGGCATTCTTTAAACAAGCTCCACATTTCTATAGTGCTCTTCCCTGACAGCATCTGCTCCCATTTTATGTTACCCAGTTCTTGCATAACAGAATTATAATTACCCTTCATTCAATTATAAACCTTACCCTACTGTCTGTACCTATCCTTTTCCATGACTATTGTAAAAGTAACAGAGTTATGATCTCTACCGCCATAATGCTCTCCTACCAACAGGTCTAACACTTGGCCTGGTTCATTGCCAAGCACCAAATCCAAAGTGGCCTCTCCTCATGTTGGTCTATCTACATAAGGACAAGGCCAGGCTAGGAGAGTGGGCAAAAATGTGGCAGATGAAATACAAGTGGGGAAAAAAATGAGGTTGTGCACTTTCATAGGAAGAATAGAAGAGTAGTCTATTTTCTAAATGGGGAAAGGCTTCAGAAATCTGAAGCACAAAGGGACGTCAGTGCCCTTATTCAGGACTCTTTTAAGGTTAACATGCAGATTCAGTTGGCAGTTGGGAAAACAGATGTAATATTAGCATTCATTTCAAAAGGGCTAGAATACAGCAGCACAGATGTACTGCTGAGGCTATGCAAGGCTCCAGTCAGAACACATCTGGAATTTTGCCAGTGGTTTTGGGCCCTGTACCTAAGGATGGATGTGCTGGTGTTGGAGATGGTCCAGAAAAGGTTTACAAGAATGATCCTGGGGTGAAGGGCTTGTTATATGAGGAGCAGCTCAGGACACTAGGTGAATGCGGGAGGATTTCATTAAAACTTACAGAATACTGAGCGGCCTATATCGAGTGAATGTGGAGCATGTGCATCCACTAGTAGAGAGACTAGCACCCGAGGGCACAGCCTCAGAGTGAAGGGACGACCCTTTTGAACTTGAGATGAAGAGGAATTTCTTCAACCAGAGGGCAGCTGTTTTATGGAACTCATTGCCACAGAGCCGATGGAGGCTGAATCATTCAGTGCCTTTAAGACAGAATTACATAGGTTCTTGATTAGTAAAGGGATCAAGGGTTACAGGGAGAAGGCAGGAAAATGAGTTGAGATACATACCAACCAAAATGGAACTGCAGAGCAGACTCGATGGACTTATTGTCTAATTTTTGTACCATTATCACCATCACCTTTCGACAGAACAACTGGATTTTGGATAACTATCACAACTGTCATAGGTGAAAATCTTCTTCAGATGCTTGAAGCTGGCAAGTGTTATTCAAGTTATCTATTTATTTTTTTCTGCACTCTTTGTATCTAGTTTGTTTGGGAACATTGTCAGTGTGGACTAGTTGGACCAAACGGTCTGTTTCCATGCTCTGTGACTACATACTAATATGTACGAGTTTATTGTCTGAAATGCTAAGATGCATTCTAAAATGTGACACAAGTGATGGTCTCCTGCAACAAATAGTCTAATGTCTGAGCCATGATTATTTGTTTTGCATGGTTTTGTTGCTCGGACCATAGGAGTTGATATGTCATTTGACATTGTACAGGACGTTGATAAGGCTTCTTCTGGAGTACTGTGTCCAGTCTGGTGCCCGTGTTGTAGGATGGATATTATCAAGCTGGAGATGGTTCAGAAAAGATTTACCAGGATGATGCCAGGAATGGAGGGCTTGAGTTATAAGGAGAGGCTAGACAGGCTGGGACTGTTTTCATTGGAGCACAGGAAGTTGAGGGGTGATCTTTTACAAGTTTATAAAATCATGAGGATATAGCTAAGGTGAATGGTAGGTGTCTTTTCCCTAGGGCGGGGGATTTCAAGCCAAGGGGGCGTATTTTTTAAGGTGAGAGTAGAAAGATTTAAAAAAATACATGAGGGATAACTTTTGTTTTTACACAGAGTGGGTTGTGTGTGGAATGAACTTCCCGAGGAAGTGGTGGATGTGGGTACTGTCACGAAGTTTAAAAGACATTTGGATAAGCACATGAATAAGAAATGATGGGAGGGATATGGGCCAAGCACCAGCAGGTGGGCTAATTTAATTGGGATTATGGTCAGCATGGACTGATTGGACCAAAGGGTCTGTTTCCATGCTGTCTGACTCTGTGACTCTATGTCACTTATTTCCGAAATTTCCAGTTCATTATTATGTGTGCAACCACTTTATTCATTGGAGTGAGGCAAATAGTAATGGAGTAACTGCCACTTGTGATCTGCAGGAAATCAATGAGTATTCCTGATCAGATTTAACAAGTTAAATGGCTTCCAGCAGTGTCTGGATATGTGTCATGAAACAACATAACACATTAAACTAAACTTAAAAGCTTTGCCCTGCACAAAATCCACCGCAACTGTTTCAGCTTCATTGCCACATCAACATAAAGCAAATTTTAATAATAGAAGTCCAATGTGTAATTAGTTTGACAGAGAGGTCAGCCTGTTAAAAGAAGATCTCTCTCAAAACAATCACAATGAGCTGATAAAGTCAGACATTATACGGGCTGGCTAGTGGGACACATAGCAATGCTACTGAAAGAACAAGTATGAAGACCTTACATCTCACAATAACATCTCTAGATGTAGTTCCTGAGGCCTTTAAATTGATGGGATGCAATATTGGCACACATGTTGTAATTTAATATTATCTGCTGGCACAAAACCTATTGATCTACATTTTAGCACCTCCTCCTTAAAGAATACGCAAGTCCACCAATAACCAGGTAATGAATCCCATACTTACTCAGCATGTGGAGCCCCAAGAAAAACTTCCCATTCTTAATTATAACTTATCTTCAAAACTAACTTACTTAGTTTTTGTGGATCAAAAAATTAAACTACTGATTTGCAGGTCCACTTACAAATCTGGGTTGACAAGTGGCTGAATGGATTGCTAACTACAGCAGAATATTTGCTTCAAGCAATATCTCTTCCTCCAAGAACTCATCAGGCTACAAACAGCAATTTATTTTGTTTTTAAAATGAGAAATAAAGTGTTAATAACTGCAGAAATTTGAAGAAAGATAGATAAATACGGCCAATACAACTAACCCAGAATTTACAGAACAATGGCACAATGTAACTTTTATTTCTTCATCCACCAAACAGAAATATTAGAAGGAGGCAAAGAGCCTGCATTGCTTAATGTTTCATTTTTTCTGTTATATAAAAAAATCATGAGCATAAAACAGTGCTTTTACTAAAATATTTTGACAACCCGGTCAATGCTGAGAGAATATATTTGATGCAGAATGCACAGGCATGTTGGTTCTTCAGAGAGTCCTGAAGTTGTTCATATTCTGAAACTGAATACATTTTAAAAATGACAGAAACCTCATGAATCTTTTATGCAGCAGAATTCCTTAAATTATTAATAGAAAGAGTAAAAGCAGTGGGAGAATATTTAACGGAAGAGTGGAAAATTGGGTCAGTGAGGAGGGGAGAGAAAGAAATGAATTGCATATATTTTTTAAATTATTTAACATTCAATTGATGTGAGCATCACTAATTCTTAGATAGCAACTTTTAGGTTGATGTAGCATTGATAGGAGAAGCAAGGAAACAAAGTTATTATAAACCATTTAGAAAGAGCACACTGCCGAAGCTGAACTGTCAAACGCTAAATGCCTGAAATCACAACGTTGAGTTCAAAATACACTTACTTTTGCTCATTCAACACACTTAGTTACTTAAGAAAATTGTTCTTTTTAATCACAGCCTCAATTTGAAAATTAGATATTCATTGTTTTTGAAATTTTTAAACTAGAGCCCTATAGTGCTTCTAAAAATTTCTGCATTGTAAATAAGTTTCTGATTTGCACCTCTGGGAATAAGGTTAAGGGTAAGCACATTTTGATGCATGATCTTCAAAAGAAGGCTGGTATTCCCAAGGAAATACAAAAACCTAAATGTTTGCTAGAATCAGGAAGCATTACTTAAACCAATATCTCAAGAAGTGAAAAAACAAGTACAAAAGAGAAACAATCTCATTTCTGATCCATTAACTTGTTCAATTGTATGAAGTAGGCGTACTTTTATTCAGGAAAAGCTAAATTAAGCTTAAAAATTTATTCTTGAGTAGCTTCATTCCTTTGGCATCAATTGTTGGGCTTTCTGGAATTTTATCTTAGCTAATTGGGAGAAAAAGGTGAAAAACAAGTACATTTTCCAACTTGCATTCATGTGTCCCTGTTCCGTTTAAGATTCATCTTTTAAACAACTTCTCTGAAATGCCTCAGGTAAAAAAGGTCCAACAAGCTACAAACTATACAAGCTACCAACATTTATCACTATTTGAGTGAAGAAATTCTTAATATTTAAAAGCATAGCAAGCATAAAAAAATCCCTTACAATACCAAAATGGACAAATACCCAGGTCCTCATGAGTTGTATCCTCGACAGATGCTGTGGGAGACAAGGGAGAGAATTACAGGGCCCGACCAAAATTTTTTAATTGTTTCTGGTCACAGGAAGGTGCCAAAGGACTGGAGGACAGCTAATGTGGTTCCACTTTATAAGAAGGGTGGTAGAGATAGACCAAACTATAGACCAGTGAGTTTAACTTCAGTGGCAGGGAAACTATTGGAGAAAACAGTGAAGGAGAAAATTAATCTTTATTTAGAGAGGCAAAGTTTGATCAGGGAGAGTTAGTGTGGCTTTATCAGTGGGAGGTTACGCTGAACAAATTTAGTTTGAATTTTTTTGAGTTTGTATGAGTGTAGGGCAGTTGATGTAGTTTACAGGGATTTCAGTTAAGGCTTTTGACAAGGTGCCAATATGGTAAACTGACAAAGAAGATAAAATCTCATGCAATTCGGGGTAATTTGGAAAGTTGGATCTAAAATTGGCTTAGTGAGAGGAAGAGGGGGTAGTGATAGAAGGCCGTTTGTGTGACTGGAGCCCAGTGTGCAGTGACATTCCACAGAAATCAGTATTGTTTGTGTTATTCATCAATGATATAGACGAGAACGTGGTGGGGATGGTAAATACGTTTACGGATGACAGGAACACTGGCTGGGTGGTTGACAGTGAGAAAGAAGGTGTTTTGTTACAGGAGAATATAAACAGATTGGTCAGATGAGCAAATCAGCGGCAGTTGGGATTTAACCTTGCTAAATGTGAGATGATGCACTTTAGACGAAGGAACAACACAACACAGAGTACTCAATGAATGGCAGGACACTACAAAGTTCAGAGGAACAGAGAGATCTAGGGCTGCTTGTCCTCAGATCTCTAAAGGTAGCAGGAGAGATTAAGAGGGTGGTTAAGAAGACATATGGGGTGCTTGCCTTTATCAGTTGTGGTATCGATTATAACAGCAGGGAGGTCATGTTGGAGCTGTACATAACTTTGGGAGGTCACAGCTTGGAGTAGTGTTTGCAGTTCTGGTCATCACACTAGAGGAAGGATGTGATTCCACTGGAGGGGCTGCAAAGAAAATTCACCAGGATTTTACCTGAGATGGAGCATTTCAGCTATGGGAAGAGGCTGGATAAGTACAAACTAGTTTCTTTGACGCAGAGAAAATTGAGGGCTGACCTGATAAAGTTATGAGGGGCATGGACATGGTAAACAGAAAGCAGCTGTTCCCCTTAGTTGAAGGATCAATAACAAGGGGCCATAATTTTAAAACGAAAGGAAGCTGTTAGAGGGTATGTGAGGAAAAACCATTTCACTGAGGGTCGTGGGGGTCTGGAATGCACTGCCTGGGGAAAGGCTGGAATCCTTGCAACCTTTATAAGTGCTTGGATGAGCACTTTAATGTGCCATAACATTCAAGGTTATGGCCCTCATGCGGTAAAGTGAGTCTAGAGCAAGTAGTAGAATCTTTTTGGCAGTGCAGACTTGATAGTCGTAAGGCCTTTTCTGTACTGTATGATTCTATGATTGTATAATTTACAATTCTCAGAAGGGTGCAACACGATGGCTCAGTGATTACCACTGCTGCCACACAGCGCCAGAGACCTGGGTTCAATTCCACCCTTGGGTGACTGTCTGTGTGGAGTTTGCACATTCTCCTCGTGCCTGTGTATTTTTCCTCCAGGTACTTCAGTTTCCTCCCACAGTCCAAAAATGTGCAGGCTACGTGGATTGGCCATGTTAGATTGTCCATAGTGTCTAGGGATGTGAAGGATAGGTAGGTTAGCCATTGGAAATGTCGGGTTAAAGGTGTAGGATGGTGGGGTGAGTCTGAAAGGGATGCTCTTTGGAGGGTCAAAGTGGATCCAATGGGCTGAACGGTTGCTTCCACATGGTAGGGATTCTATGAGTGTGGGTAAAAACGAAAATGAAAGCAATTTATTATAAAAAGTAATGAATACCACTAAGGAAATACAAACTAAAATTGAAATTTCAATATAGACTACAGCTAATAGTTTGCGACAAATATAGCATTGTATATCTGAAGCTGCTAAAACTGCAACAAACAACTGTCTTACTTTTAATTTTAATCAAAGACCTGTGTGATAGTTGAAATACCAAACTCAGCGATTTGGTATCGTGTATTTTAAGGACTTATCATGGAGGTGCTGAATGTGAAATCTCAGGAAAATTTAAGAATTAGATTCATGGATCAAGTAATGAGTGAATCAGGAGGTCAACCTACATGAACATAGGGTTTTTTTAATTTTCAGAATTAGGATAGATTAAAGCAGGTCATAGCTGAAACAAAAAGATAACAATTGTCATTTCAGATGCAAGATTCTTGAGTGTTTTACTTATCTTATTTTGAATCCAAACATTGCACACAGAGCCCTGCAGTTCTTAAGCCTAAAGGATCTAGTTAAGGCATGGTTGGTGATACTTCTGCAGTAGGTTGCCCAAGTCATCTAAGCATATACGAGTTCAGGGATTACCGCTGCCTGGTAAATCATGACCTTAGTCTCAAGTTTGAGGTTTTGGTTGTCGAACGCTGTTTTCCTCAGTTGGTTGAAAACTGGGCTGACAAATTGGAAATAATGATGAATTTCATCACCTATAACTTTTGACAGGTGAAGATGTCCAAGATCTACATTCCCTCTGATTTTGTGATTGGCTGTGCAGGCCTTGGGGGCCCATGCTGAACAGTGACACCAAGTGCCACGCACAGAAGGTTCGCAGCCTCATAGCTGAGAGGGAACATTTTCCAACATCTTGCAAATCTGGTTGCAAGTACAGCATCTTCTTTAGAGACCGAGTGTCCCAGGGTTCTAGAGACTGCTCTGAAGTGTCTAACTACAAGCATACTTTCAACTTTAGCACACAGCTGTTGCTAAATTTCTCTAAGCTTTAATATTTCTCCACTGAATCAAGCAACTACTGTTTGTGGCTTGTCTTCATCCACTTCCAGCAGCAATGAACAATCAATGGCTCCTTGGGCTTCTATTTAGCCCTGACCTTGTTGCACTGTATGGAGTCATCACTCCCTTCTCCTGGGCCAAAACTGCATGGTGTCTGCTAAAAGCTTTGCTATCTGGAGCCATTTTTTTTCTGCTTTAGCACTCTCCCAGCTCCAAACTGCAACCAACTCCTCTTCTAGCAAACAGATAAATTGGAACCACAGAACTCTAAGCTCCAACTTATCGCCACAGCGACATAGACTGCTCTGAGTAATCCTTAACCTGACTCATAAGTTAAATACCATGCAGTTACAACTTCTTCTTTAATCTAATGATGTAAATGGGTTTTGCAGATCTTCAGACTCTCTGAATGGTTTTAGCTCACAAAACAAATAATGATATGGAACGGTCATTACAGCAAGCATTGTATACATCTATAGCTCAACAGGCCCATCATCTTTCTAGCTGTTAAACTCTTAAATGGTTGGGGTCACATTACCTTAAGTGTAGTAGACTTCTATGTGCTTCAATTGCAATTCTTACATTTTCTATTGTTAAATTTTAATTCCAAAACATAAAAATAACATATTGAAGCACGAGTCATAAACTTGAAATAACGTGATATGGAGAGACATGGGCAAGTAAAGGATGAGGGACTGGGGGCCAAACAAACGTGAATAGGACTGGCCTTATGTCCCAGTGAATGAAGATGGACCATTTAATCTGCACACCTTTACATCGGCCCAATTTTGTGACGACCCTGGATCTGCTGTGGGAAGTGACAACCCCTAAAATCAGCCAGCCTCTGCCTCCTTGGGATGAAAACTTGTGAATAGACACACTTTGCAAACTTTGAAATGCAAAATCTATGAATGGTCTGACTTAAGCTTCCCATTGCTGGGAGGTAAACTAAAACCCATGTTTCAGGTCCAATGCTTTTTTTAGTGTTACACTCTCTATAGCTGCTGCCTGATCTGCTAGATATCACTCTTTGGAATAATTTTAGTCATTGAAACTTGGTTCAAAACTTAGGCTAAAATTATCACAGGTTTTAAATTATCAATTTGGGAGAATGCTCAAATAACTCCAAGCATAGCATAAGAATTAATTGGTATCCCTCATCATCGAACCAGTTTCAGTGAAAAGCAATTTTTATATACAAGATACATGGTGAGTTTGCTCATGTACTGAAGCTAAAGATGACAGTTACAGAACTATCATCTGCATCACAGAGCAGCTGCAATACTGCAAAGCCCTTAGGTCGCATATTAAATATTTATGACAGTATAAAGTGGGCCAAGGCTTTAGAATCCACTTTGGCTCAAGTGAAGAGTTCAGTTTGTCATGTGATGTTAAACAAGTTGCTTCTCATTAAACTGATGAAGTGATAAAGCAATACAACCTGACAGCATCATTTAAAAGCCTCCAATTCTGCACAGTTACAGTATTGCAAAAGAAGATTGAACCTAACTAACAATATAAACAATTTATGGCAGACATCAAGCACAACATATTATTGGTATTGCTTTAATTCTCTCTCTTCAGGTTAAAAGGAATCCTCCTACTTTATTTTATGCACATTCCGGTATTAAAAAAATCAATTTTATTCCACGTTTCTAAGACTGCCCGAGATAGGTCTAATCATTATCTCCACCACTGAAGAAGTAATGTTTTCACCCCATTTGTTAATGTACCTGTAAACTGATATCTCAAGACCTGATGGATGGATATAAACTAAAGCTGGTGCACCAATAGAGGGTAGCTCAAGGAAGAACTGATTAGTTTTTAAGCAAATATTTTGGTCTGGATCCTCGACTATTTTCAAAAAATGATCCATTAGCACCTGCAGATATGAAGAAATTATCATTTTTAGAATGTTTTACATTATTATATTTGAAACATTACAACTTTATTATTGTTGCGAATTATTTCAGCTGCTGTATGCAAATTGTCACAGCTGTCAATATGAGCAGACTCTTCACAGCAGCTTGTTGGATGTGACTTTGTCTTGAAGCCTCCTCAGTGAGATAGAAGCTTTAAATAAAAGGAATTATTTTATCAGCTTTGTAGTTGCAGTTTGTCAGTCTGACCAGGAAACGTACACAGTCCTGCAGCTTACAGCACTTTAGGTGCAGACCCAGCTATATTTTTAAAAAGACTTTAGGGTCTTTGCCTCCACCAGCTGAGGCAGCGAATTCCAGACACCCAACACCCTCTTGTGCAAAAGTGTTTTTCCTTACATCCACTCTAATCCTTCTGCCACTTATCCTGAATCCATGACTCCTGGTGTTTGTACTCTCTGCCAAGGTAGACAGATTCCTCTTGTCTACTCTATCTCTACCCCTCTCAATTTTGCATATTTCAAACATGTCACCCCTCAGCCTTCCATGTTCCAAGGAGAACAACACCAACCTCTCCAATCCATCCTCGTCCCTACAATTCTCCAGCCCTGGCATCATCCTAGTTAATCTTCTTTCACTCTGTCCAAAGCAATTATGTAGTTCCTGTAATGTGGTGTAATGTCCCCTCTAGCATTTTTTTAAAAATGTGTGAAGAATTCTGCCTGCAATGTTTGAAGATCTATGATAAATAAGACATAAATAAAAAGGGAGAAAGAAATAAATAGATAAAAAGAAGAAACAAATGTTTCAAAATCGTTAGCTTCATCTTAACTTTGGGTAATTCTAATATAAATGACAGCTTTTTCTAAAAAGCTGCAGTATACAATAGCTTTATTATACATATGATGTAGAGGTAAGCAAAACAAAATAGTACGAGCCTCCACAAAATCTGACGGCTACAAAGCATATTCAAAACGTGTTCTCGCAAGTTTTCAAACAAAAGTGTCAAAATCAAAGGTGATTAAAATCTGAATTTTCACCATGGTGAACAAACAACTTCATTAACAGCAAACAAAAACAGAAATTGCTGCACAAACACAGCAGGTCTGGTTGCATCTATGGACAGAAAAACAGAGTTAACGTTTCGGGTTCAGTGACAACCTTCAGAAGGATCACTGGACCTGAAACGTTAACTCCACTTTCTCTCCTCAGATTCTGCTAGACCTGCTGCATTTTCCAGCAATTTCGGTTTTTGTTTCTGATTTCCAGCATCCTCAGTTCTTTGCTTTCTGTTAAATATAGTAAACAAATTTATTCCTTTGCCTCAGCAAATGATAAACCGTTTATACCATTTGTGTCTTGAGATGGTCCCTGGTCTGGGGCACAGTTTGTCTGCCCAAAGAATATCCACATTATGTTTCACTGAATGAAATTCTGCTCACTGACATATTCTCTTTCATCTTAGGCTGTATGCCACACTGTGATATTACTTCTGAATTTGTCTAGTTTACATTGAGATAATTTTGATCAAGGCTAACTTTAAAGTTTAATATGGGCGGAACTATGGCTGACTTTCCCTTTTCCAAATCCAATGTCCAAGATTAATGCCCTACTACCAACCCAGTCAAGGGCAGTTAACTCGACAAAGGCCAGGTTATCAAGTCACTGCCATGATCTCTGGTTTATCATACAGAGGAACAGACATACACTTTATTTTTAAAAGATACTGAACCAATGTCTTGCTGCGATATTCTAATCTAATACGTACTTGTTTCGGGAAGCGGAAAAGGGAATTTCCATAAAACATTCCCTTGGCCTGGCTCCATGTTCCATCGATGATGATAATATTATATGGTGACAGTGATGAGTCAAGTTCAAGCTCTTCTAGGTTCTTTGCCTCAGGTCCAGGATATAGGATTAATGTACTAAGACTCTGGCAAACAGCTGCAAGTTCAGGATGCCTTTAAAATAAAAGAAACAAACGTCTCAGTCATTTTTACCATTGTTTTACATTTTTCTTGTCTTTTAAAATGTAGTTTGTGTGTAACCATTCATATGTCATATCCTAGTTGATCTCCTCAGACAATGTTTGCAATAAATTGGTTAGAGGTTAATGTTCCATTTGGCCCTCCCATGAGAAGGCAAACCTATGCAGCAGCCAGAAGCTCCAAGATTCCAGATCAAACTGCCAAAGGACTGCACACCTATTTATAGCCAAGCTCCATTTTGGGTTTTTCTGGATTAGCACTGATTTGCAGAGAGTTCTGATTCGGTAAGTGGCTTTTAGGTTCCTCCTCTGTTTGGATGCCCCAATGAATGCAATTGAAAGTAAGAGATCAGAACTGAACAATACCTCCAGTCTAATTTGGATACTATCCCACTGCAGGTACAGACACACTCCCATCCAATTTGGGAAATTAAGGGAAATCTGTGGCAGTTAGTTCAGACAGTGAATCAACTAAATCAGTCTTTGACTTTTCCCTCTTTGCTGTATTTGGGAACTAAGTGCTCTCTCTGGACTGCAATGCACAAAATATGCAAGGCGCAAATTCTAACTGTAGATAGTAAGTAGGCGAAGGTTTACATCTTAATAATCTTTTCCTTACACAGATACAGAACTATTTTCCTCTGTAAAGTGCTGGTAGCAGTCATGCCTGAGTCACCAGATTGTGCGTTTATTGCCAGGACTTGACTTACACTTCACCAACCAACTGAGGAAGTGCTCCAATGTCAGAACTGCTGTCTTTCAGATGACATATTAAGTTCAGTTTCCTGGTCAAGTGAATGTAAATATCATATGGTAAAATTCAAAGAAGAGCAAGATCTCTATTAGCATCTTGGTCAACATTCCCAGTGAAACAACAACACCAAAATCAGATTAATTAATCCCTGATCTCAGTTTTTTTTTCATAGGATCTGGCATGTATATTGTCAGTTGCTGACAACACAGTGATTACCATTCAGAAATTATTTAATCCACTTTTTAATTTCACAATGTTCTTCCCTTTGCATTTTATTTATCTGAAATCAATCCAAGCGCTTCTAGCATGTTCAAAATAAACAGTTACTAGTTCCTAAAATTAGAGCTTTAAACTGAAGGCTTCATTTATTTTTCTGTACTACGTGATTACCCGAGGCATTGATTATGCATAGCCTTAAGCAGAAATTCAATGATCATGTGCTAACCCCCATGGTTACACAGACTGTTCAAATCCAAGCATACAACCAAATTAAGTCCCAAGGTTAATTCAAAGCGAATTATTCTTTTTGGTGGATTCTCTAGATTGGTAGTTACTTGGCTCCTTTCCTTATAAACTCAAAAATTTCCAAGTTATTTCAATTCAAGAAAAACAGCAGTAAATAATTAGGTGTTTGTACACTTTGAGAGTACTTGTTATTTGTTGTTATTTTACATGCAGCATACTGTTTATACAAGTTATATCACAGAAATTAATGAATATAAACTTTTGCTTTATATGTATATGGAGCACTTACTGAGTTTACAAATGACTAAAATAAAATAAATTGCCAAAAGGTTTTTGTTATTTTCTCTTTGTTTACTTGTTGAAGTAACAGCCACCCAATAGGACAGTTGTCTACAAACAACAGAAAAAAAAATTGCCACTGACATCAGCAGCATAAATCACTGCTTCTATCAAGTATTTTGATATTATGGACAGGATCCCTTGCCAACTTGCCTGCAATTGTAAATGGTGGGGGAAGGTCAGAGAGCAAGAGTAGGAGAAAGCGATGACTCCTAGAGAAGTGGCCCACCTGTCAGTTGAGATCTTAAGAACTACTTTGCACCTGGCTATAATTTCCGGGCCTGATTAAAGTGTTCAAACATGAAACCCATTACATCTCAACCACTGGGGTTGGGAATAGGGAATGGAAGATAGAGTTTGGGGCTTGGCTCCAAGATTTGTCTGCCGCCTGGTTTTCCCTCCCTGCTTGGCTTCATCATCTTGACCACCACCTCTTCTGGGCCTCCCTTCTACTCCCTGTTGCGAGACCCTATACAAACCCATTGCTGGGGATTCTAGTACTTAAGATGGCTGGGATACTTTGCGGTCTTAGCAACGGACATCACTCAAGATGGCGCTATTGGGACCATGCAGTTGCCAGTTGGACTGATCAGCTGCTACATCCCTGTGGTGGGGCTTCCTCGTGAATGAGAGGCAGAAATCCCACCTAGAGCATTCTCCACAAACATTTTACCCATAAAATTCTGTCTTGAGTTGGGAAAACTTTTGTTTTTGCCCAACTTGTAGTAACTGTACCGCTAATACTCAGAAGAAATTGTTCCCATCAAATTTTGGCATGTTCTTTCTTTACTAAATAGCATACTAAACACTATTTAAATGTGAGTGAAAACTACAGAAAACATGATAATTTTGGATAAAAACATGTAAAGCATTATTATGATTTTTTATAATTTTAGCAGACTCTAGTCAGTTGTAGAACAGAAAGAAGAAGAACACGATGTCTGTGTTGTTATGTAACTGAGAAGCTATATTCTACTAAGTAGCTGGACATGAACTACCATGAGAATAAAGGGAACAAACTGAGGAGTGAAATTACAAACCTTTTTCACCCTGTTACTGTAAAAGAAATCAGACTTCTGATGATACACATAGAACAATTTTATGGGATACCGCATCATTTAGTACAATAGCATCATATGGCTCCACTTTTGATTCTTTGTTGAGATGGGTAAACAAGGTGGAAAGAGAAAGACCACAGGGCCTCCATGCGGAGGAGGGAAAAATTAAAAACTGGATCCCTTCCTGTTCACTAGTCACAAATGCCTTTGGAAGCATAAATAATAAAAACAAGATACTGCTGAAACTGGAAATCTGAAACAAACTGAGAACATTGGAGAAATTCAGCAGACGAACAGCATCTGGAGGGGGCCAAAGAAATAGAATTTAAAGTTCCAAGTCCGGTATGACTCTTCTTCAGTTCTGGAGAACATTTGGATTCACAGAAAATCAGTGCCTATTCACGAAATGGACATTTGACACAAAAAAAAAGGCAGAAAGCTCAAATCCAACAATTTATGCTCAAAAACTGTGACTGTTATTGGTTTTTAAAACAAGAAAAAAATCAACATTGATGGCAATTGTAACCACTCGAGGGCCAAGCTTTCCTATGTACTTCACAGACTGAGACAGTGCAGATGGAGTCAAGAGACTACTGCTATTTATATTACAGTTGTTAGCATTTTTTGCAAGCTTATGTGATCAGTTGCAAGTTTGTCAGCAGTCAAAACAGGTACACAGAGGATAGGGATGCGTTCAAGCATGTTCCTTCAACTTTCATAGAAAATATGAGTAGGAGTGGGCCGTTCAACCCTTCGAGCCCGCTCCACCATTCAACGTGATCGAGGCTGACCATCTAATTCAGTACCCTCTTCCTGCTTCCACCAACACCCACCCCGCCCGCACTTTTGATCTCTTTTATCTCCAAGAGCTATATCTAACTCATTCTTGAAAACATTCAAAGTTTTGGCCTCCTGTTTTTGCTTTCTGTGGCAGACAATTCCACGTGCTCACCACTTTCTGGGTGTAGAAATTTCACCGCCACATTTCACATTTGTTGCAGTTCACGATGCACCATTTTTCTTACTCTTTTTTTCTTCTTTGAGAAACACTCATTAGCATGGCACAATCCTGGTGTTCTTTACAACGTGCAGGATCTTGCTGTTCAAAATTCTGCCATGTTCTTTAATGTGCAAGATGGATCTCAGGTATTTAAGGTCAAGCTTATCAAACATACACAAAATTTTTATCTGTAAAGGGCAGCGAGACCAACATTCCAAAAGACTTTCAGCTAAATTAACTTGGACATGCACCAATTTGAAACATGCTTGCTCGGTTTGCATTTCTCACTGAAAAGAATATTTCACAATGTATTGGTGTATCAGTCTGACTAAATATACTCGAAATGAATACACTGGTTGAAACCATTTTGACAATTACTAAATATCAATGATTAGTTTGGGGAAATACTTTCTTTGGATTTGGCTGATACATGGTCTCTATTTTTTTCAGGCTTCCTAGTCTCATATTTGAGCATAGCTACTTAACTCTAACATAAATCAAGACTCCAGAAAGAAGTTAAAATTTTGGGAGAAAAATTAAAATTCTTTCTGAAAAACAAGTGGAATACTTTAACAGTAATTTAACTGCATTATTCAATTCCAGTTGTCAGATTTGTGACTTCTGATAAGTCAACAGAACATTGATAAGTTAACACTGCAGTATTTCTGTGGATGTCTATAGGTCTTGGATGCATATGTCTTATATTTCTAATTTATTAGTATTAGTCAATGTTGGACTTACTCAAAGGGACCAAAATTACAATTATACAATGTGAAGCATTAGGGGGAAGAAATTAGAACAAATGCTTTCTGGTTCAAACACATGCATTTGTTCCCAAAAGAATAATTACTGCATTCAGGTGGCTAATTATACTCTACCAGAATGTGTAGATATTGTTCCTAAAGGTAAATAATTAGATTCTCTAGACATCTATACTTGTTTCACTGCATGTGATTTTAATGTCTTAGAAGTCCAGAAGTAGGAACAGATTAACGTCTTTGAGAACAGTGAATTGCTTCCAATCATTCTGCATACGTGCAAAATTTTTAATTTACCCCAAAATATCACTAAGTAAAATAATTAAAGAACTGTGGATGCTGTAAACCAGAAACAAAATCAGAAGTTGCTGGAAAAACTCAACTGGTCAAGTTGGATCTGTGGAGAGAAAGCAGGGTTAACGTGTTGGGTCCAGTGACCCTTCTCCAAACTGACAGTAACTAGGAAAAGATTGGCATACATCCTAGAGAAAGACTGGGGCTGGGGGGGGGGGGGGGGGGGGGGGGG
>JAHRHZ010000012.1:57256767-57338896 GCA_024137785.1 Ginglymostoma cirratum
GGGGGGGGGTTGGTGTGCACAGACGAGGAAAGGGTAAACGATAGGTGGAGATGGGACCTAGAGAAAGAGAAAAACTAATGGGCAGACAAAGGAATGGGTAAAGGTCAGTGTGGGAGAAAAAAATAGCTGCTAATGGGGATTGTTAGTGGCTGACAATGGATTGTTAGTGGTAGCAGCCCATGTGATGACAAGGCCTGGTGTGTGGGGCTTGGGGTAAGGACGTGGAAGAAGGTGCTCAGGCTCCGAAATCATTGAACTCAATATCGAGTCCTAATGGTTGTGGGCTCCCAAGCGGAAAATGACATGCTGTTCTTCCAGCTTATGCTGAACAGCGCTAGAGCACTGTAGCAAGCCCGAGACAGAGATGTTGGCCAGGGAACACGGTGGCGTTGAAATGGCAGGCAACCAAAAACTCAGGGTCATTTTGCGGACAGCGCACAGATGTTCTGCAAAATAGTTGCCCATCTACGCTTTGTCTCCCTACTGTAGAGCAGACCACATTGTGAGCAGTGAAGACAGAAGACGAGATTGAGTGAAGTGCAGGTAAAGCGCTGGTTTACCTGGAAGGTGTATCTGAGACTTTGGATAGTGAGAAGGGAGGAACTAAATGGGCAGCTGTTACACCTCCTATGATTGGATGGGAAGGTGCCATGGGGGTGTGGGGAGATGTAGTAAGTGGAGAAATGTACCAAAATGTCCCAGAGGGGAAACAATCACTGCGAAGGGCTGACAAGGGAGGGGAGGAGAATATGTATTCGTGGTGGGATCCTGCTAGAGGTGACAGAAATGTCGGCTACTGATCCTTTTGATGTGGATGCTGGTGGACTGGTAGGTGAGGACAAGGGGAATCTTATCGCTGTTGTGGGAGGGAAGAGGGGGTGAGGGCTGAACTGCAGCAGATCGGACATGGCTGAGTGCTCTGTCAACCAGCAGTGGGGAACCCTCGGTTGAGGAAGAAGGTGGACATTTGGGAGGACCCCTTGTCAAAGGAACTCAGATTAGAATAACGTCTTTACAGGAAGCAGGGTGTGAAGTTATCTAGTCAAGGTAACTGTGGGATTTGGTGAGTTTGTAGAGGATATCGGTGGCCAGCCTATCCTGAGAAATAGAAACAAAGATGTCGAGGTAGGGAAGGGAGGAGCTGGAGATGGACCAGGTTAAGGTGAGAGCAGTGTAGAAACTCGAAGCAAAATTGATGAATTTTCCCAATTCCAAACGAGAGAGGGAAGCAGCACCAATGAAGTCATCGATGTACCGGAGAAACAGTTGTTCCACATATCCCACAAAGACAGGCATAACTGAGTTCCATGTGGGTACCCATGGTGATACCTCTAACCTGAACAAAGTTGGAGGAGTTAAAAGAGAAATTGTTTAGGGTGAGGATAAGCTTGGCCAGGGTGGTGGTGGAGGAGGAGGACAATTCAGGCCTTATTCCCAGGAAGAAGCGGAGAGCCCAGACTATCCAGATGGGGGATGTGTAAAAGGGATTGCACATCCATGTTAAAAAGAGGAGGCAACTGGAGCCCGCAAACTAGAAATTCTGAAACTGATGTAAAGTGTCAGAAGAATAATGGATGTAAGTGGGAAGGGACTGAATAACAGCAGAAAAGAAATTGAATTGAAGTAGGAAGAGATGAGTTCTGTGGGTCAGGTCAGGCAGAAACAATGGCTCTGCCCTGGCAGCCCAGTTTGTGGACTTTGGAAAGGAGGTAGAAGCAGGCTGCACAGGGTTGGGGGGCGATGAGCTTGGAGCACTGGGACAGAGATCAATGGATGCAATGAGATTAGAGACCGTTGTGGACAAATGAAGCATTTCTGATGAAGGGTTTAGGCCCGAAACGTCAAGTTTTCCTGCTCCTATGATGCTGCTTGACCTGCTGTGTTCATCCAGCCCCATGCTTGTTATCTGGGACATGGGATGGTTTATTTTCCTTTCAGGCATTAAAGAACACAAGATGCACCGATTCAGAGACACTCACGCTTCCTACCCTCTCGCCCCTTTCGTTCCTTCTAACTCCATTCCCTCTCATTTGGAACAGTGTCCTAGATACATCATTTCAAGAAAGCATGGTATTCCAACTTTAGAGACCTTCTGTAATGTCGATGAATGAAATGTTTATATTGTAGAGTCTATGACAGGCAGCATAAACACTATGGCAATTAGTTTAATCTTAACTTCAGATCATAAAGTTTGAAGTTTTACTTCAGAAGAATCTCTGTTGGGGCCTTAATTATTCACAGTATTCATTAACAGCTTGGACAATGGCGAAAGTCAGATATCCAAATTTGCTGACAACACAAAATTGGGCAGCAATGTAGACGTTGTTGACACAGCATAAAATTATAACAGGAACAGGTTAGGTGAATGAGCAAAGTTGCAGCAGGTGGATTTTAAGATGAGCAAGTGTGAGGTTATTGATTTCTGACCAAAAATTTTTTTAAGTGGATATCTGATGAAATTTGGGGATTTAGGTGCATAGCTCTTTAAAATGTCACAAATAAATGCAGAAAATCATCAAGGTAGCTTTGGAATGCTGACCTTTATATCTAAAGAGATATCCAAAGGGTTGGAGCATGGGAATGCAGATGTAATACAGTTGGACCTGACTTACAGTACTGTGAACAGATCTGGGCACCATACATTAGGATGTTTTGGCCTGGGAGGGAGTTCAGTGCCGATTTACAAGGATGATTCCTGGGCTTCAAGAGTTATGAGGATATATTAAACAAATTAGGTCTTCGTTCTCTAGAATTTAGAAGGCTAGGTCTTCAGGATATTACAAGGGAAGACAGGGTAAACAAACTATTTCCACTGGTTGAAGATTCTAGATCAAAGAGGTCTCATCTAAAAAACAGGGCCAGGCCAGTCAGGAGAGATGTTAGAAAGCACTTCTCCATGCAAAGAGTAGTGGAGTTTTGGAATTCTCTTCCTCAAACAGTGGTAGATGTTAATTCAATTGTTAAATTTAAATATGAGATAGACTTTGTTTTATCAAGCAAGGGTATCAAGGGATATGGACCCAAGGCAGGCATATGAAGTTATGTCACAGATCAGTCATGATTCTACTGAATGGCAAAGTCGGCTTGAGGGGCTGAATAGCCTACTCATGTTCCTATATGACTCTTGAGTTCAGTTCAGGAGGTAGAACAGTCTCGACTCACAGGGGAATCAACTTTGTTCAGGACAAGCAGTAACCTTAGCAGAAGTGGTTTCTGCTTTGTGAAACTTCCACGCCAGAAGCATTTGTTTAGAAATCTTTGAACTGTTAGAACTGAGAAAATTTTGACCAATCAGAATTGGAAAAGGTTCACACCAACAGACTCAAAGAAATCATAAAAACCACTTTCAGCAGTCCAAAGTAAAAACAGTAATGTGTCAGTTAAGTAAGAACTTAAAAGTTGAGATAGGAATGATGTTTCTCTGTAATTGATTCTCTGTAACTGGTGGTATTGAAAAACAGGCTGGAACTCTGAGCTGAATCTTAGCCAAAAAATGTAAGTCCAAGTTGCATCAAGATTTTTGGCTTAGCAGCTTTTCTCGTCCTATGTAACCAAGCAAACTTTATTAATTACCTGCCATACTCCACTTTCATTTTCAATTCCTGTAACAACTCGTCACTGAGCAGATATCTCAGAAATCACCAGCATCCCTTGCACCTGCTCCATCTTTAAAAACCCATTGTGCACCCAGAGAAGCACTGTCAATCAGGGATACCCTGAACAGCTCCTGACATTTGCCTCAGAAATGACAGGTGGGGAAATTGGTGCTTTGCTTTGAAGGCAGGGTCTTGCTGGAAGGTGCACTTCCTCATTCTCCATGACCAGAAGTGGGGGCATGATATGAAATCATGCCAGTCGGAAGTTAAGTTGTCCCCTGGGACAAAGCAGCTTCAGCAGTCTGCAGGAATGTACAGCACTGTAAGAAGTCCTTTAATACTCCATAAGGCAAAGTGCTACCATCTCCTCTCTGATACATCTTATCTCTGTTACAGTATCCCACTACCACCACGGTTCACACTTTACCACTCTTACTGCTGCCTGCAACATCTTCCCTCATTTGTCAGCCACTCCAACCCCTGACACCACTAATCCTGCCTGTCCTCTAAACAGTCTGTTGACTCAGTTGAGTTACTTCCCCACCTGAACCAAAGTAAAAGCTATGCCATTCACTTACATCCCCTACAATACCTGCCCCTGTCTCATTCCAGGAGGAACACAGCCTACACAGCCTAAGGCAGATAGGGTCAGTTTGGGTGGTGTACCACCTGTCATTTGGTTCCTCACACCTTACACAGAGAGAATCCTGACTCTGGATAATCTCTGGAGTGGTATCAGAGGCTGCCGTTGACTTACCGCCCTGGACCCCACTCACGTTGACTGAGATCTGCAGTCAATTGTGACAAACTTTGTGGCTGTGCTAAACAGCACAGTAATACAAGCCTGGTATCTCTGGCAGAGGGAGTAAAGTGCCAAAAGGCAATGCAGAGCAAGGATGCTGTGAATATCCAGGTAGGCTCAGACTGTGTAAATGCTATGTCATCATGCAAAGACTGGTCCAAGTCCACGAGCTGATGCATGTGTTTGAACACAAAGCACCCTTGCTGCAGCATTACAATGATAGTGCAGCCAGTGAACTAGCTTTGAGGTGCAGAAGCATCCTGTAAGCAGACTGAAAATGTGCCTTGAGAGGCTGGTACATATCAGATGCCAACGTCTGTGAATGTGGGGTGCATGTCAAAGGTACACATGGAGTATGCTAAGATGTTGATGCCTGGTTTCCGACACAGAGGTCATTCAGAGCAAGTGGTGAGCTGAATCCAATAGATACACGCCTTGTTGAGTTTTCCTGACATCTCGCTAGTTTAGCATAATGGGAAGCTGAAATTAATTAGGCAATTTGCACTATTAACGATTCATTTAATAATTCCCATCAATTGGCATCTCACCACTGCCTAGCCAGCATCTCACCTTACAGCCTGTGAAAAGCATAAAAGACGTAGTGAGATGATTCCAATGTCGAGATTGGCCTTGCTAGACTTGTCACCAGTTTCTGCCACACAGCTCACTACAGCCCATGTCGCTAAGAAACCTATAAGGTTTCGCCCTCTGTTTTGATCTTTTTAACTGTTTTCTATACTTTTGTTTGTTTATTTCTTCTTTTGTGTAAACATATGTTCAGCCATTAAAGAACTCCTGCAATCTCGTGAAGTTTTCAGTGACTATCCACTACATTAACCAACTGCAGAAAATTAAACAAATGAGCCATCAAGCCAGGTGAGGAAACACTAGCCATGTTGCAGGAACTACTGCCTGCTTTTTCTTGAATCATGCTAATTGGTTATATATAGGTCATATTAAGGAATGCCGAGTTGAGACTGCACACATTTCAGTGTCACCACTCATTGATGTTGACATGAAAGTATCTTTATTGAGTGGCCAACTTTATTATCATTCTTTTTCATAGCTTACTCTCATTTTTGCAACACCTTCTACAAGTTTGCAACAAACTTCTTTATCTGGTTTTGGGAACAACCACACCAATGACTTATACAAATGCCCCCCTCGGCAAGTTCTCTGCTGTCAAAGGTCTAACGAGAATAAAACTTTTTGATAAGGTTGGTTTCAAACCTGTAGCCCTAGTGGTGGACACACAAATGCGATCGATCACATAGATTAACGTGATCAATGACATATTAATATGATTGATGATATAGAATGTATATCATTATATTCATCCTTATTTTCCAATTTTAGTTCAACAGGGCTGCTGAGATTGAGCTGCTTTGATTAGCCGGCAACAACTGGGGTAGGAGACAGTCTTTAATCGGAACAAGATATAACCCTGGGTCTTCACTCCCCACTTTCAGGACCATCAGACGGTAATATTAAATATTAGTCAACAATTAAGCAAGTTTGTTTTTAATTTAAAGCTTTTTTCCAACGAACCAAAAGAAAACATAACAACAAGCAGACATCAAAACTCTGAGGCTCTTCTCTCAGTTCTCTGATCAGTCTTGTGTTGATGGTTAAAGAAATGCTTCAATAAAGCTGAAACAGTGAATTTATATTCAAACTAAGGGTGATGAGACTTTTTATAAATAATCGAAAAATGAACAGAGAAACATCTCGTAAGGTTTCCAGACAAAGTTGTTAGATGCTCCACAAGACAGACTGACAGAATCGTAGAGGTCATAAAGACATGGCCTATGGTGAGAAATTTGAGCCATCAAGCCAGGTGAAGGAACTTTACCCACGTCGCTTGAAAAGTCCACCAAGACCTATTCTGACAGCAGGAGCATCTATCAGCATTTTTCAACAGAGTTCCAGACGTTTAGATGAGATTTTTGCTAGGCAGCGGCAAGACACCTACGAAAGGGATTATTACTAGTTGTCAGCCAAATTAACTGCAGATCTTACCTCATTGAAATGCAGCCACCATAGGCAGCAAGAGCACGTACCACAAACCCAAGGAACTTGGTACAGAACATAGAACACAGAACACAGAATATAGAACAGTACAGCACAGTACAGGCCCTTCAGCACAGGATGTTGTGCCGAACTTTTACCCTAATCCTAACGTCTATCTAGCCTCCACCCCTACCTTATACTATCATCCATATGCCTATCTAATAGCTGCTTAAATGCGCTAATGAGGCTGACTCCACTACCCTCTCCGGCAATGCATTCCACACCCTAAACACTCTCTGAGTAAAGAACCTACCTCTGACGTCTCCTCTGTATCTACCTCCACTCACTTTAAAACTATGCCCCCTCGTAATAGCTACCTCCACCCATGGAAAAAGTCTCTGGCTATCCACTCTATCGATACCTCTGATCATTTTGTACACCTCTATCAAGTCACCTCTCCTCTTTCGTTGTTCCAAACAGAAAAGCCCTAGTTCTCTCAACCTTTCCTCGTAAGGCCTTCCCTCCATTCCAGGAAACATCCTGGTAAATCTCCTCTGCACCTTTTCCAATGCTTCCGCATCTTTCCTGTAATGAGGTGACCAGAACTGGATACAATACTCCAGACATGGCCAAACCAGGCTTTTGTGTAGCTGGAGCATAACTTCACGGCTCTTGAACTCAATCCCTCTATTAATGAAAGCTAACACACCATACGCCTTCTTAACAATTCTATCCACCTGGGTGGCAACTTTAGGGAACTGTGGACATGAATCCCAAGATCCCTCTGCTCCTCCACACTGCCAAGAATCTTTCCGTTAACCCTGTATTCTGCTTTCAAGTTTGTCCTTCCAAAATGGATCACCTCACGCTTTTCAGGGTGAAACACAGCCACTTCTCAGCTCAGCTCTGCATCCTATCAATGTCCATTTGTAACCTAGAACAGCCCTCTGCACTGTCAACAACGTGATCCACCTTCATATCGTATGTGAACTTACTAATCCACCCTTCCACTCCTTCATCCAAATCATTTACAAAAATCACAAACAGAAGAGGTCCCAGAACAGATCCTTGTGGTACACCACTCATAACTGAGCTTCATGTTGAACATTTTCTGTCCACTACCACCCTTTGTCTAAGGGTCAGCCAATTCTGAATCTAATCTGCCACATTTCCCCCTATCCCATGCCTTCTTACCTTCTGCATGAGCCTACCATGGGGAACTTTATCAAATGCCTTACTTAAATCCATGTATACCACATCCACTGCTCCACCTTCATCCACGTGTTTGGTCACCTCTTCAAAGAATTCAATAAGGTTTGTGAGGCATGATCTGCCCCTCACAAATCCATGCTGACTATCACAAATCAAACTGTGCCTATCCAAGTGATCATAAATCCTATCTCTCAGAGACCTTTCCAATAATTTGCCTACCACTGATGTAAAACTAACTGGCCTGTAATTTCTGGGGATATCCCTATTCCCTTTTTTGAACAAGGGAATGATATTTGCCTCTCTCCAATCTTCTGGCACTACACCCGTGGACAGTGAGGATGAAAAGATCATCGCCAAAGGCCCTGCAATCTCTTCCCTCGCTTCCCATAGAATTCTTGGATAAACCCCATCAGGCCTGGTGGACTTATCTATCTTCAAGTTGCTCAAAATTCCTAGTACATCTTCCTTACTAACTTCAACCTCCTCTAGCCTACCAGCCTGTTTCACAATGTCCTCCTCTACAACTAGGTTCCTCTCAATTGTGAATACCAAAGAAAAGTATTCATTAAGGACCTCTCCTATCTCTTTAGGCTCCATGCACGAATTCTCTTTACAATCCTTGATCGGCCCTACCCTTTCTCTGGTCATTCTCTTACTCCTCACGTACGTGTAAAAAGCCTATCTGCCAAGGTTTTCTCATGCCCCCTTACAGCTCTCCTAAGCCCTTTCTTCAGCTCCTTCCTGGATAACTTGTATCCCTCTCGAGCCTTTTCAAATCCTTGTTTCCTAAACCTTACAGAAGCATCCTTCTTCCTCTTTATCAGTCGTTCGACCTCTCTTGAGAACCAAACTCGACGGAAACGTCCCTGCCTGCTAGTGACAAACATATTGAGCACACGCCGTAGGCATTCTTTAAACAAGCTCCACATTTCTATAGTGCTCTTCCCTGACAGCATGTGTTCCCATTTTGTGTTACCCAGTTCTTGCCTAACAGAATTGTAATTACCCTTCCCCCCAATTATAAACCTTACCCTGCTGTCTGTACCTATCCTTTTCCATGAATATTGCAAAAGTAACAGAGTTATGATCTCTACCGCCATAATGCTCTTCCTACCAGCAGGTCTAACACTTGGCCCGGTTCGTTGCCAAGCACCAAATCCAAAGTGGCCTCTCCTCGTGTTGGTCTATCTACGTCCTGTGTCAGGAATCCTTCCTGAACACACTGGAAAAAATCCGTTCCATCTAAACTATTACAACTAAAAGCTTCCAATCAATATTTGGAAAGTTGAAGTCACTCATGACTACAACACTGTGACTTCTGCCCATTTCCAGTATCTGCCTCCCAATCCGCTCCTTCACTTCTCTGCAACTATTAGGGGGTCCGTAAAAAAAACCCCAACAAAGTGACTGCTCCTTTCTTGTTCCTGACCTCAACCCAACCCGACTCTTGTGGACATATCATTCTCGAACTGCCTTTCAGTAGCTGCTTTACTAGCCCTGACTAGCAATGCCACTCCCCTGCCTGTTTTACCACCCTCCCTATTTCTTTTAAAGCACCTGAATCCCGGATCTTCCAACAACCATTCCTGTCCGAGTTACCCAAGTTTCTGTAATGGCCACAACATCGTAGTTCCAAGTACTGATCCATGCCTTATTTCTGATACTTCTAGCATTGAAGTATACATACCGCAAACCATCCCTGTGCCCACAATTACACTCCATCAACGGCATTTCTTTATTAATAACCTCACTCCCTGTTGTGTCTGTTGGAAGGCTGAATACCTCATCCTCTGAATTACAAATCCGGTTCCCCATCCCCTGCCAATCTAGCTTAAACCGTATAGCTCGAGGAAACCTCCCTCCCAGGATATTTGTGCCCTTCCGGTTAAGATACAACCCATCCTTCCTGTACAGGTTCCACCTTCCCCAGAAGGTGCTCCAAGTATCCACATCATGGAAGCCCTCCCTCCTACACCAGCCCTGTAGCCACTTGTTTAGCTGCACTCTCTCCCTATTTCTTACCTCATTATCACGTGGCACTGGTCGTAATCCAGAGATAACTACCCTGTTTGTCCCGGACTTCAGCTTCCAACCTCACTCTCTGTACTCGTTTTTCACATTCTCAGTCCTTTTCTACCTGTGTCACTGGTAGTGATGTGTACCATGACTGCTGGTTGCTCACCCTCCCCTTTAAGGATCTTGAAGACAAAAACCGAGACATCACGGACCCTGGCACCCAGGAGGCAACGTACCATCCGCTCACCTCGTTCGCGTCCACCGAACCGCCTGTCTGTGCCTCTTACTATTTAATCCCCCGCTACAATTGCTCTCCTATTCTCTCCCCTTCCCTTCTGCGCCACTGGGCGAGGCTCAGTGCCAGGGACCTGTCCGCTGTGGCCTTCCCCTGGTAGGTCGTCCCGCCCAACAGTATCCAAAATGGTATACTTATTATTGAGGGGAACGGCTACAGGGGATCCCTGCACTGTCTGCCTATTCCCTTTCCCCTTCCTGACAGTCATCCAGCTACCTCTTTCCTGTACCTTGGTGTGACCACCTCCTTATAACTCCTCTCTATCACTCCCTCAGCTTCCCAAATGATCCGGAGTTCATCCAGCTCCATCTCCAGTTCCCTAACACGGTTTGTGAGGAGCTGGAGTTGGGTGCACTTCTCGCAGGTGAAGTCAGAGGGACGCCAGGAATGACCCTTACCTCCCACATCCTGCAAGAGGAGCATGCAACTGCCCTAGCTTCCATTTCCTCTTCTCTAGATTTCCAGAAGAATAAAAAAAAAGCCTCATCTTACTGATCCTCCACATAGTCTTTTTGTTGGTTAGAGGAGGATGGATGGGAGACACTACATGTGTAGTGGTTCGGGTTTAGGCAATGCCCAAATATATTAGTTCCCTCCTGGCCCGCATTCTCTCCACACACCTGCTGCTCCAAACAATTCGGCCGCTGCTGCACGAGGTAAGTTTTTATAAGGGAAAAACGTTACCTTCCCGTCGGCACCCTGGCTCGCGCTACCGCTGCTCCAAACAAGGAGGGTATTGGACGCTTGCCGACCTTTCTGTGTCATGGCACATCTCTGATCAATTACAGTATGATTCTGCTCTTTAAAGCTGCACCTTGGGTCACACTGGCAATAATCACTGCAATACTGCTGTAAGGACACTTTATATATAGGGGCAAGCAGTCAGATGATGGATTGAAGCAGGCTACCTCCCAGGACTACCTCCCAGGACCATTTCTGAAGAAGGGTCTAGGCCCGAAATGTCAGCCTTCCTGCTCCTCTGATGCTGCTTGGCCTGCTGTGTTCATCCAGCTCTACAGTCTATTAAAAATAGACAACTGGGATCAGCAACTGTTGACAGTTTTACATTTGGCCTGTAGCTAGTTGCAAGAGACCTTCATTTGGAGAAGTTGGCAAAACAAGTATATATTAAAATATTTGATGGCTTTGGTGCTATGAATTCATCCCACAGAATAAGCAGGACAAAATCCCAATTTAGCAACCTCGTGTTGTGCTAAAGCATCAACTCTTAACTTGGATAGAGATTACCATTAATAAGATCTTTTTGTCATAACTGAACAAAGACAAGTCTTCAGTCTATGAGAACTCAGGACAAATTAGAATTTTCACATTTAATAAAAGTATTTCAACCACTGGTGAATAAAAACCATGATAACCTTGAACACATATGACATTTTAATAAATATTCCTGGTTACTAATGTTTCATTGGTACTTACCAGGTACGGTAAGTGAAACACTGGAAAAATTGTCTCTGTTCGGGAGCTCTGAACAGAAAGTTTGTTGAAAAGGAATGTCACCAAATTTGAAACTGCAGTCACAATGACATCACATTGTGCAAGAGTCAAACTGACCGACAGCACCCCTTCATGTTTTACCCTTCCCAAAAGCAGTGAATGAGAATCATCTGGAAGCGTTTTTTTTCTCCATTTGTTAAGATGACTAGCGCACATCTGTCTGTCATAGCTCATTCTAACATACCAATTAGAAACAGGTCTAGACTTGAATGTGATGCCAACTGGAATTCCTCATCAGCAAAAAAGAATAAGCTGTCAACAAGAGGATAGCTGTGAACATCAATTACCAGAGCGAAACAGCAAGTGCCCATTAAAAGCAGACTCAGTTATCATTATTTCCCTTTAATGTAATGAATACAATAATGACAACATATTCATTTAACATTGTAATTTTCACTTTAACATTCTTTGTCACAGACTCGCTGTTGTTACCTTTTACCTCTATTCATATGGATTCTTTTTCTTGATTTCCTGATAACGGTGGTCTCTTTTTTCCCTACTGGCATTACGCAATCTCCAATAAATGCAGCAATTCTAACTCTCTGTTTTTCTTTTCTAACTTTTCTCAACATGTTAGTACAATTTACTTCACTACAAACTGAGAGAACGATTATTGGACTCTCAGGATACCAAAAGCTTTCAACAAAAGCCAGATAGAGATTTGTTTAACAATAAATTTCTCATCTTTGATTGTTTAAAAACATTTGATCCACATTTTACTAGGAGTTGGAACGATTGGCCAAATCACAATAAACATTCACATTAGGTAATTGTAATACCTTAAAAAAAATTCTCCTTGTATGCAAACAGGATTGGCAATGGTGATACTTCTTGGCCATCCTAAATTGTCCTTGAGGAGCTGTTGGTGAGCCACTTGCTCAAACTACTGCAATCTGGGAGATAGAGGAGGTACACTCAGTGCTGTTGGAGGGATTTACAGGGTTTCAGCCTGGACACAGTGCAGAAGCTGACATATATTTCCAAGCTAGGATGGTGTGTGGTTTGGAGGGGAATTTACACAGAAATGTGTTCCCACGTATCAAATGCTCTTGGCCCTCAAGATGGTAGTGATCACAAGTTTAGAAGATGCTGGAGAGGAACTTGGTGAGTTGCTGCAGCACAGTTCATGGATGGTATGCACTGCAGCCATTCTACATTTTGTGGTGGAAGGAGTGAATGTTTAAGATGATAGATGGATGTCTTGGATGCTGTAGAGTTTCTTAAGTATAGCTGGAACAGCCAGGCATTCCATCTCACTACTGACTTATGACAAGTAGCTGCTGGGATGTTAAGACATTGGACACTTTAAAGGGTTAAGACTTTAACCGGTTATTCATCACAGAATTCTCTGTCTCTGACCTGCTCATTGAATCACTATTAATATTGCTGTGCTAGTAAAATGTCTGGATAATGATAACACCTAGGATGTTGATAGTGGGAATTCAGTAATGGTAATGCATTGAAGGTCAAGTGATTAGTTTCTTTCTTGTTGAAGATGGTCATTACCTGGCACTTTTGTAGATGAAAATTATTTACTACTAATCAATGTTGAATGTCTGAAAGCTGTTTTGGGTTTCCCTGCAGGCGGGCACAGGCTGCTTCAGTATCTGACGAGAGGTTGTGCAATCCGTGAACAGTCCCACTTCCGACCTCATCACAGGTTCTCAGAATTATTACTGTGCTAAAGGAGGACATTCGGCCTAGTGTGCTTGCACTGAGATCTAGGACCAATCTCTTGCCCTTTCCTGATATCTCTGCACACCACTACTATCCAAAAACCATCCAAAGCTCTCTTGAATGCCTCAATTGAACCTGCCTCCATCAATTTTACAGGCAGTGCATTCCATACACTACCAACCTGCCTTGGTAACTTTACGTGCCAATAATAGCTTCAAGACTTCTTCCTTATCAATTTTGATCCCTTCGAGCAACGGTTTCTGTTTTTTATGTTAGAGGACAGGTAACTGAAGAAGTAGCTGAAGATGTTTGGACCTAGCACACTGATGTGCAGCAGTCAGTATCCTCAGCTGTTTCGTGACTTCCTACGGAGTGAATTGTATTATATGAAGACTGACATAAGCAGCAGTGATGTGTTGGGAACGCGGTTATTGGCCTTCAACAGCTAGAGCAATCTTTAGTGCTAGGTATGACTCCAATCAGTAGAGAGTTTTCTATCAAATCCCAATAACATAAATCTTGGTAGTGTTGAGTTCAAGAAGAAATTAGTCAGAGGTTTTCTGTGTAATTAATGTCCAGTATCAGGTGATCATAATTTAAGAACACTCATTGCAACTGAGTCATTAATATATTGTGGTTCATGTGAGAAAAATGCAATGCTGCTTTACAGCTTCTAAGGCTAGATCAAATTTAATTGGAAACAGTACTAGTTCCTCGGTTTCATTTATTTAAGTATATGCATTTAAATTATTTTATATTTTACCATACTGCTTCTGTAATTTAATTTTGGGCACCTTTAATTGAGTGAATGTCAGTCTAATAAATTTGGAAAGTGGAGTTAATTTGTCAGTCAAGAACTTCACAAAACCAGACTTCAAACATGTAAAAGATCCAAGTATCAAGCATGTTTCAAATTGCTTCATTAGATTTCTGCAGAACGTTTGCATACAGCTCTGACAATTCCTAGAACATGGTGATTCTTCACAGAAACTGGCAACTTTAGGATATTCTTCAGGGTTAACTGACAAAAACAGCTGTATTATATAGTGGGGTTAGGCAACACCCAGCCAATATGGTATTAAGAGCAGCTATGAGCACGGACAATAGTAGTAAGACTTTTGGGCTCTGACAGGATCACAGGATTTGTGTGCTAAATAAAAAGTTAATTATTAAGCCAAGATATTAAAATCGAGTCATGTCACTGACATTGGCTCAACAATGTGAACGTGTTCAGGTGTATCCTGCCCAGAAAAAGAACAGGAACAATTTGACTATCATCCTAATAAACTCCTCTTAAGCACCTGTAAAATGATAGAATCAGTTATCTAAGAGCTGTTTTAAGTAGCAGTATTTTCAAAAGTGGGCTCAGTTTTTCCTGCCATCTTCAAAGATTTAGAGTCATAGAGTCACACAGCAGGAAAGCAGGCCCTTTGGCCCAGCTCGTCCACGCAGACTAGGTTCCTAAACTGAACTAGTCCCATCTTTCTGCATTTAGCCCATATGCCTCTAAACCCTTCCTATCAATGTACCTGTCCAAATGTCTTAGGTTTTACAGGACATTTGTGAGGCCACTTTTGGAGTACTGTGTGCAGTTCTGGTTGCCCTGCTATAAGAAGGATTTTATTAAACTGGAGGGGGTTCAGAAATGATTTACCAGGATGTTGCCGGGAATAAAGTGATTAAGCTATAAAATTAGGCTGGATAGGCTAAGGCTCTTTTCCACTGGAGTATAGGAGGTTGAAGGGTGACCTTATTGAGGTTTATAAAATCATGAGTGGCATAGATAGGGTGATAACCAAAGGTGTTTTTCCTGAGGTAGGGGAGTTAGAAATAAGGGGCATATTTTTAAGGTGAGAGGAAAAAGATTTAAAAACAACATGAGGAGCAACTTCTTTACACAGAAAGTGGTTAGTGTGTGGAATGTGTGGATGCAGGTACAGTTACAACGTTTAAAATACATTTAGACAGTACATGAATAAGAAAGGTTGAGAAGTATATGAGCCAAACGCAGATAGGTGGGACTGGTTTAGTTTGGGAGCATGGTCGGTGTGGACTAGTTGGACCAAAGGTCTGTTTCCATACTGTATGATTCTAAATGTTGCAATTGTACCTGCCTCTACCACCTCGTCTGGCAGCTCATTCTATATATGCACCACCCTCAGTGTGAAAACATTGCCCTTCATGAAGCAGGCCATGAGCCAAGTATACTTGCAATTGTAGTTAGATAAGGAATTCCAGAATTATGCTACAATTAATATTCATAAGGATTTGTACCAATAGATCACAAGCTAATAACAGGGAAGTCCAATAACGAGCACTTAGAGAACATGAGCATAGTCCTTAGATGTTTCTCCCAGGTGGTAGGGAAGGCAAAAATGTGTGTTCTGCACCCCAAGTGACCTACTTGGGCTGCAGAGTCAACAAGACTAGATTATACCTGTTGAAAGATAAAGCGAGGATAATCAAAGGTACCATGGCTCCGATGTCTGTACAGGAGCTTGGGTCTTTCCTTGGGCAGGTGATTTATTACAGAAAGTTCATGCATAACCTGGTCTCCATTCTGGCACCCTTGTGCCAACTCTTAAAAAAGGGTCAGCCTTGGAAATGGTCACGTATCCAAGCCACTGTTTTCAGGGAAGTGAAGGAACAACTATCACTCTCTAAGGTGATGGCACATTGTGATCCCAAGCAAGATCTGGTATTGACATGCGATGTCTCCCTGTATGGATTGGAGTAGTGTTACATCATAGGTGGCCCAATGGAGAGGAACACCCAATAGCAAATGCATCCAGGACTTTGGCTAATGCAGAGCATTAATACGCCCAGATAGAGAAGGAAGGTTTGGCAGTCATATTTGGAGTCAGGAAATTCCACCAATAACTTTAAAGATGTAAATTTATAATAATAATGGACCACAAACTCCTGCTAAGTTTACTTAAAGAGGACAAGGCAGTGCCACCCATAGCTTCAGGCTGAACTCAGTGGAGGACTCAAATAATAAGTGCATTTAGTTACAAGGTGGAACGTTGTCCAGGAGTATGGGATGCATTCAGCCGCCTTCAGTTGGCAAAAACACCGCCGATGGTACTGCCACTGGAAGAGTCTGTAATAGTTGTAAATTTTCTGGACACATTTCCAGTCACAGCTAACAATATCAGTCTTTGGACTCAGAAAGATCTGATCCTGAAAAACTGAAACAGCTAGTGGTGATGGGTGAAACCAAAGGGCCATCACAAACAGAATTGAAACCTTATTGGACCCAGAGAGACAAGATCACAGTACAGCACAGCAGCATGTCATGGAGCAAGAGTGATTTTTCCGAGCAAAGGTCACTGCCAGATACTGGCTGAACTCCAGCAGACTCATCCAGGGGTTTCCAAAATGAAGGTATTGGTGAGAAGTTATGTCTGGTAGCCAAATTGGATACAGACATAGCTGCATTGGTGGGGCAGTATCCAAAGTACCAACAAGCATAAAAGTTAAGGCCAGCAGCTCCCCCACCTTCATGGGAATGGCCAAGTAAACTCTGGATAGAGTTTAAATACAACAATAGAGTCCAATAAATATAACTTTTCCTTGATAAAGTGTTCGATAAAGTTGTGTTGGGTCTTCCCCTGACTCTTGTCCCCTTTAGTCTATCTCACCACGTAACATGCCTGAGTCAAAAACGGTTATGACAAACTGATCAAGGTTAGTCATGGTACCTTTATCCACCTTTCACTTTACCACATTGTGTATGGACCGATGGTCCATTGTGGATTATGGCTACCTTAGCTGGATGTTATACTGTGGTATATGAAGGTTAATGAAATTATGGATTCAGCATTATTCCACAGAAAGCAATTCTGTCTATTTTAGGTTAGCAACTAAAAAGCCAAATTGTTATTATTTCATATCTTATACAACCTGTTGGTGGAAGTGACTTATTTTTAATTACACATTTTAACTTATTTTAAAACAGCACTTTGATACCTGTTTGTCGGCATTTATATGCTAAATCCATTTCTATGATAATCGAGGAGACCACTTATTCCCAAGTTGACCAGGTAGTTACGCAAGCTTTCCACTTTTCTGATATCTCATTTTTAACTTTTACAATGGCAGGAGAGATAAGAAAGGGACCGATGGGGAGGAAAGGAGGGAGGAAGGAAAGGAAAAGAAAAGAAAAGGAGAATAAAAGAGAGACATATTAAGAGGGGAAAAGAAGAAAGACAACTTGCTTTCATATAAGGTCTTTTCTAACTAGAGGATGTCCCAGAGCAGTTTGCAACAAACAGCACACTTCAAAAGTGTTGAAATATACAATTATGAAATTGTACGGATCTTTACCTGTCCTCACTAAAACGCCGACCAACAAAGACCTTGCATTTGTCAGATGGAAGACAGGCAGCTAGCAGAGGCACGGTTCGCAGTACTCGACTCCCCTGATTTAAGAAAAGGACATACAGTATTCAGAGTTTTAAGCCAGTACATTAGAAAATCTCTCACTTTAGTTAACACATAAATCTGTTCTCAAATAATGAGATTGTATTTTATCTGAAAAGTGGCTTCTGATGGGTCAGCAGCACCTGCCAGCTGGTACGGTATAGCCTGTTAGGCTAATTAAAGGACCAATTGGGATACCATTTAACCTGCCACCTGGATTTTCCCACCAGGCCCACCCCAGTGTGACCGCAGCCACCACATGGAATAGTGAAACCTTCCTGGTACCAGACCAGAGAGGCCAGGGCCACACTCAGCAATGCAGATCAACACAGATCTGCTGGGTACTAAAAGGCCACAGCCACAGACCATCCTACGAAGGTTAACCCCCATCAGCAATATTGATGTAACTTTAAAACCTTTTATTCCATTTATACACCATTATGAATGTTAGTTTTTCTAAGACAGTAATGTTTTAAGATGTCTCTGCATTTCAATATAAAATGGAATAAAGGAGGGTTGTGTCTGACAATTAGCTGATGTGACTTAGATGTCATTGGGACCAGGTCATGTTCCATTGAAAGCCAAGCGGCAGCTTTCAAACCCAGACAGACACAGAGGAACAGCTGTAGGCAAACAAACAGACCTTCAAATTTATTGATGTGGAGATCATGGACACGGACAGACAGAAATTGAGAGAGGGGAGCGGAGTTGGGGGGCCTGTCGGTGGTGTTGGTCAGAGAGTGAGCACGAGAGGCCGGGGTGGGGGACAGCGAGCGAGAGAGAGAGAGAGAGGGGTGGGGGGGGGGGGGGGAGAGAGAGAGAGAGAGAGAAACAAAAGACAGAGACAGACAGAGAAAAACAGAAGAGAGAGAAACATAAACAGACAGTCCCAGCGAAAAAGACAGCAAAACAGCAACCGCTGAGAAATAAACTATTTTCTACTCGCCACCAGGTAGGAGCTCATTCTCAGTTTGAAGTCACTGGAGTTGTAGAGATTTGAGGACACTGGAAGATTTGTCCTGGACAACAGATGGAGTCGCCAGAGAGGGCTTTGCTTCTAAAGCACAGCTCAAAATTCTTAGAAGACATTAGGTGGGCTCTGGACATTGTGTCTCAGTAAAATGAGGGGAAACAAATCTATTGAAAGCTGTGTGCAAGTTTGGATGGCTTTTTGTAAAGACTATCATCCTGTCTTGAATGTAGTGTAATGCTGAAATGCAACAATTGTTTCTTGATGTTAGAAAGTTTATGGGGATATCTTTCCTGCAGATTAATGTATAAGTTGCCAACTAAGTAATGTTTAGTCAATGTTGATTTTAGTTTGTCTGTTATAGTAAAAGTCTTAAAATGTGAAACCTTGTTGAGCTATTCACTCCTTGTTTCAAAAGTAAATCAGTCTCCACAGGAATTGTGACAAGTTCTTCTCAGGGGCCTCTCCACCACATTCGAAGCCCCATTTTCCCTAGTGAGGCTGCAAACCACGCAGTCTTCGGCCTTCCTCAAGGTATTCCTGGTTCCAGAGCCTGCCAATGGAATACCTGCAGGAGAGTCCCTTAATTGGCTGCTTCTTCGAGGAACCTCCTCCAGGGTGGTGTCAAGACAACTTCTGGAATTGAGACTGACTAAAATTCAACCCCAAAATTGAGAGAGTTGATTTGAGATTTCCTCCTGACCTGCCATCTTTCAAGTTCCAAGGCATTTGTCTAAACAAATCTGCCTGCAGTAATGATCAGGGAAACTTGCTCTTTCTGGATTTATTAGTAGGTTGCTGCAGATTGGAGGTAGTTAGGGGGAAAATAATTAAATAATATCAATTATCTGTAATACTTCCACAATACCAAAGTTCTCTTTTCAGAAAGGAACTAAACAAAAAAGGGTGAAATCATATTCAATCAGGCTGTAGATCATAGCTGGATAGAGTACCAACATGCTTGAAACAGAGCAGCAATTTTCAATTTAAAAAAGTGTTAATCTATGCACGGGCTACTCATGAACCTCATGACTGCTATCATAATAATTTTAAAAACTATAGTTATTACCAGAAATTCAATTAAACTGGCAGTGAAGAATCTCTCTCAGAGTTGTAATCCTAGTTTTGTTCATCCTATTTGATAAATTAATTTGGAATTCATGGATTTAGTCAAGTAAGTATGATTTTACTCACCGAGAAAATTAGTTTCTCTTCATATTCTATGCATTATCCTCCCAGATAAATGAGAATTATTTTCTTCCACTAGATCTCCTGCACCTGTGCCATTTAATTTATCAGGGCAGTACACGGCAGAATGTAAATTCCTTCTGCAATCTGCACCCATTCTGCTCTGCAATTACCTTCCAAAACAATCACTTACAACATAACACAATCATTTTTTCTTCTCCAAGTGAAGAAATCTCCATCATAATACAGCCTAACTCTATCAAGAACTCATGTCCAATTTATACTATTGATAATTAACAACATGATTACACCTACCTGCAAAATTGTTTGTACTTCCTGACACACTTTGTTATATTTTCATGGTCAAAGTTTTCCATTTAGGAGTGGACTGTATTAATGTGATAAATATTACAAGTTATTGAGATAATTTATTTTCTTTTTAGCTATTTTACAGCAATCAAAATTGACACAAGCTTTCAAGTAAGTTGTCTGACTGTTCCTTCAGGCAAATTTGATAAAACAGTAACAAACACTGACAAAAACAGGTGTTGCTGGAAAAATTCAGCAGGTCTCGCAGCATCTGTGAAGAAAAAAAATCAGAGTTAACATTTCGGGTCTGGTGACTGGGTTCTGAGGAAGGGTCACTGGACCCGAAACGTTAACTCTGATTTTTTCTTCACAGATGCTGCCAGACCTGCTGATCTTTTCTAGCAACTTCTGTTTTTGTTCCTGATTTACAGCATCCGTAGTTCTCTCAGTTTTTAACAAACACTGACAGTTTGAAGGACAACATTTTAAGAGTTTATGGTGTGGAAGTAGGGTTGCCATCCATACTTCATCCAAGCGCATCATACACAAAGCGATGCGAGAGATGGATTGATGACTTTACCACAGAGTAGCACTCCAAGCTCAGTAAAGTCTAATGCAATTTTTCTTCAATAATGTGGTCAAAGTCAAACATAAATGGCCTCCTGCCAGATCTTCGGTGACATACCTAACCCTGGATGATTTCATAACAACACTTATCCAACCATGTGACTGTACTTACTTAATATTTCTCAAATTATCCTGACCAAGGAAAAAGTGATGGATGTTTTGCTATTACTAAATCATACTGCTCTTATAAAGGCTGGATAAACCAGTCACCTCTAACATAACATAATACATTAGATCCCCTGACATTTGACTCAAATAACAGCGTCAAATGCCTGGAAAGGGAAATTACATGAAGGTCACTGCAGCGGGTTTCAGAGCAATAGAGATAATGATATGTTATTGTGATGGGTGTGTGCAAATGGCAATGGGTGGGAGAACCAACTCCTGGCAAGCTTACATATTTCATGATAACTGCATCCGATGTACAACTGAAAAGCACTTGTGGAAATCTCAATTGATTCATATGATATGGTTTCCTCTTGTAGTTTCCCATAGTCCTATTCCTGTTAGATGGCTGCTGATTTATGTCCCATCAGCATAATCTTACTCACCTCTGCTGGATGCTGAACTATATACAGACAGGTGGAGACATTCAGCGGATGAACTGGCAGGAATGGGCAGAGACAAACCTTCTGAGGCCGGCTGGAATGAAATAAAAAATAATTCTAGTCAACGTGTACAATATGAAAGGAGAAATATTGCTAACAGCTAGCCATAGAAACAAGACAGTTATTTCTTTTTGAGGGCACCATCACATTTAGATGCCACATCTTGTTCAACTATAATTTTGTGTGTTTTATATATACTTTTAAGAAAATGCATTGGAAAGATAAAAGGGTTTTCTCCCATTTCTCAAACCTTAAGAAAACCTAAAAGGGTCATAGCTCTTGGTCACAAAGTGTAACTGTACGTTTAGTTAAAGAACATCTGCTACTTTGATGCCACTGCTCAGGTGCTCCAGGAAATATGTCAGGGTAGCACCAGGAATTATACGCATTCCACACCCCAAAATAAGCTTTTGTAATCCTATATTAGATTAATACCATAGGAGATCAGTTTTATCTGCATAATAAACAAGAATAAATCTTTGCATTTATGCAGCACATCTCACTCGAGAGGCCTCAAAACACCATTCATTGAAATACTCAATCACTGTTGTAAAACAGGAAGTGTGGCAGTTCCCAAAGTGATCATATTATCTACTTTAACAGCATTGATATATAATCTTGATCTTGAATTAATCTGCTCTTCACCAACTAGTGTCATGACATCCTCAGAGGAGCAGGGTCTCCTTTCATGGTTTCACTCTCTTTCCCTCAGTGATTCCATTACCAAATCGGCAGGTGAGTTTATGCGCTCAAGTGTTTGGAGTACAACTTCAAATCTTTTGTCTCAGAGGCAAGAGTACTACCATTGAACCGAGGCTTATAAACATACATCCTGTTTATGGATTAAAGAATGGAAACAAGGAACAAAAATGTCAATAGGAGTCATAGATATTTGTTTGATATTTTATCATTAATATGACTACATTTAGGATAACGGCCAACCTCGTAAATAATCCAATATTAATTTTATCTCTGAGCTCTATCATTAGAAATAAATTTATGTTTCATTTCATTTTCTGTTGCATTTCAAATTAGTTTATAATGCTAATGTTCAACGAACATTAAAATAATTATGTTCAATTTCAGCCTTAGACATTTTCTGATTAACTCGTGCTTTACATTTTATTAAGTTAATTGCATCTGCAGATGTACCAATCGTACCTGACCAACAATGTTATAAAGTTACAAATTACGTAGGTTGTAGGTGTCATAAAGTGACTTACAGAAAAGCTACCTAAATTGCAGCTGATTCAGAGGAGTGAGGAGTGATTACATGAAACTTTATTCAGTGTAGCGTTGTTAGGGATTTATGCCCTTTAATTGACTTAGGGATTGCTACTAGCCATTATCTCCAGAATTTTAAAAAATATAGACCAAAATGTGGACAAGCAATTCTGAAATTTGCTCCAAATGAATTACATAAACTTAAAGATAGTAGGAACTGCAGATGCTGGAGAATCTGAGATAACAAGGTGTAGAGCTGGATGAACACAGCAGGCCAAGCAGCATCAGAGGAGCAGGAAGGCTGACGTTTCGGGCCTAGACCCTTCTTCAGAAATTGTGGAGGGAACTTGTGCACGGAGTCAGAGGAGGTAGGGGAGGTCCTACATAAACTTATTAGCCTCAGCATAAATAATAAAAGCTTATCTGTAATGTTGACATACCTGTATCCATGCTGACAGATAAGAATTGGCAGCACTAATAAAAACAAGTTCCACTTCTGGGTGGAAGTCAGAAAAAGAAAAGGAGCAGTCATTTTATTGGGACTTTTCTTTTGACAAGAGATAGCAACAGAGACACTGAGGAGCAGATTGGGAGACAGATTTTGGAAAGGTGCAGAAGTAACAGGGTTGTTGTCATGGGCAACTTCAACTTTCCTAATATAGACTGAAACCTGCAAAGTGCAAATAGTTTGGATGTAGCAGATTTTGTCAGGTGGGTCCAGGAAAGATTCCTGACTCAATCTGTAGACAGGCTGACTAAAGGGGAGGCCATATGGGACTTGGTGCTTGGCAATGAACCAGGCCAGGTGTCAGACCTCTCGGTGGGCAAGCATTTTGGCGATAGTGATCACAACTCCCTGATCTTTACTATAGTCATGGAGAGGGATAGGAGCAGATGGTATGGGAAAGTATTTAATTGGGGGAGGGGGAATTACAATGCTATTAGGCAAGAACTTCTGAGCATAAATTGGGAACAGATGTTCTCAGAGAAATGCACGACAGAAATGTGGAGGTTGTTTAGGGAGCAGTTGCTACAAGTACTGGATAGATTTGTTCCACTGAGGCAAGGAAGGGATGGCAAGGTGAAGGAACCTTGGAATGACAAGACATGTGGAACAGTCAAGAGGAAGAAGAAAGCTTACTTAAGGTTGAGGAAGCAAGGATCGGACAGCGCTCTAGAGGTCTACAAGGGAGCCAGGAAGGAACTGAAGAATGGGACTTAGGAGAGCTAGAAGGGGGTACGAGAAAACCTTGGCGGGGAGGATCAAGGAAAACCCCAAGACATTCTATGCTCACGTGAGGAACAAGAGGATGGCCAGAGTGAGGGTAGGGCCGATCAGGGATAGTGGAGGGAACTTGTGCACAGAGTCAGAGGAGCAAGACAAGATATACACATGTTTAATGAGGGAAGCGAGGGAAGAGATTGCTGTGCCTTTGGCGATGATCTTTGCGTCCTCACTGTCCACTAGAGTAGTACCAGAAGATTGAAGGTGGCAAATGTCATTCCCTTGTTCAAGAAAGGGAATAGCGATAATCCTGGAAATAACAGACCAGTCAGTCTTACTTCTGTGGTGGGCAAATTATTGGAGAGGATTCTGACGGACAGCATTTATTATTATTTGGAAAAGTACAGTTTGATTAGAGATAGTCAGCATGACTTTGAGAGGGGCAGGTCATGCCTCACAAGCCTTACTGAATTCTTTGAGGATGTGACAAAACACATTGATGAAGGTAGGGCAGTGGATATATTGTGTATGGATTTTAGGAAGGCATTTGATAAGGTTACCCATGGTAGGCTCATTCAGAAAGTAAGAAGGCATGGGATTCAGGGAAATTTGGCTGTCTGGTTACAGAATTGGCTGTCCAATGGAATGCAGAGGGTGGTAGTAGATGGAAAGTATTCAGCTTGGAGCTCGGTGACTAGTGGTGTTCCACAGGCATCTGTTCTGGGACCTCTGCTCTTTGTGATCTTTATAAATGACTTGGATGAGGATGTGGAAGGGTGGGTTAGTAAGTTTGCCAATGACACAAAAGTTGGTGGTGTTGTGAATAGCGTGGAGGGCTGTTGTGGGTTGCAACGGAACATTGACAGGATGCAGAGCTGGGCAAAGAAGTGGCAGATGGCGTTCAACCCAGAAAAATGTGAAGTGATTCATTTTGGAAGGTCAAATTTCAATACAGAATACAGGGTTAATGGCAGGAGTCTCGGCAGTGTGGAGGAACAGAGGCATCATGGGGTCCACATCCATAGGTCCCGCAAAGTTGCGACCCAAGTTGATAGGGTTGTAAAGAAGGCGTATGGTGTGTTGGCTTTCATTGGCAGGGGAATTGAGTTTAAGAGCCGCGAGGATATGCTGCAGTTCTATAAAACTCTGGTTAGACCACACTTGTTCAGTTCTGGTCACCTCATTATAGGAAAGATGTGGAAGCTTTAGAGAGAGTGCAGAGGAGATTTACCAGGATGCTGTCTGAACTGGAGGGCAGATCTTATGAGGAAAGCTAGGGCTTTTGAGGGAGCTAGGGCTTCTTTCATTGAAGCAAAGAAGTATGAGAGGTGACTTGATAGAGGTGTACAAGATGATGAGAGGGATAGATAGAGTGGATAGTCAGAGACTTTTCCCCAGGGCAGAAATGACTACTATGAGGGGGCATAATTTTAAGGTGATTGGAGGAAGGTTTCAGGGAGATGTCAGAGGTAGGTTATTTACACAGAGAGTGGTGGGCGTGTGGAATGCGCTGCCAGCAATGGTAGTGGAATCAGGTACTTGGAGACTTTTAAGCATCTTTTGATAGGCACATGGAGGATGGTAAAATGTAGGGTATGCAGGGTAGATTGATCTTAGTGGAATAAGAGTTCAGCACAACATCGTGGGCTGAAGGGCCTGTACTGTGCTGTACTGTTCTATGTTCTATAAGTACAAGTTGAAGTGCATGCCATCTCTAACCATTGTCAATTGTTCTTTTCAAATTGAAACTTTTATTTACATGTTGTTTTAATATTTGGGCAAAGCATGAAATTGGAAGTAGGCAGTTTATTATTCGTAGAGTGAAAATAGCCAGACCTGCTCCACCATTCAGCATGATCATGGCTGATCGTCTATTTCAACATCATACTCCCACTTTCGTCTCCTCTTGACATCTTTACGGTTCATAAATCCGCCTCTTCTTCTAAGGCATATTCACTGACTTGGCCTCCAATACCGTATGTGGTGGAGAATTTACCATCCTCTGAGTGAAAAAAAATTCCTCATCTCATCCCTAAATGGTCTACTCTGTATCGTGAGACTGTGACTTGTTCTAAAATCCCCCGTCACAGGGATCATCCCTGCATCTAGTCTGTCGAGCCTTGTCAGAACGTTATATATTTCAATAAGATCCTACCCCTGCCCATTTCTTCTAAACTCCAGTGAATACAGATCTATTTGACCCTATCTCTCCTCATACAACAAACTTTCCATTCCAGAAATCAGTCTTGTGAACTTTCAATGTTCTCCCCCTGTGCAAAATATATTCTTTCCTAGTTAAGACAACTAAAACTGCAGAGTGTACTCCAGGTTTGGTCTCATTAAGTACCCGTCCAGTTGCAGCAAGACATTCTTATTCCTGCACTTAAATTCTCTTGCAATGAAGGCCATAGGTTCATAAGATGTAGGAACCAAAAGTAGGTCATTCAGACCATCCAGTCTGTTCTGCCATTCAATGAGATCATGGCTGATGTGATGATCTTCAACTCCAATTTCAAGCCTTTTCTCCATGATCCTCGATTCCCTTAATGATTATGCCCTCTGATCCTAGACTCTACCTTAAGCAGAAACAATCTCCCTGCAAGTCCGCTGTCAAGCCTCCTAGTAAATGCATACGTTTCAAAAAGGTTGATTCTCATTCTTCTCAACTCTAATAAGTAGACGCCCAACATATTAAACCACACCTCATAAGAAAACCCCTCCCAACCCGTGGTCAACCTAATGGACTTTCTTTGCACTGCCTCCAATGCCAATATACGTTTCCATAGATAAGGTGACCAAAGCTGTTCACAGTATTCTAGGTGTATTCAGACTACTGTCTTGTATAGTTTTAGCTGATATACCATTTGCCTTCTGAACTTCTTATTACATTTTATGTGTTTACTTCAGTGACTGCTGTACAAGGACACACAGGTCCTTTCGCACAGCAACATTTCCTAATCTATCTCCATTTAAACAACACTCAACCACTCTGTCTTTCCTACCAAAGTAGAAAAGTTCACATGTCACCACACTATACTGCATCTGCCAGATAGTCAACCACATGCTCAACTTGACTAAATTGTCTTAAAGTCTCTTTGCATTCTCCCCACCACTCACAATCCGATATATTTTTGGGTCTCAACAAACGTGAAGGTATTACATTTGATTCCCTCATCCAAACTGTTGATATATGTTATGAATAGTTGGAGCCCAAGGACAGACCTTTGCAGTGCTCCACTGGTTACGTTTGCCAAATGTGGCAACCACATAACCCAAAATTTAAATCTGCATCTTGTTTTTTATTCTTTCTCCTCCTCTAAAATAAGCCAGCTCCTCCAGAGTCAAGAATTTTCACCCAAGATCACCAATACTGCTCCACATGTGAGTAGGGAAAATACATTTATGTCCTTCAGGTTACAGAATGCAAGTCTGTCAATTAAAAAAAGAAAACTCTTTACTACACTATCTTAAGGAATGAAATCAGGGTCACGAAGTGCTGGCCAAAGAAAATACTGCACCGTAAGCACAATTTTGCATTAAATAGAGTACACTTTTGGCCCACGTTTAGTCCTTTTGCATTGTTGGCAATTTGGCAAAAGGTTCAGAGGAGGCCCTTGGAGGGATACACAGCTTAAAATACCTTGGTTGCTTAAAAAGTTGAATAATTTTACTGTTTTTACCTTACAAATTTGTGCACAGTAGGAAATGAGAGGCTGGCCACCAGAAGATGAGAAACAGTCACATCTGAAAAATTGATGAGGGTTTTACAAAGAGATGTCTGCAGCAGTGCTGATGACAGCAATGAAAGTGGAAGTAAATAAATTTTGTTTTGGAAAGGATGTGGGCTGGTCGCTCAGCACACAAGTAAAAAGAGTGCTGAAATAACAAATTACCAGAAGATGATCAGTACTAATTATGAAACATCTAACCACCATTCCATAATTTTTTAAACAATGCCATTGGCCACTGTTGCAGGATAGTACCGTCAACATCCCAGAGGTCACTGCTGAACAGAACCTCAACTGGACAAGACCCAAACTATTGTGCAATTACAATAGGTTCAAGTATTGTTTGTCTGTCAATGGCTCACCTCCTGGCTTCCCAAGGCTTCACTACTAATAAAAACAGAAGTTGCTGGAGAAGCTCAGCAGGTCTGGCAGTATCTGTGAAGAGAATTCAGTGTTAACTTTTCGGGTCTGGTAACCCTCCCCCAGAACTTCCACACCAGACCCAAAACATTAACGTTGAATTCTCTTCACAGATATTGCCAGACCTGCTGAGCTTTTCCAGTAACTTCTGTTTTTGTTTTTGATTTAAAGCATCCGCGGCGGTTTTTATTCTGTATTCTTCTCAACTAACAGCAAGGTACGAGTGAGGAAAAATTATTCTTCACTTTTGACACAACACTAGTCAAGATAATCTACCAAATCAGTACTGGTGTAAAAGACACTACCTCAAAGCTTCTTGCAAATTATAAGCCCATATACTTCTCTGCTGCCTAAAAAGTACAAAGGCAGCAGGTGCATGGCAAATCTGTCATGTCAATACATTTCTTCAGGTCATACATCCTCATCACTTGGAAATATGTTGCTATTCCTTCATTGTCACTCAGTGAAAACTCTCAAACCACCTACTGGGCAATATTGTTTGAGTAAAGGCAAACTACTGTTAGATTTTTGAAACAATGACGGGAAGTGTTGGAAACACTCAGCACGTCTGGCAGGATCTGTGCAGCAAGATATAATTAATGTTTCAAGTCAAATACGACTCTATTTAAATCAGAATGTGGAAGTACCTTCAATATACATACAACTTATATGTATATAAGCAGATCCGACTGAGGTGTATAAAATTATGAGGGGTGTGGACAGCATGGATAGGAAGCAAAGAGCTCTTCTGTTCTGTATCATTCGATGCCTGACAATGAAAAAATGCAAACTCACATCTCAGCAGACCAAGTGATCCTTTCCGCCTTTTGCAAACTGTACATCACTTCAATCATTCTGTTACCTTTAACAGAACAATATGAGCTTCTACTGCTGTCAAAAAGAATCATATACCATCAAGTTGCTGTTGCTTTGTACAAGTTTTAAAACTAATATACTCTTGCAAAATTAAGTAATGTATTATTTTTCTACTCAAGGTTTCAGCTGCCAAACAATTTACATCATCTTTCTTTTCTTAAATTCAGAAAATCTTCCATGTAGTTGTACACAGCAGTTGGCCTGTCTCTCGGAAGCACCAAGCAGGACTGCGCTAGTTGGTTCACTAATAGCAGTTATTCAGTTTTATAATCTACAACTGTGTAGCACAAACCTAGTTACTATCCCTTTGAAGATAACAATGTCTCACACCTTGTTTTAATGTAATTAACCAATCCTAATCTAACGTAACCTTTATCTTACCAATATGTAATAAAACACTTCCAGTACTTTGGACTGCCTCTTTTGCCAAAGATTCTTGTTAATCTCTCACTATTTAATACCAGTATACCAACTTGATTAGTACTACAAGTAGCACTGGTGGCAGCATGTTTACCCAAAGCTGATTCTCACAGAACCTGAGACAGAGATGTTGGCCAGGGAACATGGTGAAGAAATAAAAGAAACAGCCAAAAGATAAAGAAATGTCCAGATCACTCCCATGCCTCAGCCAAGAGTCCCTGCCTACAGAAAAACAAAGCCACAAAGGGCATCCCTCAGTCTGCGAACACTTAGGTGCCCACAATACAAAACTGAGTGGAAATTTAGCCGCAAGCAGGACACAGAGGCAGAGATCCCTGTTTCCATTTCTTACGTTCTTATGTCATTAACTTTTACTTTGCTGTTCAGATGAGCAACTGGAACCCTGGTTTTTGGTTTTTCCATTCTAAACTGACAACCAAGATATAAAGATAGCAAATGAGAGTCTGATTGTCTTTCCCAATTCCACTCCCATGCAAAAATGCCTGTAATTTACACACTGCCTCCCACCAGTGAGACAGCTATGATCAAAAACTCTGCACAGTAGGAGATCAGATGAGTGGGTCTTTGTGAAATTGAACCGATCACGTTGGGGAGACATTAGCAATCTCGGTTTTTGTTAATTTGGTGCAGTAAAATAAGGTTTTATGCCTCACAAAAAAAAACAATACTTCTAACAGGATTGTGGAATTAGCATGGTACAAGTGCACATTTTCTTTCTCCCTTGCAATTCCAAGACTGAAGCGGTGACCAACTGTGGTGTTCCATGAGCATTGAAAGCAGGAAACATTGATTTCATCATTACCATCAGAATTCATCTCCTTCCTAAATCTATGCAAATGTGACCAATTTAAGCCACTTCAACTGTGATTAAATCATTCAGCGGCAATACAGGTTATATTTTTATCACCTGTAGAATTCAGTAAAAATATATAAATAGCATAGGAACATGGTAGCAATTATGACACTACATATGGATTTGTAAAAAATTTTCTCTAACCCTCTTCGCATTTTTTCCTATCTACATATCCATTCAGTTTTACATGTACATTGTTGCTATTGCTACTAATGTGAATCAACAATTATTACACAGCAGTGAAATTTCTTTGTTGTGGTCAGTCTGGCTTATAGTCCAAATGATCAGTTTAAATAACTTTTCTATGTATCCAAAAGGTTAACCAGAAGCAAATGAACCTGTCATTCATTCATTCATTTGTTTCATTAGCGGTTGACAATCATTGCTGGTAAAAAAAAGTGCAGTCAGATATGCCTGTTTAACAGTCACTGTACTCAAAGTCATTTGTTATGTGAAGTGCTTTAAGCGACAATAGGAACTATCTAAATACAAGAGCTATTTAACATCTATCAAACAGATAAATAACTTCATGGATGACACCCAACTGGGTTTGAAAATTATACGGTTGCACATTATCTTTAAGAATTCCTAACCAATGATCTCCTGCAGAGCATAATATAGTCCAAAAACTCCAGCAAGGTAAAATATGCTTTTGGACAAGTTATTAGTTCTTCATGTTAGCTATTACAGATAATTTTCCAATTTGCAAACCTGAATCCTTAATAGAGGTATTTAGAAAAGTCATTAAGACTTAGTTTTTGAAATCTAAAAGCCAACCAGCTAATGTCCAATAACAGTGCTAATGACAAGAACAAAAGATGAAGTTTATACCAACAGAACATTCGTAATGGCAAAAGTTGTTCTGGTATGGTGTTTAGTGAATTGCTAATACTGATTTTGCAAGAGGGTTAAATAAAGTCTGCAATCAATATATTTTACTCAAATGATTTGATCCCGTATGGTATATTCTTGCCACGTTCCACGTCTGACTAAACATGTACCATAAGATTGCTTCGAACCTACTTGGCAGAGAGGTCCTGCCTGATGCAGTTTTAACATAGCAATTGAGAGTGTATTATTATTAACTTGGTGAAAAAAACCATTGGGCCTCGTTAATGCATCATTATGAATATAACTTCAGAAAATTGATAATTAATTTATTTAAAATATATTTAACATGCAATGTTTTGAAAATTATATTCCTTATTAGGAACAGATTTCTAACCACAATTGGATTTGGAAAACAACTCCACAATGTACTTCTGGACAGGTGTCAACAGTCCCACGGATACTGCATAAAACCATCATTAAAAATGCAGTGGAGAAAAATATTCATAAAACTAGCGATTTGATGATGTTTTGGCTGGCATACTAACGATATTGCATCTGATCTCATGTTTTTAATAGTATCATAGTGACAAGTGGGATAGGCTTGTAAGCGTATCAGCTCTTGCCACAAACTTGCATTTATCAAGTAGCTTTTGATAAAAAAATTCCAAGCAAAAAACTTGGATCAAGTGGCATTGGTAAACAGACCTCCCTTGAAATCAGTTGGACAAATCACATAATTCTGACAAAGTTAACAGGTGAGATTATTTTATTTAATATATATAACAAGGTGCAGAGCTGGATGAAAACAGCAGGCTAAGCAGCATCAGAGGAGCAGGAAAGCTGACTTTTTGGGTCTACACCCAAAATGGGGGAGGGGAAGGGGATTCTGAAATAAATAGGGAAAGAGGGGGAGGCAGATAGAAAATAGATAAAGGAGAAGATAGGTGGAGAGGAGACGGACAGGTCAAAGAGGCGGAGTTGCAGCCAGTAAAGGTGAGTGTAGGTGGGGAGTTAGGGAGGGGATAGGTCAGTCCAGGGAGGACAGACAGATCAAGGAGGCAAGATGAGGCTGGTAGGTAGGAGATGGAGGTGGAGCTTGAGGTGGGAGGAGTGGATAGGTGGGAGGAAGGACAGGTTAGGGAGGTGGGGACAAGCTGGGCTGGTTCTGGGAAGCAGTAGGGGGAGGGGAGATTTTGAAGCTTGTGAAGTCCACATTGATACCGTTGGGCTGCAGGGTTCCCGAGTGAAATATGCAATGCAGTTCCTGCAACCTTCAGGTGGCATCGTTGTGGCACTGAAGGAGGCCCACGATGGACATGTTGTCCAAGGAGGGGGGGGGGGGGGGGGGGAGGGATTTGTGCCTGGGAGGTGCAGACGTGAGGGAAAAATGTCTTTGGTAGTGAGGTCAGATTTTTTTCCCTCCCCACCCTTATCTGCATTCCAGAGGGACCACTCTCTCTGTGACTCCCTCATATGCTCCACACTCCCCACCAGCCCCAGCACTTTTCCCTGCAACTGCAGGAAGTGCTACATCTGCCCCTACACCTCCCCCCTCACTCCCATCCCAGGCCCCAAGAAGACCTTCCACATCAAACAGATGTTACCTGCACATCTGCTAATGTGGTATACTGTATCCGCTGTTCCTGTTGTGGCCTCCTCTACATCGGGGAAACCAAGCGGAGGCTTGGAGACCGCTTTGTGGAACACCTACTTTCGGTTCACGACAAACGTCTGCACCTCCCAGTCATGAACCATTTCAACTCCCTCTCCCACTCCTTGGATGACGTCCATCCTGGGCCTCCTGCAGTGTCACAACGATGTCACCTGAGGGTTGCAGGAACAGCATTGCATATTTCGCTTGGGAACCCTGCAGCCCAATAGTATCAATGTGGGCTTCACAAGCTTCAAAATCTCCCCTCCCCCTACCGCATCCCAAAACCAGCCCAGCTCGTCCTTGTCTCCCTAACGTGTCCTTCCTCCCACCTATTCCCTCCTCCCACCTCAAGCCCCACCCCCATCTCCTACCTACTAGCCTCATCCTGCCTCCTTGACCTGTCCGTCTTCCCTGGACTGACCTATCTCCTCCCTAGCTCCCCACCTACACTCACCTTTACTGGCCCCAACCCTACCTCCTTGATCTGTCTGTCTCCTCTCCACCTATCTTCTCCTTTATCCATCTTCTATCCGCCTCCCCCTCTCTCCTTATTTATTTCAGAATCCCCTTTCCCTCCCCAATTTCTGAAGAAGGGTGTGGACCTGAAACATCAGCTTTCCTGTTCGTCTGATGCTGCTTGGCTTGCTGTGTTCATTCAGCTCTACACCTTGTTATATCAGATTCTCCAGCATCGGCAGTTCCTACTCTCTCTAGATTATTATATTTTATTTTTATTACCACAGCTTACGTTCCTGAAAACAGATTTTCTCCATTCTGCTATAACCCTGATCTTCTCCTCGTTAAGACATCAATGGTGAAACGTATAAAGATCTTGCATGCAGTGTATATCATCAATTTTGGATATTCCATATTTATTATTTGACAATGGAAGACAGGAACGAGAAACAAGATCAATCCTTTTCTGCTAAGTAATTAGATTAGATCAAACTTCTGGAGCTATGTTACATCCAGTCGTGAAAGGTGATGAACAATTGAACAGGTGACAGAAGGCAAAGGTCCATGACCATTTCCATCCTCAATGATGGTGCAGGCAGCATATCAGTACAAAAAACAAGGCTGAAATGTTTGCAACCATCGTCAGTCAGAAGAACCAAGTGGTACATCTGGAAGAACATCCTGTTGGTTACCAGTGATAGGAAACTGAACTGGGGTCAGTTAGCCACATGAATAATGTGCTGTAAAAATAAAATGTCTTTTAATTAAAGTTCAGTGATCGAATCATATCGGGAACACAACACCTTACATTTGCCTTTTAAAAAGTATAAAATTAGGGTCGAGGCTATCTCCATAATATACTTTGGGGGTTCTGTTCTTTTTCTTAATTTCATTCATCTGTGACACGAGGGCATCAATGGCTGGCCAGCATTTCTTGCCCATCCCTAGCTGCCCTTGACACGGTGGTGGTGAGCTGCTTTCTTGAATCACTGCGGTCCACTTGCTGTTGGTTGACCCACAATGCCATTCGGGAGGGAATTCCAGAATTTTGACCCAGCGACAGTGAAGGAACAGCGATACAATTCCAAGGGAGGATGGTGAGTGGCTTGGAGGGGAACCAGAAGCTGGTGGTGTTCCCATGTATCTGCTGCCCTTGTCCTTCTGGATGGACTTCTGACAATTTTGTCGCAATGGCGACTCTCTATCATGACAAAAATCTGGCCCTCAAGAATATAATATGGGAAAATTCAAAGTTTTCCACTCGGCTAGAGGAATAAAAAGGCTGTGTACTATTTAAATAGAAAAAAAAACGCTGAATTCTGAGGTTTGGAGGGTTCTTGGTGATCTAGGGCATGAATTACAAGAAGGTTGGTGTACAGGGATTGCAAATGATTGATCAGGCTAATGGAACACTAACTTTTGTTAAGACAAGAACGGAAGATAAAAGTAACAATACAGGACTTTAATGAGACCACATCTTGAATATCGTATGTAATTTTGTCTCCTTATTTACAGCAGAATGCAAGTGCTTCAGATGCTATTCAGAAGACATTTCCTAGATCGATACCAGAATGAGTGGCTTGCCTCGTGAGGAAATGTTGAACAGACTGGACTTGTTTCCAGTGGTAATTGGAGCGTGTTGGGGTGGGGGGGTGGGGTGACTGGATTGCTGTAAAATTATGAAATCCTGAGGGGTCTTGTCAAGGTGAACTTCAAAAGGATGCTTCCTCTTATGGGCAAGTCCAAAACTAGGGGGCCCTTCTAAAGTTAGTGGTCGCTCTCATAGCGCAAAGATGACGAGTTTTTTTGTTTCTCTCAGAGTCTTGTGCAACTTTGGAATTTTCTGCCTCAGAAAGTGTGCAAGAAGGGTCATTGAATATTTCTAAAACTGAGGCAGGTTGATGTTTGTTAGGTAAGGCAATCAAACGTTATCGGGTTGATGGAAATGTGGTAATCAGAACACATAGATCAGCCATGATCTTATCGAATGATGGAACAAGCTCGATGTGGCAGATAACCTACTTTTGCTTCATTTTATATACCTGTGGGTATGTTCACATGTGGAAGCTCTTCTGCATCTTAAGAACTGGTCCAATCTTGTGGTCTGTGTTGTCTGACTCTGACTTTGAATCTTTATGGTAGCATTTTATATTTTTCTATTTCTTCTCAACGTGCTTATTAATTCTTATTTCTGCAAAGCGATTTTAAATCTTTATTATTTCAATATTGCTTGCAATCGACTGTTCTTTAAGCTTGTATTCTGGTATGCATCAATGCTGTTTTAAATTCAATTACTGTGGAGCTTACTAGACTCTGTACATTTTTATTTTTACGCTTGCCTGTCCTTTTAAATTCTGCACTGCTCTAACATTGTACTAAATTATTCAACAAAGCCTCAAACTGCATTTCAACAATTCTGTATTTTCTACTTTCAAACATCCAAAGCTATGCTTCTTATTAATACTATACTTCTGTACCATTTACTGGGGTTTCCCTACCTCTTTCAGGTTTATCCCACCTTTCTAATTGATCAAAATGGTGGCTTTCCATCTTTTTAAAGGGGTTAGGGTTAGGGTTAGCCAGACCGGCTGAGATTTTTCAGCAATTTCTGTTTTCGTTCTTAGTGAAGGTTTGTCTTTGGATTGCTGAGCTCACCCTGTTCCTGCTTCCAAGGCTACTGCAGTCTCTCGATCGGCAATTGTATTTCAGCCACCCATCAACCATCTGTCCCTTCTTGAAGCAGTAATGCTCTTGAAGTGCAAAGATTATGTTTCTTCCAAAAGAAATTCTTTCCTGTTATTCTTTTGGAATTTCCTGATTTGTGGTCTAAGTCTGCGCATGGAATTTTAATCCACACTTTGCTGCTACCATATGGTGTTTGACCTGATTATCATTGCAGGCACTTCTTGGTATCTTTCAGCATACAAAGTACAATTAAGGCAGTTTCTACCATCAATCCTCCTAACCAGACAGTCACTAAGGCTGGTCTAATTATCAGTGGTTCAGGATAGATCACATGGGGTTGGTTTAACAGAACAGGCACTTGTGTTAGTGAAAAAGGTTTATTGCATGATTGAAATAAATACAATTCCTACTAGGGCATTATTCCTAAAGACTCTCTGAGTTAAACAGCTCCCCATGAAAGTAAGCAGAAAATTTAACTACCTCCATCCAAAGATTGTGTAACATCACTAAATTAAACAAAGTTGATACAATCTCAACGTAATCTCTTTCAGAACTTTATGCAAGTGTCCCTTTTTACTATTTCTTCTGTGATCTTCCTCCACCGCAAGGTCAGAGATGAGAATATTCATTCACGATTGCAAAGTGCTCGGTTCCATTCTTTAACTCATCAAATAATGAAGCAGTCAATCCCAACAAGAGAAATCTGCTCCTTTGCCTTTGATATTCAATGGCATTACCATTGCTCAATGTCCTATCACCAACAACTGGAGGTTCAAAACTTCTCTCTGACCAGAAATCTAAATGGACCAGCTGCATAAATGCTTTGGCAACAGGAGTAGATCAGATGCTGGAAATTCAAGTCAGAGTAACTCACCTCCTGACTTTCCAAAACCTGTCCACAATTAACTAAATGCAAGTCAGGAGTATGATGGAAAATACAACTCTGTTCCTCTCTCCTCAAATGCTGCCTGAGCTGTTGGGTATTTCCAGCATTTTTTTGTTTTTAAACTACATACTTGTCTTGCCTTTGTACTCTATTCTTTTACTAATAATGCCGAGGATTCCACAAGCTTTTTAACAACCTTCTTCACTTGTCCTGCTACCTTCAAAACGTTTTAGTACTTAGGTCCTTAGAGTTGTCTATTCCTACATCTGCTTTAATATTGTACCATTTACTTTCCATTCCTCTTACCAAGATCTATCATGTCAGACCACTCAGCATTGTTCGGTCAGATCATTGAGTACAAGAGTTGGGACATGATGTTACGTGTGCACAAGATATTGGAAAGGCCACATTTGGGGTACTGCATACAATTCCGGTCACTCTGCTATCGGTAGGATCTTATTAAATTGGAAAGGGTGCAATAAAGATTTACAAAGATGATACCAAGACTGGAAAGTTTGAGTTATAAGGAGAGGCTGAATAGGATGGCATTTTTTTTTCCTGGAGCATAGAGGTTGAGGGCTGACCTTATGGAGTTATGGACCTTATGATCTTTATAAAGTCATGAGGGGCATAGATAATGAGAATAGCCAAGGTCTTTTCCCCAGGGTAGGACAGCCCAAAACTAGGGGGTATAAGTTTAAGGTGAGAGGGGAAAGATTTAAAAAGGACCGAAGGGGTAACTTTTTCACACAGAACGTGGTGCCTATAGATGGACCTAGCTGCCAGAGGAAGTGGTAGAAGCAGGTACAATTAACATTTAAAAGACATTTGGACAGGTACAGAGATAGGAAAGGTTTACAGGGATATGGGAAAAACACAGGCAAATGGGACTAGTTCAGTTTAGGAAATTCAGTCAGCATGGATGAGCTGGGCCAAAGGGCCTGTTTCTATGCTGTATGACTCTATGTTTAACATAGCCATTTTGCTGCTCGTTTCATCAGACTGGTGTCCTCTTGAAGTCTTTCAATAAGTTGTTTATTTGTTGTGACTCATTGTTTATGACTACTTTTGAGGCTCATATAATCAGTAAACTTTGAAATTACATCCTGGATATGCAAGTCCATTACTATTAGTTTACAAAATAAAAAAGAACAATGACTCCACTAGTGACAAATGGGAACACCACTCTATCACCCTCTAATCAGAAAAGACGCTAATCAACAACAATGTCTATTTTCTGTCATTTAATGAATTTTGTATACATGACTTCACTGCTGATTTAATCCCAAGCCTCTCATTGTGCTAACATGTCTATTATGTGGTACTTCGGCAAATGCCTTTTGAAAATCCAGAAGTATAGCATCAAGTGACCTGTCGTATATTACAGTACCAACGTCAGTGGGCTTGTGGTTGTGCTATACAAAAGACTGCTTCTTTCTGAAAGTAACCTGATTAAACATATTGGAACATACCTCCGGGACAGGTCTGAACTGAACGTGGACCTTCTGGCCCATATTTTCCATGCAGAGTCTAAGGGCCTATATAATTAGAAATAGTTAAGGATAAACTATTGCTGTGTCTTGCTGAGTTTACTGCATGACAGCAGCTGGTAAAAGTAACACTGATTAGCTGAACATAATTATAAAGACTATTCAGAGACACAGAGGTCACGTTTGTCTCCATTGAGTCTTTATGCTAGGTATTCCTTGTCTTCCACCTAAAACTGTGCAACACCGTCAAATTAGATAGTAACGAATAGATTCACTAACATTAACTCTTTCAGAACCATTATCATATACAACATCTCCCTCTAAGTTTTGCCCTGCAGTTAATATTTCTTCATTGAGATATGTAACTACATGGACAAGTACTCATCAAAACAGATCTCAAAAATATTTAAATAAGACAAAAAAAAACACTGGTTGGTAAGTGGATTCTGGCTGATAGAGGCATGACCCTGGAAAATGCATCAGTTAATGATAATTGGCAGTTAACTACAATGCTTTTCTTAAGTTGTAAACCATACAAGTTTGCTCTGATAGGTCAGTGCTTCAAGGCCTGATCCAATTTTGTTGAGTTGAAACAGACTAGTGTGTGTACATTTCTTTTCCATTTGAAAAGAACCGGGTCCTGTGTATTTACATATGTAGCTTCTCGTGCATTTAACTGCACCACACTGTGAGCCCAACTGACAATCCTAAATTGGTTGCCAGTGTAATTCCTTGCGCACTCAGGATTGCCTAGCAAATGTTGTTCAACTGCAGAATCACATCTAACTTTAGACACCGTGTTGCAAGTTTTACAAACATAGAATGGTTAGTCAGTATCCTGATACCTGTGAACAGCCAAAGGATATGCTGTTTCATGTGATCCATAAGTCATTGGTATATAACAGCCTACATTTTGCATCACAACACCAGAATTCATACACCATATTATTCATTTGTGCAATCGGCAGAATGTCTTTATGGCAGCATCATTGGTTGTATGCAGTGAACACTGCACATAGGAACAGGATGAAACATCTAGCTTCACCTGTTGCTCAAACGTCTGAGATAACTTAAAGGTAACCTGTGGTCGACAGGGCTCTTTTCAGGATAAAAAGTGATGGCCTCAGAATCATTCATAAATGTGCGTGATATTGAGAGAGAAATTTTCTGATCAGAATATTGAATTATTATGTTAAGTGAAAAACAAAAAAGCTTTGACAGAATTTTTTTCAGCAATAATCAGGTTCCATACTATGAAATAATTATTTATAATGCCCAAAAGTCATTGGAACTTCTAAATCATTTGTGCCGTCTTCTATATTTTGATGATCTATAACATCAGTTGCTACAGAACCTACTGAGTACAATATTGTATTTACTTTCTCAGTTTGTGATTTAGTACTTAGTTTTGAAGTAATTCTACATCTTAAGACATGTTTCCTCCAAGATATCCAATCCTGTTTACCATTTGGTCCATTTCTTTAATTGCTCATCTCTGATATTCAGCTGAGTGGCCAAATTTATCATCTTCTATCTTTAATGAACGACAACGTGTTAACTAGTGCCTTTTACTGTTAACTTTTAAGAAGTAAATAGTTTTGAATATCAAAATAAAACCATAGTGTATTGCATAAAGTGCTGATGGCTATTAGCAATGGTCAAACCCACAGTGACGCTGGGCTTGTTGTCAGTTGTGTGCAATTATTAATTAATTTATTTGTAAAATTCGAATGCAGCTGGGGTGGGCAGGGGATGGTGGGGCCGGGCAAGGGGGGTGGTTGTTGACATAAATACTTTCATGAGACAACAGATGCTGGATCTGTTTCAATACAGTTTCATAGAGTTTGCTCTCTCAAATCTGCATTCAAGTCCAACCAAACTAAATCTTCATAACTACCACACAATAAATTTGCGATGTCCAATGTCGTTTCTCAGAGATATGTGGCAATGACACACAATAATCACATAATTCAGTGCAAGGTGGCACAAAACTGGCAATATTGTGGATAATGGCAATTGCTGTATGAGGAAATGGAAAATAATTCCCACTGATTCACATCGTGTGCTATTGTGAAACTGAAATTAAGGCCAAGGCACACTGCTGAAGTTAAGAGTGTCTTACTGTTCATTTTACTTCATAAAAATTAAACTGCAAATCGATGATATAACATCTTATTGTACTACTCACATTTTTATAGTATCTTGACAGATTGAACTGTCTCAAAGTGCTTTCTACAACAAATTACTTTTCAAAATTGATTGACTGCTATGTAAACAAATACAATTACCAGACTCCAACAATTAAATATATCATAAAACAGTCTTGAGATGAATGACCAGCTAATCTACCATTTTCCTTCTGGTTGCAGTCAGTGTATTTATTTTGACATCAAGGAGAAGTCCGTGCTACCATTCTTCAAACAGCGAAATGGGATTATACCCATAGTTTAACCTATACCTAATTCAAGGCAATACAAAGTTGAGATCTAATCTAAACATCTCACTAAATTAGGAAAGAAAAGGGTGGGCATGAAAGATGTTGTCAAGTAAAATCAGGGAAGACCCAGTCACGTTTTATAAATACGTAAAAAGCAGGAGGTTAATGAAGGGTAGAATATGAATAAGGAATCAAAACCTAACATATGTGGACGCTTAAGTTGTGGACAAGGTACTTTACGAATACTTTGCGTTGGAATTTGGCTATTGAGGTGGGTAGCTTGACTTGGGAAATTTCGTTGGGCCTGTCTCAGTCAACATACTTTGGAATGTGAAAATTTCACTCTGGAAGCGTGTAGGTGGCCAACAGCAGTGGAGGTTACCAAGGTAGATTGGTTAGAAGCTAAGTCCTAGTTGTCTGGGATTTTGTTCTTGCATTTACACCCACCCACTGTGGTCCCTCATGACTTCCATTCCAATTCATGTCCTACCTAATCCCATCACACCCACATACGTCAGGCTAACTCAATGCCAATTCATGCCTCACCCTGATAACAGACCCTCCCACAGCATTTCACAGCCTCCAAGCCAACTCATGCTCCCATCCACCTGACGTCCTGCATACTCTCCATGCCAACTCAATGCCATCTCATGGTGGCCCCTCATATCTCCATGTCACTTCAATAGCCAGTCACCCCACTATCTTCTCAGCAGGTCTGGCAGCATCTGTGAAGAAAAATCAGAGTTAATGTTTCAGAACTAACAAGGAAGGGTCACACAACCTGAAACATTACCTTTGATTTTTCTTCACAAATGCTGCCAGTCCTGTTGAGCTTTTCCAGAAACTTCTGTTTTTGTTCCTGATTTAGAGCATCCATAGTTCTAATCAGTTTTTAGACCCCATCTATTATTGGCCGACTTGTAGAGCTCTGGAAAAATTGAAAGAAAACCAATATGGTTTTCAACCTGACACACTTGATACTGAACAACGCTTGTATTAATAAAACCCATTCAAAGCTTTTGAATATTAAATGGTTAATCTATTATAAAAACACACTATTTTTCACACTGCAGATCACAACAAAACACCAATTTAGTAGACTCAATAAACTGTCAATCAAACTCGTCGTTCAGAAGCCCATTCTGAGGTATTTAAAGCTTCTAAAATTCAGCCATGCAGACATAATGAAATAACACAGCCCTTTGGGTAAGGTCAATAAGGAACTCTATTGGAATTTCTCAAACATATCCAACATAAGCTAACCTGTTGAGAAACGTAGAATAGCGGGAGATTTTGTTCCAAAAACAAATCACCAACAAATGAAATCAGTTTATTTTCAAATTTAAAGAGCAGGAGATTTAAAAATTTCAGATCATGACACCTCACCAGTCCTTCAAGGGTGTTTATGTCTTTCTATAACTTCTTGACTTACTTGTTGCAGATGAAAGCATTTGGAACAGCCAAATGGGATCTGTTTGAATTCAACATAAAGTTCCAGTGATCCAGCTGGATGCAGATATTTTTCCAGTGTGAATCATACCCTAATTCCTTTCCCCATTGGGAAAAAATTGATCTATCGCAAATGGTCCCACATTTCAAAGAAGTCTGCTGTTTTTAAAGGTAGGCAGAATATTCCTAATTCTGGAAAAATCTGATCATTACTACCTATTTTCAATACAAGAGATACCTTGTGGTTAAGAAGCTGGAGTATGAAATAGTGCTTGGGAAGCTTATTGAGGGTGTAAATATTAGGGTGTTTTGCATCCTTGAAAATGGATAAATCGCCAGATGCTAAAGAAAAATAAGGATGAAATGGCCTCCACGTTTGACACCTAAGACTGCATTAAAATCATTTCTCTCACTCACACACACACACACACACACACACACACACACACACACACAGCCCTGTCACATCTCTAATTTTGGTTAAGTTCCAGAATCATACCAGTTCTGGTTGGACTACACGAAGTGGGTATCAGGAACTGATCTCATCAGTAAAAAATATTCATTCTTTGAAGATTATCCAGGGATGCAAAATTAATCCGCAATTTATTTGCTATATTGTAGACAATTTTCTTCCCTGTTTCCTTCAAACTCAACTCCAATTTTTAGTGAGAGGACCTCATAGTTTTCTTTGTCACCAAAGCTAAGACTATGCAATCAACTATCATCATCATTTCCCGAGCCCAGCAAGCCAATGTCTAAGATTCCTCCCTGCTTGGGGTCTGAACTTGGTTTCTTCTTTAGTTTCACTTTCCTCTCTGAGTTCCTATTGCTCATCATCCGGTCTCTCGATCCCATTCCCATCGAAACAATAAACACACAACTTCCCTTACTGGCCCTCACAAGAGCTCATATTGTTAACAGTTCTTTCTGCTCAGGTATGACTAACTTTTCTTCAAATCTATGATCTTCGTCACTGTGCTGAAAAAAACCTCTCAACTTCTCCATTCTTTTAATCTCCTGTCCCATCTCCAACTTTACTTTTTATCTCAGGAGTCCTTGAAACTGTTATCATCTCCCAAATTTACACTCACCTTTGCTTACACTCCATGATCAAATTTTCCAGCCCTGACACAGAATCACTGTTAACATGGTCACAAAGTGGCATGCTTTGGGATTATGACAAAAGTAAACCATCTATCCTTGTCCTTTATCATATAATTCTGTGTCATACAGCTTGGTGGGGCTATTCTCACCTGGTTCCATTCTTAGCTATCTAATCATAACCAGAGTATCATCATCAATGGGGCTTCTCCCCATTGCCACACTGTCATCTCTGGTGACTCAAAAGGACTGATCCTTGGATACCGGCCTTGTCTCATCCACACGCCGTACCTCAGCAACATCACGTGAAAACTCAACACTGGTTTCCACAAGAATGTACAAGCCACTCACCACTACCTCCACTGTCTCTAAATAGTCCGACTGCTAATTTGACAGGCAGTGCTGGATAAGCAGAAATTTCCTCTAATTAAAGTACCAGGAAGACCAACTACATGGTCCTTCATACCTCACCAAACTTTGTACTCTTGCTAGCAACTCCAACTCTCTTTGAAAAATGTTTAAAACTGAACCCAACTATTTTCAATCTTGGTATCATACTTAACCCAAGAGGAAAAACTTCAGCCACTTCTCCTAACTGTAACTGGAATGAATCCACTGATGTAAACACTATTTAAGCTTTATAGCTTTCATAAAACAGTGCTGTAATTAAAACTGCAGTAATTCAGACCTATCTAATCTAAGTTATGTTTTACTGAAGTAAAGTTCAACTCTGACTAAAACAGATTTATTCAAAAAAAATGATGACGAGGACACGCAACTCGAATCTGGGAACACATTTTGTCTCAATGTCTGAGAAAATACAACACTGACCCCTAGTGACGCCAGAGAGGCATGTCAAAACAACACAATCTTATCGTCCCAACAAAAAGCATAGAGTTCACCAAGTGAGACAAGTTCACGATCACACATATTTATTTTTGAGAGAAATGAAGGAAACGTTGGAATTTTCAGACCTGATCTTGAATTTGTCAATACAATTTTCAGTGCCAGATATGAAAAGTTCATAAATATTTTATACATTATAGCAGTATTAGAGAAGGAGGCATTTCCTAACATAAAGAGACGGAAACCACAAAACTAAATGACTCAGTTTAGGTCACTTAATAAGGGATCTTGATCAATTGGGCCAATAGGCTGAGGAGTGGCAGATGGAGTTTAATTTGTATAAATGCAAGGTATTACATTTTGGTAAAACACACAAGGGGCTCAAACACGTACTTCTTTGAAAGTTGCATCACAGGTAGACAGGGCTGTTAAGAAGGCGTTTAGCATGTTTGCCTTCTTTGTTCAGATCACTGAGTATAGGTGTTGGAACATCATGTTGAGACCACTTTTGATGTACTGTGTACAGTTTCGGTTGCCCTGCTATTGGAAGAATATTATTAAATTGGAGAGGGTTCAGAAAGATTTACCAGGATATTACTGGGACTGGTTTGAGTTATAAGGAGATGCTAGATAGGCTGGGACTTTTTCCTGCGGAGCGCAGGAGGTTGAGGGGTGACCTTATAGAGGTTTATAAAATCATGAGGGTCATAGATACAGCGAATAACCAAGGTCTTTTCCCAAAGGTGGGGGGAGTTCAAAACTAGAGGGCATAGTGTTAAAGTGACAGGAGAAAGATTTAAAAAGGGACCCGAGAGGCAAATTTTTCACATAAAGGGTGGTTCGTATGTGGAATCAACTGCCAGGGAAGTGGTAGATGCAGGTACAGTTACAACAAAAGACATTTGAATAGGTACATGAATAAGAAAGGTTTGGAGGAATATGGGCCAGACGCAGGTAAGTGGGGTTAGTTTAGTTTGGGAAACATGGTCAGCATAGACTGGTTGGATCGAAGGATCTGTTTTCATGCTGTATGAGTCAATGACTACAGCTACAAAATGTCTTACACATTACGACTGTAATTTTATAGTGAATCTCTAATGAAAGCTGATGGGGCCTGTAGGTATATGGATAAATCAAATTCTAATATTGAGTCCATGGTACAACATTATAGGACAGGCTCCCAAATTGTTGGCAGAAATAAACTTCAACTTGTTATAGTATTCAAAATAGTTCCATTTTCACCTCATTTCTAATTCTCAACTTTGGACATTTACAGGCCCAGCCTGGTTTCTAATCCTCCCAGAACTCAACCTGGATACCAATCTGGGCCCATCCTTAATATACCTGGTACACAACTCCTGCCCTTTGACACCTAGTCTGAAGTGTCCAAGGCACTCTCTATTCACAGTACTGGCCGAGTTCCAGTACAGTCACTTCAGTCTCAATTCACAGCTTGATACTCTATTCTCCTTCCCCATGTTATATTTATTGGTCTTTTGCTCCTTCCAAACACAACACTACCTCATCCCCACCCATTCTGCCAATGCAAATTTTGTCATCTGCTCCTGATCGGCCTGGTCTCAGCAGATCCTAATAACTCTAAACATAAGCTAGATCTAGAAATGAGTGGAGTTAGGACAATCCCTTTTCACATTCCTAGGTTTCTGCTATCTCCCACCCTGGCCCTCCATCTCAACGCGGTATATACTTCTCATCCTTGTCCTCGGTTCTAACCCTAGCATTTGTATGTTTCAACAGTCTCTTTCTTCCCACACATTACCAATACTCACCTCCAATATACTGACTGCCTTTCTGTTGTATGTTTAGGGTTCAGAAGTAGAGTAATGGAATATCTGTAAGCAGTATACAGACCGAATAACAAAACTAGATTACAGAAAAGATAGAGGGATGAGCAAAGTTGCAAAAAGAGTGACCACTGCCACCACCTCCCAGTTGCTTTCATACACTCATGAAGTATTAGAGCATGGAGAGAGAACCTTCAGTAGCTTGTGTCAGGGCCGGTCATCAAATACACATTTAATCTAATCCTATTTCCCAACAAGTAATCCATAGTGTTCAACGCAATGATGCATTTCCTCTCCATCTGCAAGCCACAATCCAAATCCAAATTCCCCTTCCATTTCAAAGCCCGAGAATGTGTTGTCACTTCCCAAATTCATGTCTATTCTAGCTAGTAGATCTCTATGTTTCACACTTCACCTGATGAAAGAGCTGCACTCCAAAAGCTTGATTTATAATAAACCTGCTGGACTATAATCTGGTGTCCTGTGACTTCTGACTGAATTCTTTCAATCAGGTTTTGCCCCTCTCAGTATTAAAAGACAAATAACACCCTATGTGACTATGATAAAGGTAAAATGAAAACAGAAAGTGCTGGAAAAATTCAGATCTGGCAGGATCTGTGGAGAGAGAAACAGGGTTAATGTTTCAAATCCAATAAGACTCTACTAGCCCATTTCAGTTTTCATGAAAAGTGATGGAATATGCAGTCATTCCTCTGAATCTGTGAAGGTTCTGTTCCTGAGAACCCCAGCAAACGATGAAATTTGTGAGTGCAGACCTTGTTTAAAAATAGATTCAAAATTGCAGACATGTGATTTTTGCCCATGGATGTTGATTTTTGTTGTTACTTGTTTTTTTGGCGCTGGGTGATGGAAGAATAAATAGAACAGATGATAGTGGTGCCCAGACCTGCAGGCAAAGGTAATGTTCATGGTCGTCAGAAAAATATGTCGTTGAAGAATAAATATCAGTGTTTAAAGGCATGAAGATTGGCTCTATTTGGGGTAAACCCATACAAACAAGACATGAAGGCAACAGTTGGGATTGGTGTGGAGTGGTGTAAAATATTCCAAGTGGAAGACAGAGTTCATTGTCTGGAGTAGTTGAACTACATGACGACCCTGAAGGCAATAGGCCTAAGTGGAAAATGAAGGATTGTTCCTCGACTTTTCACTTGGTCTACAAGCCTCAGACAGGGGTGATCACACAATTCACCTTCATCCTCTCCTGCTTTTTCCAACTGCATGCTCTCCCACAGCGACATATTCAACATTGTCAATTTCAACATGCAGACTGACGACACCCAGCTCTAACTCACTATTGCTTCTCTCAACACTTCTAGCGTTTCTAAATTCTAAGACTGTTGATCCGACATCCAGTCGTGGATGAACTTAAATTTACTTAACATTGCTCCCTAACCAGTTACCACTCCCTTTCCCTATCAATTGACTATGAATGAGCTAAACTGCCCATAATCTCAATGCCATTTTTGAGCCCAAAATGAGCTTCCAACAATATATCCATGGCAGCTCTAAGACTGCTTAATTTCCACCTATGTAATCATACCCAATTTCCTTATGTTGCAAATACACACAAAATATTATAGATGCTAAAAATATGATACAAAAACAGAAAGTGCTGAAGAAACGCAGTAGGGCTGGCAGCACCTATGGAGAGAAAAACAGAATTAATGTTTTGAGTCCAAGATGACGCTGGACTCAAAATTTTAACTTTGTTTCTAACTCTGCAGATACTCTAAGACCAGCTAGCGCTTTGTATCTCGGCTCCTCTGCTGCTGAAACTCTTATTTATGTGGCTCAATCGTTAACACCTCACCTTTGAGGTCAGAAGGCTGTGGCTTCTTGTCCTGCTCCAGTGATTGAATACAAAGATCTAAACTGATACTCCAGTGCAGCCTGAAGGACCACCGTACTAAACCAAGGCTCTGTCTCATCCTCTCAGATGGATGTAAAAGATCTGTGGCACTGTTTTGAAGAACAGGGCAACTATCCTGGGTGTCCTGGTCAATACTCCTCCACCAATCAGCATCACAAAAAAAACTTGTTATTACCACATTGTTGTTTGTTAACGTTTGTTGCTCAAAAATTGGCCTCCATTTTGCTACATTTCAATGATTACTTCAAGCTTGGGGTGCTCATGAAAGTTGCCAATATAATTGCAAAACCTTTCAATATCATTTTTACCTCTTGATCTGATTATTCCATACAATTCTGAAAAGCCTCCCAATACACTTCATAAACTTAAAGCCATCCAAAACGCTGCTGCCATTCTCCTGTTCACACAAAACACTTACATTGGCTCCTGATTAAACAAACCCTTAATTTTCAAAATGTCCTGATTATCAAACTTTCCACAGCCTCTCAAATCACTATTTCCATAATTTGCCCCAACCCCACAATCCTGAGAGATATCTGTGTTCCTTCATTTTCTGGCTCGATATAAATACAGCTGATTTTAATCACTCCACCACAGGTTGTTATACTTTCAGGTTGCAAATTCCTCAGATTTGCAATTCCATTTCCAACTTGTCTCTGTATTGCTTTCCAACGTTAAAACAATACTTAAAGCACATTTCTTGAATCAAGCTTTTGGCTATCTGCCCGAATATCACCCATGCGGCTGTGTCAAATTTTGTTTTACAATGTAAAAGTGCAATGATGAAAAGTCACCAGACTCAAAATGTTAACTCAGCTTTCTCCCCACAGATGTTGCCAGACCTGTTGAGTTCCACCAGCAATTTCTGTTTTTGTTTCACTATTCAAGGGATTGCTCCCTTTTGGTATTTGAGACAGCACAAAACTGACAAAGTGACAATCATGCTTCTAGTTCAAACAGTGTTACATTCTTGTTGATTCTCGGAATTCAGAAGTTGAGTGGGTTTCTGTGACAAACAATGCGTTTCAGTTGTGAAAATATTAACTATTCTTTAGATTCCTTCAGTTTACAATCTTTGGCAGTGGAGAACATATAACCGCCATACCAGGTCGTTTTGCCTTATTAGTGTACACTAGCAAAACAAAGTTATGATTTTTTGCACACTCTAAACAATGTTTGAGGGATTATTTGCTCTTGGGAAATACTACAAATGATCTGATCCTGTACATATCTAAATCTACATATGAACTTTCTGCAGGGAATTACTGGATAGCAACTAAAAGCAGAAATTACATTTTACCTTTATTTATCCTCCCTATGCCAAAAGCACTATGGCCAAATACAGGAGTTCTACAGCTATCCAGTAAATATGGAACAGAAAGGAAATAGACAATGAATGACAATAGGGCAACCATAACGGCAGTATTCTCTAGGTTTAATCATGGGTCTAGTCAAATAAATGACAACTTTCCATGCATTGCATCCTGGAAGCAACTAGGGCATAACTGCAATTTAACGCAAACTATTCTCAAGTGGTTAGGAATGTCATTGTGATTGACAAAATCAGTCAAGTAAATTGGATTTCCAAGAGTAGTGTCGCTGCTCACGGACTCACCTGCATTTAATCCACACAACAAATATTCTACTGACTACAACAGCTCCTGGAATCAACTCAGTGTTCATGCAAATGACATAAACTGTCTCCGCATTTAGTGAAGATGGATTGCATTTGCTTGGTAAATAAAGAAAAACAAATTTAAATATTCTGAAATAAACTAAACAATCTTCTTCATGTACTGTGAAAGTAGAGCTACATCTAACATTATTGAACTCAGAATCGTTCATTCAACTTATTTAGTTCAATCACTTACAGCTAATACCAGTGTTTTGTTGATTAGATTATTCTTCTTATAGAGCTAAATTTCCCTTTCTGCTTCTTGCTCCATTTTCTGAAGCTAGTGATTCATGCTGGGATTCAGATTCACATATGTTAGCTAGCAACATCTGGTACCTTGCCAATACTGTAAACAGCAAAGTAGGCTGTTTAACTATGGAAGGCTCCACACAGCAGCAAAATGTTGTCCCTCTTCTAATGCCACCTAAGTGCACATTCCAGCCGGTTTCACATTTGGCAACAGAAATCCTCCCTTATTTTTTCCTTTCTGTGACTTCCAATACTGAAGCCTGATGGCAAGATGGCAGCAGAATAAGACATTCCAGTTGGAGCTCCTCTGCTCGCCAATTCCTTTATCTTTCTTTCTTTCCCTCTTTGCAACATTTTCTTCTTCACCCCAAACACCACCCCCCCAACCCACCCCAACTTTTAACTTCTAAAACTACCCTACCATCCCTGGAGAATGGAGGAGAGATGAAGGGTATGACTCGCGGCTGGAGCCAAGCGGGCCGAGTCCTGGAGTGGCGGCTGAGCAAGCCGAGGCTGACTCATGGGCCGAATGGAGTGGGATCAGAATGAGCATGGGTCAGGTTGCGGGCTGAGTCTCAGAATGGCAACAGAGCAAGCACAGGCCGAGTCGCAGGCTGAGACCCGGAGTGGTGGCAGAGCGAGTACGGGTCAATTTGTGGGCTGAGTCCCAGAGAAGCAGCACAATTAGCATGGGCTGATTCACGGGCCGAGCACTGGAGTAGGATCAGAGCGAGCACGGACCGAGCGGTGGGCCAAGGCTGGACCGGTAGCAGAATGTGTCGCAGCCACAGTGGGAGTAGAAGCAGAGCGCTTGGGCCAAGACCCAGGGTGGGCAGCAGAGCAAGTCCTGGAAGAAGCCAGTGTATGTAGGCAGTGTGGCCTCATGTTCTGAAGTCTGGCGTACACAGACACATGTTGGAAAAGGACTAGAACTTGAGTACTTCATAGTCATTTTTTATTGCCATTTTAGACTTTTTTAAACTCTGTATTCCCACGGTAACTTTTTTTTGTAACTATCTTAATTTGTGATAACATTCAACACATCCATATCTAGGTATTCTGCACCTAAGATGGCACTGAGACACAACATTACAAACTTTTCACTGCATTCTTTTGAGTGCACGTGACAATAAAGGCTATTCTATTCTGTTCGAACTGTAGCACACCCACATAATTGCTACTAAGTTCATCTAATTGAGCAAAAAGGAACTGAACCTATGATGTAGGAGCTTCTATTTAATACAGTCCAACATACTCTATGGTGCATTAATGTCTATCTCTACTTTTCCATCCTACTTACAAACAAACAAACAAACAAACAAGAGTAAGCCACTCAGCCCTTCAGGCCTACTCGACCATTCAATAAGATCATGGCTGATTTGTTTTTAACTGCAACACTACATTTCTGCGTATCCCTGATATTCTTGATGGCCATGGGAGGTGAAAGATTCAATCTGCATCTGCCTTAAAATATTTAGTGATTTTGCACTCACTACCTCTTGAGAAAGGGCATCTAAAGATTCACAATCCCCTGAAAATGTTTTCTTATCTGTTTTAAAGGGGTGCCCCCTTAGACCCCTTGTTCTAGATTCACCAACAAGAGGAAACATCCTTTCCACATCCACCTGGTCAAGTTCCCTGAGGTTCTTTGATGTTTCAACCTGTGTCTGACTGTGCTAAACTCCAGAGGATACATGTCTAGCTCATCTCGCCTTCCTGCATTAGGAAATCCACTTATTCCAGTATTAGTCCAGTAAACGTTCATGTGACCTGCTTCCAACATGTGAACATTCTTCTGTAACTATGGTGACAACTACTATACACATTGGTGAGACCACACCTCGAGCAATACCCTGTATAACTGAACCGTAACCATCCTACTCTTATTTAATTCACCTCACAATAAAACATAACACTCTTTTAAGTTTCCTGATTACTTGCTGCACCTGTCTACTAAAATTTTGGGATTCATACACTAGCATACCCAGATTTTTCTGCACCTCAGAGCTTTGCAGCCTCACTCCATTTAGATAGTATGCCTATTTTATATTCTTTCTGCCAAAATGGATAACTTCACACTTTCCCACATTGGACATAAATCTCGCAAATGGAGCTCAAGCACAACCTATCCCTTTTGTAGGCTTATAGAATCATAGAATCAAAAGTTCCCTAGTGTGGGAGCAGGCCATTTTGCCATTGGATCCACACCAACCCTATGAAGAACATCCCACCCAGACTCAACCCCCAACACTATTCCTGTAACTCTGCATTTCCCATGGCTAATTCACCAAGCCTGCTCATCCCTGGATGCTATAGGTAATTTAGCATGGCAAAACAACCTAACCTGCACATCTTGGGATTGTGGGAGGAAACTGGAGCACCCGAGAAAACCCAGCAGATACAGCGAGAATGTGCAAGCTCCACACAGACAGTCACAGGAGGGTGGAATCGAACCCAGGTCTCTGCCATTGGGAGGCAGCATTGTGAACCACTGAGCCACCACGTTCGCTTCACAACTCATTTCCTATCTATCTTTGTGTCATCAGCAATTTTAGCTACCGCACCTTTAATCCCTTCAAAATCAAATACAGAAATTGCAAACAGTTGAGGCCCAAAACTGCTCCTTGTGTCAAAGCACTCCCGATATCTTGTCAGCTTGTCAAAATCCCATTTATTTTGTTTCTCTGCTTCCTGTTAGCCAGCCAATATTCTATCCATGTCAATATGTTACCCTCAACACCTTGAGCCTTTATTTTCCACAATAACCTTTCATGTAGCACTCAGGTGTTCATCCGTATACATTTTAAAGGTTGTGAGGTTTCCCACCTCTACTACCCTCCCAGACAGTGCATTCCAGATTCACGCCACTCTCTGGGTGAAAAAAACATTTTTCCTCAAATCTCCACTAGATCTCCTGTCCTTTAACTTTAATTTAAGTTAAATTTAAGTTTGAGTCAACACATCAACTATCTCATTAGCTACTTCTGTTAAGACCTTAGCATGAAGTCCATCAGGACTCAGGGACTTGTCAACGCGCAGTTCCAACAATTTACTCAGCACTAGTTCCCTGGTAATTGTAATCTAAATTTTCCATCCTTATTAACCTTATAGTCATTATTTGCTGTCTTTGCTGTGATAACATTCGAGGCTATGGGTCAAGTGCTCGTAAGCAGCATTAGTGTAGACAGGTTGGTAAAGACAAGATGGGTGAACAGCCTCTTCTGTGCAGTATGACTCAATGACTCGAGTTAACCACGGATGGTGGATCTGTCCCTCAGAAATTTTTTTTATTTGCTGGGATGCACCTATTCAGTGCTTTCTGGAGTATCTCCATAAGTGTTTGCAGATGCACCTCCACCGATATATCCCTTAATCTAAATTGCCGGTTCATTTTTAGTAGCTCTGGTTTCAAGCCCTCAAAATTACCCTGGTTTTAATTCACAACAGTAGTCTTGGACCCACACTTCTCTCCCTGAAACTGCGTAAACTTTAACAATTTTATAGTTGCTGGTACACAGACAAGCTCGGACAACGAGAACAGTAAGTAATCCTATCACGTTTGTCAAAACCAGGTTCAATATAGCCTACTTGCAGGTTGGTGCTTTAACGTGCTGGCCTAAGAAATTGTCCCAAATACATTCAAATGAATTCCACATCCAGGCTATTTTCTCCTTTCTGATTTTTTTCAGTTTTTATGTAGGTTGAAATCCCCCATAACAACCGCCGAACTCTTGGCTTCTTTATGTCTTATACCATATGGTGCCATGGAGGAGAGCTATTTTCATCTGCTTTCCTTCCTTCACATTGGGAATGTACTTCTGTTTAACATGTAGGTCTCAAAGCAACATTCTTAGAAATCGTAGGTGCAATCTTCTGTCAGCAGAATAATGTAATTTTCATTGGACTTGCTCCACAATCCTTACACCACAGTATTGTTGCCACACATCAAAATTACCTTGTCAAAAATGAAAATCAAACATTGAGGGTTTGCTCTACAGTGTAAATTGAGGCCAGTGTTTTAGCACTGCGATTTAGGAGATAAGTAAATTGTAGTGCTGCAAGTAGAATAACATTTCCTTCTGTAGATGAATTGATATTTTGGATTTTAATTGATATGGTACAGAAAATATTTCACTCAATGCTAAAAAGCACATCGACAAATCAAGTGGTAGAGGTGAAGAAACCGAGGGTAAAATGAAGGGCTGCCGTGACCATAATTAAACTATCCACTTTTTCCTTGAAAAGAGGATTACATTTTAACCATCTGTGATTAAAATATTTAGAAAACAGTACTTCATGATTTCAAACATTATCGGCCCTGAGGGAATTGTTATTGCCTCTTTCCTTAAGTTTTATTTACTCACATTTTGTATCTCACAAAAATATTATGGAAGATGAGAATGCACAACAAAGTTGAAAAGCTTAATAAGGTACAGTGGAAAATTAGAGTGCATCTGGTCAGAACAGGTCATTACAAATATTATTTGCACTACTGCCATGTAAATGTGAAGCAATTGTAGCATCACTGATTTTTTGGCAATTCTACTGAATTTGTACAAGGATTATTTTCCACATATAAAGACTGATTGTGAAGAATCTGAAAGGTTGAGCTGTTTTGGACATTTGGGTAAAAAGGATACAATTGTAAGAAAAAAGGTTGGATGTGTGCAATGGTTATAACTTATTTCCTACTTGGATTAGTTCACCTTAAGAAATATTGTAAAAGTCACAACAGAGCTTCCTCTTTCATTGTTTGACATCAAAATATTATTTACAGATTTTATTGAAAAAAACTCTCCACTTGAGGTTATAATTTAACCTTTTTTGGGGTGATAATTTTATTCTTAATAGCAAAAACATTTGAGGATACTAGGAATATTTCATAAATAATAAAGCAAAGGGGACAGCATAGAAATTTATAAAAGGTTTTCGTACGTTCCTCACTTTCCCTCCAAATCTAATTTGATTAAAACATTTGAAGTGTTTCTTACAGTTAAACCAGATAACCCCTTATTTCAGGCACAACTTAATTACCAGTGAGAGCTGGCAACCATCATCAGTCACAGGCAGACGTTTACAACTTAATTAATTTTCAAGTTAAAAATCCCAGGCATCTCATTTCTCTAAGAACAGATGAACATAATAGAGCCAAACTGTTAGGTCATTTGAAGCTATCACATCCAGTTTATCTGTAGGCTGCCATTGCTTTCCTGAAGTCTAAAGCAAATGTTACTGCCCATTCCATCTAAATATTATTAGGTGTGAAAATACTGTCATAGGGCTCAGCCGTTAAAATATCACATAATGTGGTATCATACTGAACCACATGGATCAAAGCTCCACTGGTATTTTCCAAGCAGTTAGGGAAGAGAAAAATATATCAAGCAAGGTCGTGGTTCTTTACTGCTTTTGATTAAACCTCACTTTAAAAAAAACCCCCGAAAACGTGTGAACATAAGAGGAGGACAAGTGAAGGTTTGGTTCTGATGCTTCACTTTATGGTCAAATAGCCATGAAACACCCACTGTCTTCAGTCACACACGAAGAACAACTATTGTATTACAGTGGAGAACCAATCTGAGACTGAGCATCATCCATAGAACTCAACATGAACCAACATTTCAGGAGTAGAAATATTTTCACAAGTCAAAGCAAATTCAGCCAGTCCCTGAGTATCAAACAATCTATTAGAATTTTTACAACAGCAGTTTAAATAAAAGTGTTTACAGGAGTACTCATAGCACTCACAACATTCTACCTACGATGAAAAACTCATGAATATAGTTGTTCATAAAGGTACTGTAGTATTGGATGTATAGAACAAGATTCTGCGAGCATGCTCATTCAATGATAACAAAAACTCTGAAACAAAATACAGTTTTAAACAAGTACTTAATTTGATCCAAACAAGTGATTTCACTTCAAACTGAAGAATAGAGCTACTGTAGCACAAATATTTGATTATTTTCCTTCTGACGTAGAAAGTCATGATCCTGAATATACTCTCAATGCACAGCGAGACTGCACCATCTGCAAACCTCTGCTTTAATCCTCTGCAATTTTAAAATCTTACTACAACATCTGTATATCCTACAGGACTGCACTTCTTGTTCATACCGAAAGAGATGAATTTACGACACTTGAAGACAGAGCACTCCAAGGCCAAACTATTATAATTTGCAATAAGCAATTTGAAATACCTGATTTAACTTAGATAGATGTCCACAATGTTAGTTGCAGCTCTGAATGTACTGAAAATATTAATTTAATGCAGTCACACAGAAAAATAACAGTGTTACAAATTCCTCTTCTGCACCAGAATATGTAAAAAAGTTACAGCCAGGCGTTTGGACAAAAAAAATGTTACTGCTTTTTATTTATCCAGACTTTGTAAATCAGAAATAACAAACATTACTGTATTTTTAAATGGTAAAATGTCTGAATATGGATCTGCCAGTTACTATGTTATCTTATCAGCGGAGCAAATTAAAAAGGTTTAGTAAATGCTTTCCATCGTTTCATTCCAGTTAGCTGGTCCAGAATAATCCAGGGTTTTAAAGTAGCCACACTGGGAACTGAGTGGTGCAGAGGTTTTGGAACTCCCTGGGAGAACCACTAGCTGAAAACAAAGAGCACAAAAAGAGGCCCCACTGTGACTTCTCAAGCAAAGTGACAGCTAATTGACAGCCATAAGACCTCTGCTGCTTTTGCACGAAAGACTTATGGGGGAGTTATGTGTACAAACCACAACCAACAAAACAGGAGCTGATCTCATTTTAGCAAGCCACAAAAACGATGCCGAGGTTTTTACGACAATTCCGTGATTTGCCATCAAGTTATTCCCTTGAATGTGCTAGCAAATGCTAATTATTGCAAAGAAGATATTGATCAAAACAAACCTGACGTGTTTAATTAAAAAGATTGGATTACGGTATTGCTTGATCTGCACCAGCTGTGACTGCCATTATGACATGCTCTAATCAGTCATAGGCAAGCAGATATATTCTCAATGACTGAGCTGTTTGCCATTGTTGTTTCTCAGAAAATCTCAAAGATGTTGAAACTTAAACCATTCAGGCTCATTATTTCAGAGCTAGAATAGAGTTGCCAAAGTCATTGAGTAAATTAAATTTTTTTAACCCGGAAGATCACTTGCAAAAATGAAATCCAATTGTCATACATGGTGTCATTAATTAAAAAAGAGTCAGAATCAAATGACTGCAGAATTCAGATATCCAGGACAAATAACAAGTAACCTCACAGTTTCACCAAGTGAGTAAATTTCTCCAATATTTCAATCCTCTAAGCAAAATTTCAAAATTGCCAAAGTGAAGCAAGGATCACACTTAGCAGCAAGTTTAATGAATGTCCTCAGTTTCGTACACTCGTAATGAGACTATCAGCGCAGAATAAATCTGATACAATTTTCTAAGATCTGTACATTTGCAATTGAAGTGAATATCTGGAAGTTGTTTGGGGTTCAGTGATACTCAGTTCCTGCACTGAAGTCAGGTTTTGTTACACATGGATACAAATTGCTTCAGTGTGAAAGTGTTTTAAGTAGTTTTGAACACTATGCAAATCATCAGCAAACATCCCACTTCTAACCTTATGACGAAGCAACGAAATATGATTGGGACTTAGGATACCACCCAAAGAAATTCCTGCTGTGATGTTCTGGGGTTGGTAAGTGACCTCCAACACCCAGAACCATCGTGCTTTCTAGTAAGTATGAAAAGAAACCAGTGGCAATTTTCTTACTTTTTCATTTACTTCAGTTTTCCTGGGGTTTCTTGATGCTTTCCTTCACTGCAAGTTGTGGAGTAAGACCTATCTAGAAACAATATGGAGCAGGAAGATACAAATTGGAACCAAGGTTGAGGTTTTCTCTTACTAGTGAATTGTGGAGGCCTCTCACAGGCTGCAGCTGGGAATCAGTGCACATCAAGTTTTGATCAAATTCATCAGATCACAGCAAATCCATAAGCTGATTAGTTGCCGAGTACCCAATGGGTGTCTGTTTGCAAAGAGCTGGATGGACTGCAGCTGCATGGTGAGTAATTTTACTTGAACTTTCTAGTCTCCAATTTAAAGTGAATAGTTTTAAAGTAGGCTTAAGGCATAGCAGGATAACTTGGTGTGTGGAATGACCATCCTGTGCCACATGGCAGTCATCGACACTCCACATGTCTGGGAAGCATCTCCAGCTTCAAAAATTTGAGCTTCAGTTTTATAACATGATTGGAGGCTTCAGCCAATATGAGTCCATAGCTAACATTTATGAGGGTATCACGTTCACCAAAGTGGTCACACCGCTGATTAAGAGCATGCAGGTATGCAGGAAGTGCAGGAGACGCCTGCATCTATTTCACTCACTAAACAGATTTTCTCTCCAGATACTGGTGAGGGTGATGGTTCTCAGAGGATTGTTGGAAGAGCCAATCTTGCGCCACCATAAGTGGTTCAAGTACACAGGAAGACTGGAAGGGCAATAGTGGTCAGGTGATCACATGGTTATGGCAAAAGACAGGTGGTTTGTGACAGTTGAATTGAATCCAGACGATACGTTGCTTTCCTGGTACCAGGGTCAAGGATGTCACAGAGTGACTGCAGTCTTTTCTTCAGAGGATGTAGAGGTCATGGTCCACATTGGTACCAACAACCTAGCTACAGACAACAATAAGGTGCTGAATGTAGAATTTAGGGAACTAGCAATGAAACTATAAAATAGGACCTTTAAAGAGAGTAATGTCAGGATTATTCCCCATACCATATGGTAATAAAACACAGCCGTTCGACCTCTTGAGCCTGCTCAGCTATTCAATACAATCACAGCTAATCATTGAGTTTAATACCATAACGCCATCCTCCCTCCCTTGATACCTTTAGCTATAAGAGGTATATCTACCACCTCCTTGTTTTGGCCTTAACCACTTTTTGTGGTACTGAATTCCACAGGCTTACCACTCTCTAGGTGAAGAAATTTCTACTTATCTCAGTCCTAAAAGGTTTGCCCCTTATCTTTTAACTATGACCCCCGATTCTGGACTCCCCAACCATCAGAAATATCCTTTCTGCATTTACCTTAGGCCTGTTAGAATTTTGAGTTTTTATGAGACTGCCCTCAGACTTCTAAGCTCTAGTGAATACAATTAAAAACAACTCAATCTCTCCTCATACATCAGTCCTGCCAGGAATCAATTTGGTAAACCTGCACTGCACTCCCTCCATAGCGTGGACAATCTTCCTCAGGTGAGGGGACTAAAACTGCACACAATACTCTAGGTGTGATCTCACCAATGCCCTGTATAATTGCAACAAGACATCCTTGTTTCTGTACTTGAATTCTTTCTCTATGAACACCAACATACAGTTTGTATCAGAGATAAAAGGTACTGCAGATGCTGGAGAATCCGAGATAACAAGCATGGGGCTGGATGAACACAGCAGGTCAAGCAGCATCATCGGAGCAGGAAAACTTGACGTTTCAGGCCTAAACCCTTCATCAGAAATGGGGGAGGGGAAGAGGGTTCTGAAATAAATAGGGAGAGAGGGGGAGGAGGATAGAGGATGGATAGAGGAGAGGATAGGTGGAGAGGAGGCAGACAAGTCGAAGAGGCGGGGATGGAGCCAGTAAAGGTGAGTGTAGGTAGGGGGGTGGGGAGGAGATAGGTCAGTCCAGGGAGGACGGACAGGTCAAGGGGGCGGGATGATGTTAGTAGATAGGAGATGGGGGTGTGGCTTGAGGTGAGAGGAAAAACAGGTTAGGGAGGTGGAGATGAGCTGGGCTGGTTTTGGGATGCGGTTGGGGGAGGGGAGATTTTGAAGCTTGTGAAATCCACATTGATGCCAGTTTGCCTTCTTTACAGCCTGATGCACCTGCGGGCATTGCGACTGGTACATGAGAACACTCAGGGATCGTTGAACATTCATCTTTCTTAATTTACAGCCAAATAATAACGTCTTCCTATTTGATTTGATTTGATTTATTACTGTCACGTGTACTGAGGTACAGTGAAAAGTGTTGTCTTACTTGCTTTACAGGCAGTCCGTACTATACAAGTGCATCAGGGTAACAGAACAGAGCACAAGATACAGTGTTACAGCTGCTGAGAAGGTGCAGAGGGAGACCACTATTAACATTGAAGAAGTCCATTCAAAAGCCTGAAAACAGCAGGGAAGCTGTTCTTGAATCTGTTCGTACACGTATATGAACTTTTATATCTTCTGCCTGACGGATCAATGCTGTTTGGGGGGTGGGGTCTTTGTTTATGTTCATTGCTTTCACAATTTTTGCTACGAGGTGGATAACCTCAATTTATCCACATTACACTGCATCTACCGTGCATTTGCCCACTCACTCAGCCTGTATAAGTCACACTGCAACATCTGTGAATTTGCCTCTCAGCTTATTCTTCCACCCAACTTCATGTAATCTGGAAATTTTGCGATATTACATTTAGCTCCTTCTTGTAAATCATTACATATATTGTGAACAGTTGGGGAGCCAGCACTGATCCTTGCGATACCCCATTGCTTGCCATTCAGAAAAAAAAGACATTGATTCATAGTCTTTGTTTCCTGTCTGCTAACCAATTTACTATCCATCTCAATAGATATCTCAATATCCCCAAGCCTATTCATTTATGTTTTGCACATTAGTCTCTGATCTGGATCTCTATCAAAAGCCTAATGGAAGTCCTAATAGACCAAATCCCACCGGCTCCCCTTGATCTACTAGATATATTCCCAAAGAATTCCAGCAGTTTTGTCAAGAATGGTCTCCCTTTTATACATCCATGCTATCAGTGATGATTGTACTGTTTCCTAAGTGTTCTGGTATAAAATCCTTGATTATGGACTCTAGCATCTTTCCCACAACCAAAATCAGACTCTGGGGTTTGTAATCCCATTTTCTCTCTACCTCCACATTTAAATGAAGCCGAAGTGAAGAACTCCAAAACTAGACAGCATAGGTTCAAGTTGAGAGGGGAAAGATTTGAAAGGGACCTAAGGGGCAACCTTTTCACACAAAGGGTGGTGTGTGTATGGAATGAGCTACCAGAGGAAGTGGTGGAGGCTGGTACAATTACATTATTTAAAAGGCATCTGATGGATATATGAATATAAAGGGTTTAAGAGAGATACGGGCCAAATGCTGGCAAATGGGACTAGATTAATTTAGGATATCTGGTCGGCATGGATGAGTTGGACCAAAGAGTCTGTTTCCGTGCTGTACAGCTTTATGACTATGATTCTACATTAGCCACCCTCCAAATCTGTATGAATTGTTCCAGAGTCTAAAGAATCTTGGAAGATAACTAATGTATCCACTATTTCTATGGCCACTTCCTTAAGTACTCTGGGATGTATCTTATCAGCCTTGGGGATTCAGCAGCCTTCAATCCCACCAATTTCTCCAATGTTATTTCTCTACAAATACAAATTTTCTTCAGTTCCTCACTCTCACTAAGCCCAATGTTCCTTATCATTTCTGGTATGTCATTTGTGTCCTCCCTAATGAAGACAGAAGCAAAGTATGAATTTAGTTCATTCGGCCATTTCTTTGTTCCCATTCTAAACTCCCCTATTTCTGACAATAAAGGGACTTACATGAGTTTTCACCGATCTTTTTTCTCTTTATATTCTCTTTAGAAACTTTTACAGTCAGTTCTTATGTTTCTGGCAAGTTTACTCTCATACTTTATTTTCCCTTTCTTAATCAATCCCTTGGTCCTCTTTGCTGCTTCCAAATGGTCCCCAATCCTCAGGTCTGATTCCTTTTGCCAATTTGTGCACCTCTTCTTTTGCATCTAATACCATCTCTGACTTCCTTCGTAAGCCATGGTTTGGCCACTGCTCACTTTACACTCTAGCGTCAGACAGGAATAAACAATTCCTGTAGTTTACACATTAGGTTTTCAAATGCTTGATTTGTCTACCCACTGACATTGCTTTTAGTAAGATTTCCCAATCAATCATAGCCAATGAGAACTGAAATAGCTAGACTAAATGAACGAACCACTGGCTGGAGAATTTTGGAAGCGGGTTGGGTACAGATTGTGAAGGCATTTCTAGGGCAGTTGGGAGGAGGACAGGTGACATGTTAGCAGAATTGGGGCTAATACCCTTTTAGGGGTATTTGATAGTGCTATTGGTGGGAGGTGGGGGGTACAGGGGAGTTTAAAATGGCTTGACAGGGGATGCGGACTGGGGGAAGAACTTAAACAGAATAAAAACAAAACTACTTATGGGAAGTAGAAAGCAGTCGAAACAAATCCCAGAGTCAATCAAGGTCGAATTATAGAATTGCATCAATAAGGCAGAATTAAAAGATCTCTATCTGAATGCACGCAGCATTTGCAATAAGATAGGTGAATTGTTGGCAGTTGAAGTAAAAGGCTTCAATTTAACTGCCATTACGGAGATATGGATGTCGGACGGGCAAGACTGGGAAATTAATATTAAAGCACATATAACATTTCAGAAAGAGCAGTGAGGAAGAAAAGGAAGTGGGATAATGCTGATAATAAGGGATGGCATCTGTGTATTAGTGAGAGAGGATTGCCGATTGGAAGGGCAATTTGAGTGGTTGGAGCTGAGAAACAAAGGACAGCAAATATTTGTGGTAGTGATGGCACAAATCAAGAAATTAGACATGCAGCAAGGGGAATACAGTAATCATAGGTGACTTCAATCCACACAGAGTGGGTAAAATCAACCAAGCACCAATGCTCTGAAGTAGAAATTCCTGGAATTTGTTTGAGATAGTTTTCTTGCGTAATATGTTGAGAAGACTATTGGAGAACGGACTATTTTAGATTAGAGTATTATGCAAGAGAAAGGGCTCATTAATAATCGTGTTGTAAAGGAACCATAAGGCAACAATGACAATGGTAAAATAGATTTTCCATTAAATTTGAAAGAAGGATGTAGTTTAATCTGAAACTTAGGTCTTAAATCTAAACAAGGGCAATTACAAAGGTAAGAGAAGGAGGATGGTTATGGTGGAATGGAAATATATATTGAAAGGTTTGAAAGAGAAAACTTGGATTGTATTTAGAGAATGGAATATGAATGCAAAAAATGGACAACATGGATTGCAAAAGCTTCCATGGGTATACAAAAAGGAAAATATTAGCAAAGACAAATATGTATCCGTTATAGCAAATGTTGTCCCCTTGTTCAAGAAGGGGAGTAGAGACAACCCTGGTAATTATAGACCAGTGAGCCTTACTTCGGTTGTGGGTAAAGTGTTGGAAAGGATTGTAAGAAATAGGATTGATAATCATCTAGAAAGGAATAATTTGATTTGGGATAATCAACACGGTTTTGTGAAGGGTAGGTCGTGCCTCATAAACCTTATTGAGTTCTTTGAGAAGGTGACTAAACAGGTGGATGAGGGTAAAGCGGTTGATGTGGTGTATATGGATTTCAGTAAAGCGTTTGATAAGGTTCCCCACGGTAGGCTATTGCAGAAAATTCAGAGGCATGGGATTGAGGGTGATTTAGCGGTTTGGATCAGAAATTGGCTAGCTGTAAGAAGGCAGAGGGTGGTGGTCGATGGGAAATGTTCATCCTGGAGTTCAGTTACTAGTGGTGTACCGCAAGGATCTGTTTTGGGGCCACTGCTGTTTGTCATTTTTATAAATGACCTGGATGAGGGCGTAGAAGGATGGGTTAGTAAATTTGCGGATGACACTAAAGTCGGTGGAGTTGTGGATAGTGCGGAAGGATGTTGCAGGTTACAGAGGGACATAGATAAGCTGCAGAGCTGGGCTGAGAGGTGGCAAATGGAGTTTAATGTGGAAAAGTGTGAGGTGATTCACTTTGGAAGGAGTAACAGGAACACAGAGTACTGGGCTAATGGTAAGATTCTTGGTAGCGTGGACGAGCAGAGAGATCTTGGTGTCCATGTGCATTGATCCCTGAAAGTTGCCACCCTGGTTGATAGGGTTGTTAAGAAGGCGTACGGTGTGTTAGGTTTTACTGGTAGAGAGATTGAGTTTCGGAGCCGCGAGGTCATGTTGCAGCTGTACAAAACTCTGATGCGGCCGCACTTGGAATATTGCGTACAGTTCTGGTCACTGCATTATAAGAATGATGTGGAAGCATTGGAAAGGGTGCAGAGGAGATTTACCAGGATGTTGCCTGGTATGGATGCAAGGTCTTATGAGGAAAGGCTAAGGGACTTGAGGCTGTTTTCGTTAGAGAGAAGAAGGTTAAGAGGTGACTTAATAGAGACATACAAGATGATCAGAGGATTAGATAGGGTGGACAGCGAGAGCCTTTTTCCTCGGATGGTGACGGCTAGCACGAGGGGACATAGCTTTAAATTGAGGAGTGATAGATATAGGACAGATGTCAGAGGTAGATTCTTTACTCGGAGAGTAGTAAGGGCATGGAATGCCTTGCCTACAGCAGTAGTAGACTCGCCAACTTTAAGGGCATTTAAATGGTCGTTGGATAAACATATGGATGATAATGGAATAGTGTAGGTTAGATGGGCTTCAGATTGGTTTCACAGGTCGGCGCAACATCGAGGGCCGAAGGGCCTGTACTGCGCTGTAATGTTCTATGTTCTCTGTATAGAGATATGGAAGTGATGTTAAATAAGAACTTTGTATTTGTCTTCTCAGAAAAAGATCCATAAAGCCTCCCTGAAATATTTAAATTCCAAGTGGCTCGTGAAAGCTGAAAGAAATTAATTTTGCAACAGTTCCTGAGTATATTACCTCCCTGTTTACGAAAGGAGGGAGGGAGGAGACGAGTGTTATAGACACATTAGCCTGATGTCAGTAGTTGGGAGACCACTTGAATTTTTATAAAGGATGTGATTACTAGATAGCGCTGGGACTGAATGCTGGCAATTCGTGGGTAAGATGGTCAATCCTTTTGTACAAATCTAATTTTATTTATAGTTAGCATATAACTGAAATTAAACTTCAAATTCTCAAGTTCCAAGCCTTAACAAGGTTTTCTCTGGATGAGCAGTTGGACCTAATTAGTGAAAGTAGCAGTAGAAAATAGTCCCTCTATAACTGGATCAGTGTTCAAGTTCGCTTCAGAGGAATGTCATAACATATCTGTACAAATTGATTATAAAATATTTATAAAATAAGCCAACTTTGTGCAAAGTACAATGGAGTGCTAAGAGTCGGGCAATTAAAGAAATTAGGGAAGGAGAGAACGTGGTGCTCCTTTGTTTTGCTTTTTCCAGCCTCTAGGAATTGATTCTTATTCTGCGACATGAAACATTAATTAATTATTTGGTCAGTATTTGGTATGTGACCAACGTTCAAAATAGTATAACAACTGCCAGTAAGTTGAACAAAATTTTAAAAAGCATATGTACGTGTGTAATTGCATAATTAAGTAGTGAATTTGATCACATTAAAGCTGGCCGGATGTGTCACAGCTGCATCATGTGGGTGTTCCTGGATGCCAGGTTGGCACAGGGTAAACACGTCTGCATTAAGTGCTTGAAGTTCAAGCAGCTTTGGACCAGAGTAGATGGATTGCAGGCTAAACTACAGAGAGTGCGACACATCAAGGAGGCAGTCACAACTTTCAGAAAAAGACTATATGATTTAGTCAGTGTTCAGCGTTAGGAGGGTATGACTGCAAGTAAAGCATTTATGGGGACCAGCCTTTACACTGACGAGCAGAATGGAGATTCCTTCAGCTTGTTTAGATGGGAATCGGACTGCTAGATTGATGAGCTAATTGATCATGGCACCTTGGAATAGGAAGCCAATCAAGTAAGGGAAGCAGAAATGAACAAAGCGGACAGTATAGGCAGAGGGATTGACAGAGTTCTCTGCAGCAGAGAGCACCACGTACAGACAGCTTTCCTGCTGAGCTGGAGCCACGTTTCAAGTCATCTACTTAAAGCTGGAAAGAAACTTGCATTGAGAGGCAGAGGATTCAGTCCTGATGGGCCACGTAGGTACAAACGACATAGCCAGGACAACGAAAAATGTTCTGAGGAGTCAATATGAGGAGTTAGGCAGAAAATTAAGAAGCTGAAGCTCAAAGGTCGTGATCTCTGAATTATTACTATGAGTCATGTGCAAATTGACATAGATCATATCAGATTAAAGAGACAAATACATGGCTCAAAGTGACTCAGAATTAGAGTGGTGTGGGAGAAGTGGGTTTGGAGGCACTAGCAACAGCACTGGGGAAAAGTGGGATCTAAAGTGATAAGACAGCCCCTGTCTGAACCATGCTGGGGTAAGAATTCTTGCCAACCTTATAATTAAGGAAATAGAGAGGATTTTAACTGAATAGTGAGGGAAAGGGATCAAACTCAGGAAGATGTGATAAATCGAAGCTTGTGTCCAAAATCATATCCAGTTCATCACTGTCCTTTGGGGAAGGAAATCTGACAGCCTTAGCTGATTTGGCTTATATGTGCCACCAGAGCAATAAGTTTGAAGCTTGCCTCTGAAAAAGGCCTACCAAGCCATTCGGTTCAAGGCAGATATCTATGCAGATATGTCATGAAAAAATAAAAATAAAGCAGAGCTGACGACTAAGGATAAGATGAGCTCAATTGTGATGTCCTGAGGAGTACGCACTGACAATGAGTACTAGTTGACTGCAGTCAGTATCCATGGAACTGTTGGAAATTACAGTCTGCTTTAAAACCCTTTCTTGTGGTATTTTCTAATATGTTCTGAGCAGATATTTCATAAATATTTTATAAAACCTCTACAACAGCAATTATCTACTTTTTCCAAACAGAATGAATTCTAATAAACAAAAGGCAACCTAAAGATAAAGGTTATAAAGACTACCTGACACCGATGCCCAACTTCCCAGGTTTTGAGGAAAAACAGAAGAGTCTGTTCTCACAATATTGTAGCTGACCTCAAACTGTGGTTGGGCAAGGAGACTATAGTTATTCTGATATCACGAGTAATTGTCCCATGTCCAATGACTCGACGGGTTCAAATGGATGATTCACACAGGGTGGAGAAATATGGTATCATCAAGCGCTTGGAGTTGGGGAGGGCAATGGCATCAGATGGCAGTGCTTGTCAGACAGCTATCTTCTTCAGACGACAGATGGACCAAAGAGGTGGAAGAACGCTCAGGAAAGAATTACTTAACACTTTAGCTAGCCGAATGCTGCTTTTACAACATTAATGAGATTGACACACAGTGTGTTAGTTCTCTGTACGTCCTCTGATATCGTCCTCAATTGTCATGAGTCATATACTTTTGCATGTACATGTTTATTGTCCTTTCGACAGAGAAAGACACATCTGCTGGCTTTCTGGACTGTTGTAAACTCAGAAATATAAACATTCCAGCCATTAACACTGTTGGGGTTCTCCCACACACATGAAACAGTCACATGTTTTCTTGGAACTGATGCATTTCGATCACTGTTTCAAATGATTGTCTTTCCTGTGTAAAACTGACTCACATCCCGTCTGCCTCTATCTTTAAATCTTAATCCCAAAACATACAATACATTTTTCACCTTACATCAGTCATCTGGATTGTTCAAAAGAAAAAGGATCTGTTCAGGCTGCTGTGAAGTAAATTGCCTTATATTGTAAACAGTCTTTCAGAGCAGACTGATGAAGTACATAAAAAAATTGTAAATACATAAAATATTTAAATATCATGCCACTCAATTAGACAATGTCAGATTCCACAGTCAAAAGATTCCCGTGTTTGAAAGTTTTCTTCAAATAATGAATTTCAAAACTCAAAAGGTATGTTAAGCTTCTGCAATGACAACTCCTTTTAGCTGGGTGGTGTTGTATTCAAGGGTTCAGATTTTGATTCTGACGTAAAGCTGTTCACCACAGCACCACCATGTGAATGTGGTGGACCAGTACAACAGAACAGAACCACAGTACTGAAGTTTCTTACTGATATACCGTACTCAGCGAACAGAATTCATAGTGTGCAAATTAAATGGAGATATTTTAGATTCTTTCTAAAGGGCATTGAACACAAAACTTCATTTCTTTTTAATTTTCCTTTTGAAGATGGATCACTTCACTATATGAGTGCTCAATATTAATATCATATTTTTACAGCTGAATCTGCAGCATTGTGTGCTCATGTTTCAGTGAAAAACCACATTGTCAAAGGCAAAAAGAAACAAATACAATCTATCAACCCAGATTTCAGTCAGGGATCTGACTTGTCCAGTAATAACATCAGCTGGGATCATAGCAGTATGAGGAACTCAGACACTCAGTGGTCCAATTTGCTACAGAAATTGAGGAATTTTTACCATTGTTCTGAGATGGAAAGTGTGTTTCAGCCTCAGGCTTGAATTCGTTGAGACTGAATTATGTATTTCGTACTAAGGGATCATGTGCAATTTGCTTCAGAATAAAAATGTTATGTGTGAATAGAAGTTTGTGGTTGTAAGATGAGGAAAGAGATGAGGTGATGAGAATACAAAAGCAAAATATTGTGATGCTTTAAATCTGAAATGAAAACCAGAAAGCTCAGGGTCATGTTTATGGTCGAAAATAGGGCTTAGGCGCAGAAGTGCTCTACTTGGTGCTTTAAGCCTGCTCCACCATTCAACAGGATCATGGCTGATCTGTTTGCAGTATGAACCCCACTGCCTTGTCTGCCCCACATAATCCTGGGCTCCCTTGATTTGAAAAATTGATCAGTCTTGCTTTGGATAAATTCAATGACCTGGCGTCCACTGTTTTCTGGGGAAAAAGATTACACTGAGAAATTATTCTCTTAATTTTGGTCACAAAAGGGAGGCTTAAATTCTTGAACTCTGTCCTTGCATTTTGGTCTCTTCCAGAAGAGGTAATATCCTCGTGGCACCTACACTATAAAGTACCCTCAGGATCACGTACATTTCAAATAAGATCAACTCTCATTCTTCTAAATTAAGCAGAACCTCAAAGAGCATAAAATCCATATTATTACCAGTCAATGCAAATTGGCACATGTTGTATCAGATTAGAGACGAATGCAGTGATCAACGATTGGTTCGAGAGGTGGTGGTTTGGGGGGCACTGATTTCCCCCAGTAGCAACACCAGTTCCCCACAAAACTACCTCTCTCACACCTGTCTCTCTCTCTATTGGTTACCAGAACATAATTATTCATTTCTATTTGCACTCAGTTCAATTTTTTTTGTTTTGAATGGTATGTGCATTCAGATACAGGGCCTTTTATATTATGCTATTACTGTCTTTGTAAATTCTAGTTTTATTTATTGGTTCTCTTAGATCCATACACTTTATTCTTTCCTGTTACAGTCTGCCCAGGTTTTCCATACTAACATGTTTGTCTTTGCTCTTGATTCAACTCTTTGATTTGGCCACATCTTCCTGAAGTTGATTCCTTGTCCCCAGTGATAGTAGGAACTGCAGATGCTGGAGAATCTAAGATAACAAGGTGTAGAGCTGGATGAACACAGCAGGCCAAGCAGCATCAGAGGAGCAAGAAGGCTGACGTTTCGGCTGAAGAAGGGTCTAGGCCCGAAACATCAGCCTTCCTGCTCCTCTGATGCTGCTTGGCTTGCTGTGCTCATCCAGCTCTACACCTTGATTCCTTCTCCTCAGTGTTCTGTTTAAAATCTTGTCTACTTCCTTAATTATGAGTCTGGCAAGAATACTGGCCCCAGCATGGGGCACAGAGAGACAGACTGGTGGGAAAGAAGTAGGTTTGTGGGCATTGATGCCGCTACTGGAGAATCAGCATTCCATTAAATTTTGTCAACGGCTGTGCAGGCTTCCGAGGCCCACGTGCAAAGCAATTCAATGATCAGCATGTTGACACGGAATACTGGAGTGGTAGCCACTCAATTGATAGGGATCATTGCTGTACTAATGGGGTGGTGTCGACCTGAACCATGCTGGGGCCAATATTCTTGCCAACCTCATAATTAAGAAAATAGACAAGATTTTAAATGGAACAGTGAGAGCAAGGGATCAACTATGGGAAGATCTGGCAAATCGAAGAGTCAAATCAAGACCAAAGACAAATGTATTAATATGGAAAATGATAACCAGACCATAACAGGAAGGAATAAAGAGGAAGAATCTAAGAGAGAACCAAAAACTAAAACTAGAATTTACAAAGACAGTAAAAGCGTAATATAAAATGCAGGTAATATTCTAAACAAAAAATAATTGAACTGAGAGTGCAAATAGAAATGAATAAGCCATTAGAGAGACAGAGCTGTGGGATAACAAGGATTGGTATCTGAATCTTGAAAGGTGCAGGTCATTTAGGAATGACAGGAAACTAGGAAAAGGTAGCAGGTGGTTCTGTTAGTTAATGACAGTAATGACATGGAAGGGTGATCTTGGTTTAGGAATGTTAAACGTGGAAATAATTTAAGTAGAAATGAGAAATGATAAAGGCAAGAAGTCACTTATGGAGTGGTATATATGCTCCCCTATAGTAAGTCTATGGTAGGGTGGAGTATAAAGGAAGAAATAATTAGAGTTTGCCAGAAAAATATGATGATAATTACATGAGATTTTAATTTACAGAGTGACTGGAAAAGTCAGATAGACAAAGATAGCCTCGGAGTTCAGAGGATATTTTTAAGGATAGTTTCTTAAATCAGTTCTGGGGCTAACCAGAGAGCAGGCTATATTAGACCTGGTTTTGTTAATGGGATAGAAATAATTAATGATCTCATAGTAATGATTTCACTTGGAAGGAGTGATCAAAATTTATTGAATTTTACATTCAGTTTGAGGGAAAGAGAAGGGGGTCCATGACTACTACTTTTAAAAAGCCTGAAGTGCATTTATAGGGCATGAAAACAAAGCTGACTAAAGTGAACCAGCAAATTAGTTTAAAGAATAGGTCAATAGAGATGCAGTGGCAGACCTTTAAGTGATATTTTTGAATATACAGAAGTGGTATATTTCAATGAATAAGGAAAATTCCAACGGACAGATCCAGCATCATGTTAACTAGAAGCATGAAATACCTTATCAAATAAAAAAAAACAAATTGTGTAAAAGGTAGGTGACAGGTCAGAAGACTGGACAGAGTGTTTTAAAAATATGTGAAATGAAGGGCAATTGAATTAAACAGGTATTGATAGGGTTTGATTTATTATTGTCACATGTACCAACATACAGTGAAAATTATTGTTTTGTGTGCTACCAAACAGAAGTACCTCTGGGTAATCGAATGGAATGCAGAACATAGCATTACAGCTACAGAGAAGGTGCAAAGAAAGATCAACTCTCATGTATGACAGGTCCATTCATAAGTCTGATTATAACAGGGAAGAAGCTGATCTTAAAATGTGTTGGTATGTGTTTTCAAACTTTTGTATCTTCTGCCCGATGGAAGAAGGTGGAAGAGAGTGTAACCAGGGTGGAAGGGGTATTTAATTAAGCTGTCTGTTTTCCCGAGGCAGTAGGAAGTGTAAACGGAGTCAATGGAAGGAAGGCTGTTTTCGTGACTACAACTCTGTAATTTCTGACAGCATTGAGCTCAGGAGTTGCTTTAGAACATTGTGATGCATCCAGATAGGATGCTTTCTATAATAATTGGTTACAGTCATTCTGGACATGCCAAGTTTCCCTTGCCTTTAGAGGAAGCAGACACGTTGGTGGGCTTTCTTGACTATTGCATCAATGTGGATGGATGAGGATAGATCGTTGGTGATATATACTCTGAGGAACTTGAAGCTCTCGACCATCTTCACCTCAGCACCATTGATACGGACAGGGGCACGTCCTACACTCTGCTTGCTGAAGTTGATGGCTAGCTCCTTTATTCTGTTGATATTGAGAGAGAGATTGTTGTCTTTACACCATGCCACTAAGCTGTCTCTTTCCTGTATGCTGGCTTGTTGTTGTTTGAGAACCAACCCACTATGGTGGTGTCACTGGCAAATTTATAAATGGCGTCCGAGCTGAATTTGGCCGCAGTGTACAAGGAATTGGGTATTTGCATCTGTCTTTGTGATAGAGGACACGTGAAACATTCCTAAAGCAGCAACATGTCAGGAAATGGAAGGGAGGGAGGAACTTGGGAAAAATCACAACGACTAGACAAGTGATACTGAATAAATTGTTGGAGCTGTGGATTGCCAAGTGCCTAGGTCGTCATGGACTTCATCCTAGAATGTTAAAAGAAGTGGCTGGCAAGACAGTTGATGCATTGGTTTTAATTTTTTCATAACTCGTTTGATTCAGGGACAGTCCTGCTAGATTGTAACATAGTGAATGAAATTCACTTATTCCAACAACGAGATAGACAGCAACCTAGAAACTACAGGCCAGTTAGATTAACATCTGTCATAGGGAAGATGTTGGATGATATTATTAAAGAACTTATAGCGGGGCACTTGGATGAGTTCAATGCAATCAGACAGAATCAACAAAGTTTTGTGAAAGGGGAATAATGTTTGACCAATCTAGTGTAGATCTTTGAGAAGGTAACAATTGCTGTGGATAGAGGGGAATTGGTGGGTGTACTGTATTTTAATTTCCAGAAGGCATTTAATAAGATACCACATCAAAGGTTACTCCAGAAATTAAAAACTCAGGTGTACAAGATCGCATACTGGCTTCAAGAGAAAATTAGCTGGCAAACAGAAAGCTGAGAGTAGACATAAATAGGCCTCTTACAGGTTGCTAAGATATAATTAGTGGTGCACCACAGGGATCGAAGCTGGGACCTCAACTGTTTACAATTTTCATAAATGACAGATAAATAACTTATAGTTGCCAAATTTGCTTATGACACAAAGATAGGTAGGAATGTAAGTTGTGAAAAGGACAAGAGATATTGAAAACTTAAATAGGTTACTTGAGTGGGCAAAGATGTGAAATCCAGAAAGCAGATGTGAAAAAAGATGCTTCCTCTTATAAGAGAAAATAGAGCTCGTGGTCACTGTTTAAAAATCAGGAGTCACCCATTTAAAACACAGTAGGCACTTTTTTTCTTCAGATTTGAGAATCTTTGGAACGTTCCCTGAAAAGATGGTGGAAGAAAAGTCCTTGAATATTTTTAAGACAGGTGTAGATAGATATTTCGAAGCAAGGGATTAAAGGTTATTGGGAGTTGGCAGCAATACAGAGTAATCAGATCTTCCAAAATCTTCAATGGTGGAGCAGGATTGAGGGGATATGTGGTCTAATTGTTTTTGAGGTGGTGATGGTGAGCTGTCTTATAGTCATAGTGTTATACAGCATGGAAACAGGCCCTTTAGTCCAACTCGTCCATGCCGATCAGATATCCTAAATTAATCTAGTCCCATTTGTCAGCATTTGGCCCAGACCCTTCCAAACCCTTATTATTCATATATCCATCCAGATGCCTTTTAAATGTGGTAAGCATACCAGCCTCTACCACTCCCTCTGGCAGCTCTTTCCATACACACGCCACCCTCTGCGTGAAAAAGTGTGCCTTATGTCCATTTTAAATCTTTCTCCTCTCATCTTAACTGTTGCATTTAACGTTGTGTAGGTACACCCACAGTGTTATTTGGAAGGGTGTTCCAGGATTTTAAGCCACACACAGCGAAAGAATGGTGATATTATCCCACTGTAAATCTCCGAGCACAGAATCCACAACGTGCTTTGGGATAAATGTGCATCTTCCCCATGACGTCAAAGAGTGAGATGTGAGTCAGCTGAGTAGTTCTCAACCAATCGTTACTGTGGGTTCTACCTTTAACAAATATTGCTGCTGTTGTTTCAAATACAAAATTCACAGGAAAGCTATTAAAGAACATACATTAGTTCCTGCTGTAATAGATTTAGTTGTGATAATAATGTGCATCCAATAGGTAAAACAAGAATCTATCTTGAAGTTGTTGACTTACTCACCGAGCTGGCTTGTTTCATTCAGACACTTCATCACCATGCTCGGTAACATCATCAGTGAGGTGATGAAGCAATGTTGTTCTACTCTGCTCAGAATTTATGCTGTCCGGTCCATTACGATGAGTAGTATCATTTCCGGTTCTGTTCTGTGTGGCTTTGTATATGGGGTCCAATTCTATATGTTTGTTGATTGCATTATGGGTTGAGAACCATGCCTCTAGGAATTCCATACGTGTCTATGTTTGGCTTGGGCTATTATGGTTACATTGTCCCAGTTAAACCGATGGCCTTCATTGTCCGAGTGTACTGATATTAGGGAAACAGCAGGCTAAGCAGCATCATAGGAGCAGGAAAGCTTGACGTTTCGGGCCGAGACCCTTCATCAGAAATGGGGGAGGGAAAGAGGGTTCTGAAATAAATAGTGAGAGAGGGGGAGGTGGATAGAAGATGGATAGAGGAGAGGATAGGTGGACAGGAGACAGACAAGTCAAAGAGGCGGGGTTGGAGCCAGTAAAGGTGAGTGCAGGTGGGGAGGTAGGGAGGAGATAGGTCAATCCAGGGAGGACGGATAGGTCAAGGGGGCGGGATGAGGTTAGTAGATAGGAGATGGGGTTGCGGCTTGAGGTGGGAGGAGGGGATAGGTGAGAGGAAAAACAGGTTAGGGAGGCAGGGACGAGCTGGGCTGGTTTTGGGATGCGGTTGGGGGAGGGGAGATTTTGAAGCTTGTGAAATCCACATTGATGCCATTGGGCTGCAGGGTTCCCAGGCTGAATATGATTTGCTGTTCCTGCAGCCTTCGGGTGGCATCACTGTGGCATTGCAGGAGACCCAGGATGGACATGTCGTCTGAGGAATGGGAGGGGGAGTTGAAATGGTTCGCGACTGGGAGGTGCAGTTGTTTGTTGCGAACTGAGCGCAGGTGTTCTGCAATGCGGTCCCCAAGCCTCCACTTGGTTTCCCCGAGGTAGAGGAGGCCACAAAGGGTACAGCAGATGCAGTGTACCACATTGGCAGGTGAACATCTGCTTGACATGGAAAGTCTTCTTGGGGCCTGGGATTGGGGTGAGGGAGGAGGTGTGGGGGCAGGTGGAGCACTTCCTGTGGTTGCAGGGAAAAGGGCCGGGTGTGGTGGGGCTGGAGGGAAGTGTGGAGCGGACAAGGGAGTCACGGAGAGAGTGGTCCCTCAGGAAAGCAGACAAAGGTGGGGAGGGAAAATGTCTTTGGTGGTGGGGTCGGTTTGCAGATGGCGGAAGTGTCGGAGGATGATGCGTTGGATCCGGAGGTTGGTGGGGTGGTACGTGAGGACGAGGGGGATTCTTTTTCAGTTGTTATTGCGGGGACGGGCTGTGAGGGACGAGTTGCGGGAAATGCGGGAGACACGGTCGAGAGCGTTCTCGACCACTGAAGGGGGGATGTTGCGGTCCTTGAAGAATGAGGACATCTGAGATGTACGGGAGTGGAATGTCTCATCCTGGGAGCAGATGCGGCGGAGGCTTCCTCCCACCTATCCCCTCCTCCCACCTCAAGCCGCACCCCCATCTCCTATCTACTAACCTCATCCCACCCCCTTGACCTGTCTGTCCTCCCTGGACTGATCTATCTCCTCCCTACCTCCCCACCTACACTCACCTTTACTGGCTCCATCCCCGCCTCTTTGACTTGTCTGTCTCCTCTCCACCTATCCTCTCCTCTATCCATCTTCTATCCGCCTCCCCCTCTCTTCCTATTTATTTCAGAACCCTCTTCCCTCCCCCATTTCTGATGAAGCGTCTAGGCCCGAAATGTCAAGCTTTCCTGCTCCTATGATGCTGCTTGTCCTGCTGTGTTTACCCAGCTCCACACCTTGTTATCTCGGATTCTCCAGCATCTGCAGTACCTATTATCTCTGATATTAGGGAAAGTTTGTCATGTCGTTTTGCTGCTAGTTAATTTTTGTGTATTCTGATGGCCAGTATCCTTCCTGTCTGTCCAATGTAATGTTTGTAGCAGTCCGTGCATGGTATTTTGTAAACTATATTGGTTCTGTATGTTATGTGAATGGGGGTCTTTAATCCTTATGAGTGGTTGTCGTAGTATGACTGTGGGCTTATGTGCTACCATGACTCCTAGTGGTTGTAGGAATCTTGTTGTCAGCTCTAACCTGTTCTTGATGTAGGGCAGTGTGGCCAGTGCGTTAAGGCGTACTGTATCGTCTTGGTGTTGTCTATTTAGTAGGCACCTGCGGGTGAAGGCGCACAACCGTCATTATGAACAAACTGGACTATGTTGAGAAAGCACAGGCACTACTCGCAGATACAAACACTTACCGACAGGTGGCGATAGACCCAGCACCGCAGCTCGGAAATAGGATCACCCAAACACTGAAGAGACTGAAGGATGCAGGACAGATAATCAGGACGGACTACACGAGAATGAAACCAGAAGCCACAAACACCTCCCACTTCTACGGACTCCCTAAAGTAAACAAACCAGACATCCCCCTCAGACCCATTGTCTCCCTACTGTGCACACTGTCACACAAATTGGCCAAGAATCTGCAACAGAGACTGAAACACCTCGTTGACAAATCACTCCATTCCATCCACTCAACCCAAGAACTCCTCAATACCCTCAAGAACATAAAAATTAGTGACGACAATATTATGGTTTCCTTTGATGTCACAGCATTGTTCATGTCAATTGACATCCCACCAGCCAAAGAAACACTGGCCACATTATTAGGGAAGGCAGGAACTCATGTCGGCCAGGTAAGGATGGCAGTTTCCTCCCCTGAAGGACATTAGTGAACCAGATGGGTTTTTCCAACAATCAACAATGGATTCACAGTCATCATTAGATTCTTAATTCTAGATATTTATCGAATTCAAGTTCCACCATCTGCTGTGGCAGGACTGAACACAGGTCCCCAGAGCATTATCGGGTTCTCTGGATTAACAGTCCAGTGATAATACCACGAGGCCATCGCCTCTCCTAATCCATACAACCCGAGCTACAAATCTTTGCAAAAACCTTCAAGAATCCATCTTGCCTTCTGGAGGTATGTCATCCAAAGAAACTTAACGCATTGCAATTTTAAAAACCCACTATGTATCTTGCTCTTCACTCGCACAACATTTGATTCAAGGAAAATCTACAGCATTTGACAGAATTTACTGCTTTAAAGTGTCATTCCCTCGTTTACTTCTGTACATTGATGACGGAGCACTGAGGCCAAAATCCCCCATGAAAATCATGAAATGGGAAAATAACCAGATTATGCTTTGTTTTTGTATGGAACACCAAAACAAGGTGAGATGTGAACTCTTCAACTTTTTCTGAGATAACTTTGCCAAGAAAAAACAATTTAAATTACAATATTCCAGGAACTATTTGTTTTGTAAATACAGTATGTTATCACATCAAGTGAACTATTACACTTGGAAACATTCCTCTTGTTAAATTGATCAGTAAAATATTTTCAAAGGATTTTTGATTTATGGGTATGTTTCTTGGACTACTCAAAGCAACTGTCAAAAAAACTGCATAGAGGTGGAAATTTGTAAAGGACTGATTATTGACACATACAGTTAAGGTCCGAATCAAAGTCCTGAGGTTAAACAATATTATTTTTTAAAAAATATTCAGGGCCTCAGTGTACTGTTGGGAAGATGCTTAGCGAGGAAGGAATAGTGCAATACTTCAATACTTGAACAATAATACTTCAGTCTTTAATTTTATATTCCTTACAACTCACTGAGAAAAAATTATAAATGTGCAATATACCTCCCTAAGGTTTATATATCCTTTCTGAGATACAATGCCCACAACTGAATACAATAGTCCAGAGGTGGTCTTACCAAGGTGTCTGAAACTGAAGCTCCAATTCCTCAAAAAAGATTTCATATGCAACATTCTCTAGTAATTGTGGTGAGACCCTTCAGAGTGCAATGTTATGTACAGTATTCTATCCAGATTGTTTCATGGCATTACATAGAGTAAACAATGACAAATTTGAAGGTGGTTTTCCAAAATTTTATGGATACGTCGTTTTTGATAATATAACATCCTGCCTTTTATAAGATAATTCCCATGAAATAAAGAACTCTTAATTTTTCTTTTTACTGATAACTAGTTACTACTAATGTGTGCAAGTTGTCACACAAATTAACTTATTTATCCAAAGTTTCTGGCTTCTTCTCATTTTGGAAATATCCAATTTGTTTCTCCTTGAAATCAAAGTGAATGACCTTTGACATAGAGTTGTAGAGTAATACAGCACAGAAACATACCCTTCGGTCCAACCAGTCCATGCTGACCATAATCCCAATTAAATTAGCCCACCTGCTGGCGCTTGGCCCATATCCCTCCCATCATTTCTTATTCATGTGCTTATCCAAATGTCTTTTAAACTTTGTGACAGTACCCATATCCACCATTCCCTTCGGAAGTTCATTCCACACACAAACCACTCTGTGTAAAAACAAAAGTTGTCCCTCATGTATTTTTTAAAATCTTTCTGCTCTCACCTTAAAAAATACGCCCCCTTGGCTTGAAATCCCCGCCCTAGGGAAAAGACACCTACCCTTCACCTTAGCTATATCCTCATGATTTTATAAACTTGTAAAAGATCACCCCTCAACTTCCTGTGCTCCAATGAAAACAGTCCCAGCCTGTCTAGCCTCTCCTTATAACTCAAGCCCTCCATTCCCGGCAACATAATGGTAAATCTTTTCTGAACCATCTCCAGCTTGATAATATCCTTCCTACAACACGGGCACCAGACTGGACACAGTACTCCAGAAGAAGCCTTATCAACATCCTGTACAATGTCAAATGACATACCAACTCCTATGGTCGAAAGTCCGAGCAATGAAGACGAGCATGCTAAATGCCTTCTTAACCACCCTGCCTACATATGTTGCAAATGTCAAAGGATTATGTACATTCTCATGTTGAACTCCATAAATCATAATTTTTCTCACTCAGAACACAAAGTTTGTAAAAACTGATTGTAAATCTACAAATTAGCACTTCCAAACTGGCTACTCACTCCAATGCTCCCACTAATCCATCTGTGAGCCAAATCCTACACTCCTTCACCCTATCCAATTCAGAAATCTTGCCAATTCCCTTCACAATGCACCAAGTTAAATTGCACTCTACCCTGTCCTCATGACTCCCTCTACCAATGCTATGGAATACCTTTTTTAAAACTTGGCGTGCGTAAAAATTGCTTAGTCATTTAACCACAATCAATTAATAGCCATGATTCTGTGTGTATAAATAAGGTCACACAGGCAAATCTGTGCTGCTCTTGCGCCTATCTCCAGTTTTGCATTCACAGAAAAGTCACAAATTACAACTAAATCTCTAACTTACCACTGGAAAGTTGAAATGAACAACAACCGAACAACTACAATAGAGATGGGATAAAAGCTACAAAATTAAAAAGCAGCGGTGAGCAAATAGCTATCACTTAGGAGGAAATTACAATGTTTTAATTAAAAATTGTTTGAAAATCTCTTTTGCAACCATTGTGGACAAAGAAAAAAATGAGGACATCGATAAGGTAATGTTCTTCATTGTCTAGTACACTACCTTGACAATTAAGATCATACTAATTGAAACTAATCAATAGCATTAAGATTTTGAGTCAACAACAAATAAAACTCCTTGACGTAGCTACAACATTGTGATTAAAAATCAGACCAGGAGGAAATGTATTTCAAAAGTGCTTTCAACACCTTTTGCCGTGGCATGAATAAATAGATTAATATTATTTTTCTCTCATCCAACGGTTTATTATTAAAATTCTGAATCATGTACTTTACATACTCCATGATCTAATTCCATGTCTACCACTGCCCTCCTGAACATGACTGGAATTATCTCTAGTTCCATCCACCCCGCTGAACATTCCACTTCTCAGAACAAAACCATGCAAAACAAATAATCATGGCTCAGACATTAGACGATCTGTTGCAGGAGATCATCATGTGTATCACATTTTAGAATGCCTCTTAGCATTTCAGACAACAGACTCATGCATATTAGTATACAGTCATACAGCATGGAAACAGACCGTTTCGTCCAACTAGTCCATGCCGACCATGTTCTCAAATGAAACTAGTCCCACCTGCCTGCGTGTGGTCCATATCCCTCCAAACTTTTCCTGTTCATGTATTTATCCAAATATATTTTAAACATTGTAACTGTACCTGCATCCACTTATTCCACATACTAACCACTTTGTGTGTAAAAAGTTTGCCCCTCATGTCCTTTTTAAATCTTTCTCCTCTCACGTTAAAATACGCCCACTAGTTTTGGACTCCCCCGATCTTAGGGAAAAGACCTTTGCTATTCACGTATATTATATTTGAAAATGTCATACTCTACTAACTTGAAAAAAATTTCCTAGAAACTGAAAATATTCTTGAACTGTTCTTATTTACCGGAGTAAATTTTTCAATGGTTAGGAACGCAGATTAGGTACCGCACAGATCACTCTTGGTAACAGATCATGTTTATACATTGTATTATCTAACAATGCTTTTGCAAATAGTTTTAAAAATACTGTGAAAAAATATATATAGCACAATATTCTTCTTTGGATGTCTTGGGGCAACTTTTTTTTTAAAAACACATCTCAATCTTCCACTCTAGAATTTCTTTACATCCAAGTATTTCAGTTACTGGTTTTCGCTGTATTCACTTTAAGTAACATGCACACATTTTTCAGCTCACCTATTTGCATGCTGCACTAATATACAGGCAGGAAGGCAATGTAAAGGGTACAATTCTATCACGTGTAACAGAAAAGGTACAATGCCTTCAGAGCCAGAAGTACTTTTGGATATATACGCACAAATTGCTGAACATGGCAGGGCAGGTTTTTGAAAGGAGTTAACGCTTTATAAAACCAATTGTACAGAAGCATGGATATTATACTGACCACCTATTAAACAGTGGTTTAGCCTCAACTGGAATAATACATCCAATTCAGGGCACTGCATATCAGGAAGTGAAAGCAGTGGACTGCTTACAGGATTGAGACACATTATTTTCATGTATAAATTGATGAATCAGGGCCTGGTACATTCAGAGAAAGTTAAGAGATTTGATAGAGGTTCAAAATCATGTGCTATCTGGAGAGTGTACAAAGAAAAATTGCCCCCATTGTCAGAAGGGTCAAGAATCAGAGATTATTGTTAGGCCACAGCTGGAGTACTGTGCAGAGGAGATTCACCAAGATGTTGCCTGGGCTTAAGTGTTTCAAGAAGACAGACTGCATAGGCTAGGATTGTTTTTCTAACAACGCAGAAGGTTGAAGGGGTGCCTGACTGAATCCATGATATGGGGCATACGTAGGGTATAGAGGAAAATAACCTTTCCTCTTAGTAGAGGGGTCAATAATCAGGGGCAGGATAGTTAAGGGTAGAGACAGAAGGTTTAGAGGGTGTTTAGGAATTTTTTTTTTCACCCAGAGGGCAATGGGTGTCTGCAACTCACTGCCTAAAATGGGTGGTACTGGCCAGAACCCATCGAACCATTTAAGATGAGCACTTGAAGTGCAATAGCATATAAAACTAAAGGCCAAGCATCACAAACAAGACTAGAGTAGATGGGTTAACAAGCATGGGGCTGGATGAACACAGCAGGTCAAGCAGCATCATAGGAGCAGGAAAACTCGACGTTTCGGGCCTAAACCCTTCACATGATGGGCAGAAGGGCCTCATTCTATCCTGCCTAACTATTATTTGACGTAAATTGAACGGCAAAAAAACTTGAGGCAACAGAAGGAAAAATATTCTATGCAGTGCCTCCGATCTGCTTGAGAATTTGATGGTGGCAGGCACAATTATGTCTTGCAAAAGATAAGTAGCTAATTATCAAAAGAGATATGTTGCAGGGCTTATGTGGGAAATGGAACAGGTCTAGCAGAGTAACTCTTACAAAGAGGTCACATGAACATGAACATGAACATGAACAAATGGCCTCCCCTGCTGTAACTATTTGCACGAATTATTTCATGAGACAAAGTACAGATCTCAAGGTGTTTCCAAATGTGAGAACTGCAACAGGACATTCCCGATCCATGAGCGTCTCTCGGTTTCCATGGCGACCGACGATTTAAGGACATGGGCAATAGGCTGCCCTTCCCTTTCAGTCAAAACTAGCGAGACCCACAAGAAGTACCCGGTACCGAACGATTAGTGATGATTTAAAATTTCGAAGTTATTTAAATGTTTGATTACAATAGCATTTATAGGGGCTTGAGACAAATAGGTTTCAATGCCAAGAAACACTGCTGTTAGTTTAGTTGAGGGGAGACAAGATATTCCGCCTTGTGACACTCAGCTCCCTGACTCTAGCTCACCGAGGCCCCACTCCTGCTGCCCCAACATCACTTTCGGTACCTGCAGCGGGAGCATGTCGGCCTCTTTCCCGCCATCTCCACCGGCAACTCTGACAGTTCCTGCAAGACGTTTAGTTCTTCCTCGGCACAGGTTACACCGGACCTCCCACCTTGCGAGTCTACAGCTGCCTCTCCTACCACCCTGTCGGGTTCCATGTTGCACACGAGCGAAGTGGAAGTAAGGGCGCGTCCCCAAGCCAGGCACGGCACTGGGCAGAAAGCACCGGCAGAGGGAGCAGCGGGCGGACAGTGCCATCGTCCCCATCAGAGGGCGCACCAACACTTTCCCAGTACACAATGGACACAGCTAGGAGGGAGGCCATTCAGCCCGTCCTGTCTGTGCTGCCGCGATGAAGGAGCAAATCACATCTTGCTAAGTCCCCCAACTCACATTCTTCCTCGATAACAAGGTGTGGAGCTGGATGAACACAGCAGGCCAAGCAGCATCT